>LOEQ01000364.1:759673-794935 GCA_001685075.1 Bramus lutescens
GTGGAACTTACTGTGTAGGTCAGGCTAGCCTGGAACTTTGGTTGATCATCTTGCCTCTGCCTCCTAAATGTTCCTAAAACCTTACTTAGGTTAAAACCACATTTGCTATTGTTTCACTACCTACATACTGGGACAGAGTAAAAATGCAAACTAGGGAATAGAGGTGGTGGTCCTAAAGGCCACAAGTGGGGGCTAAGGGAGGAAGAGGCATGTGCTGCTTGTAGTCCTAGCTCCAGATGGTCCTTTGATTCCGGAGTTGAAGACCAGCCTGGGCTTTAAAAAAAGTACAAAATGGGCTGGAGAGATGGCTCAGCGGTAAAGAGCATTGCCTACTCTTCCAAAGGTCCTGAGTTCAAATCCCAGCAACCACATGGTGGCTCACAACCATCTGTAATGGGGTCTGGTGCCCTCTTCTGGCCTTCAGGCACACACACAGACAAAATATTGTATACATAATAAATAAACAAACAAACAAATAAATANAATGGTTCATAGCCCCTGCTTCCTGCCCCATGACTCAGCCAGCCAGCAGCTCTGGCCTCTGCCTTGGCGCCTTAATGTCTGCCCTGTACTCTGATAGGAAAAGGCTGCATCCTGACTTGTGGTAGATGCTCAGCAGTTACTTGGCGAACAGACGTGCATTGACTCTGGAAAGGTTCTCACTCAGCGCCTTCTCTTCCTTTGGGCAGGTCTCTACTTCCATTCCTAAAGGACTCACACAATGTTTTCCAAACTAGCAAGTTTGCAGACAGTTGCTGCTCTGCGGCGAGGGGTCCATGCCTCAGTCACCTCTGCTGCGTCTGTTGCAACTAAGAAGACAGTCCAAGGCCCGCCTTCCTCTGACTACATTTTTGAACGGGAATCTAAGTATGGTGCACACAATTACCATCCTTTACCTGTAGCCCTGGAGAGAGGAAAAGGTATGTTTTGGATTAACCCACCCCCACATTTCCTAGAAATGTGTTATAAGAAGTAGTTGTTTTGTATTTTCTCACATCTAACCCTCATTGAATGTGTGTTGCAGATGGGGCTCCTTGGCCTTTACTAAGTGTCTAGGGCATCTGTGCTGGTGTGGCCTCTCCTAGGGGACATGCAGAAGAAATAGGAACATGACATCACCTCCAATTTTTTTTTAACTATTAGTTTTTATTTTGACATAACCCCAGTAAAAAAGATGATGATATTAAGATGTATCTTTCCCCTTCATCCAGATAGTTGAGGGCTTTTATTATTGTGTTCTCTCCTCCCCTCTGGCCCCACAAACTCCCTGTTTTTTCCCTTTTCCCTCCTAGATATTCAATGTGTCCTTTCTAAGGGTCCGCAGAAACTTTATCTCTTATGTGCACATGTGATCAAAATCAGGAAGTCAGCAACACAGCAGGAATCCACTTTTCTTTGTGTCCTTAATTACAAAGGAACTTTTTTAGAGCAGGCCTCTCATTCTTGTTGGGTTCAGTTGTCTGCTGGCCAGTGGTAGTAGTAGTTCTCCTCTCTCCCTCTCCTTTCCCTCCTCCTCTTCCTGTTCTCCTCCTCCTATCTTCCCTTTCCTACTTCTTTTCTTCCTCCTCCTTTTCCTTTTTCTTCCTCCCGGGCCAGTATTTCTTTATTGTAACTCTCTCCCCACTGAGTTCTTTCAGCTCTGTAAGCTAGTGTTTCTTAAAGTTTGGCACTGCCTGAATTGATTTCTGCAATGGAATTGCTAGGTCATGTAGTAACTCTATGCTTAGCTTGTAGAGGAACTGCCAACCTTAAAAAAAAATTTTGTATGTGAGGTGCCCGTGCCTGAGCAGAAGCAAAAGAGGAAGTGAGGTATCTTACTCTCTCAGGTTCTGCTTTATTCCCTCGAGGCAGGGCTTCTCACTGATCATGAAGCTGGCCAGTGAGCTCATAGGACCTGCCTGTCTCTGTGCTTAATGCTAGGTTTACAGGAATGTGTGGCCATGCTCAGCTTTATTTAAACATGGAATATGGGGTCTCAAACTCGGTCCTCATTCTATGACTGCATAACAAGAACTCCTACTCACTAAGCCCTGTCCCTAGCTCAGAACAGCTACCTTTTTGTCTGGGCAACTGTATTATTTTTGTTTAATTTTTGGTATTGGCAGAGATATGCTCTTATTGTGTAGTTCAGGCTGGTCTTGGACTTGCATTTATCCAACCTCAGCTACCCAAGTGCTGGGATTACATGTATTCACCACCACACCCAACCACAATTGTTCATTTTATGTTTCCATTAGCAATGCTGTGAATTCCAAGTTGTTTATATCTTTGCCTATTTTTTCCTTTTTAAAAACTATAACCATTCTAGTACAAAATAGTATCTCTTTGTTTTGATTTGCATTTCTCTAATGACTGGTGATGTATAACTTTTCATGTTTAATTAACACATGTATGTCTTTGAAGGAATGCTAGCAAGTTATTTGACCATTTTTAAAAATAGGGTTGTACTTAGTTCAGGTTGGCCTTGAACTCCTGATCCTCCTGTTCTTATTCTCTCAGTGGTGGCATTACAGGTATGTGCCACCATGCTTAGTCATCATTGAGTTCTGGATTCTAAATCCTTATCAGGCATGTGGTTTGCAAATACCCTGTTATATGGTAGGTTGTAGTCTCTACTTTACAAGACTTTTGTCTGTTGTGTGTAACTTCTTTATAAATTCACATTTGGCTCCTGAAATTAAAATTGGTAAAGCAGTTATAATTTTTCTCTCCTCTCCTCTCCTCTCCTCNAATTCTGTACAGTTAGACTAGCCATTTGGAATGGAAGCTCTGGAGCTTCACATCGGGTTTTACACTTTCACTATTGGATATAATTTTTATGTGCTTATTCATCACTAAGAAACAAAATTCATGACGGGATTGCAGCCTTATTATACTGTCCTGTTAAATATATGTGTCAGGGGTAGACAGGTAAAATATACCATTAATATTTATTTCTTAATCAAAGTGAAGTAGGCTTGCACTAAACCAAGTTTTTTGTTTGTTGGGGGGTTGAGATAGGGTTTCTTGTAGCCTTGACTATCCTGGAACTCCCTCTGTAAACCAGGCTGGCCTTGAACTCAGATCCACCTGCCTCTGCCTCCTGAGTGCTGGGGTTAAAGGCATGTGCCACCATTGCCTGGCCACTAAACTAAGTTTTAAGCCTAAAAATATATTAAATAGAGTTTCATATGTAGATGTGTAGATGGCTTAAAAATCAGTATTCATTTTGGGGGTCTTATGGCATACAGAGACTCTCAAATTTTCTTCCTTATTTTTAAGGCATCTATGTGTGGGATCTAGAAGGCAGGCAGTACTTCGACTTCCTGAGTGCTTATGGTGCTGTCAGCCAAGGGCACTGCCACCCCAAGATCATAAATGCTATGAAGAGTCAGGTGGACAAACTGACCTTAACATCTCGTGCTTTCTATAACAATGTCCTTGGTGAATATGAGGAGTACATTACCAAACTTTTCAACTACCACAAAGTTCTCCCTATGAATACAGGTAAGACATTCCTATTCTTGTTAAGTTCCCAATAAATCAATCATCTGTTTCTATTTGTATTTATTTAACATCTCACTAGATTGCTGAGGCTAGCCCTGAATTTACAATCTTCCTGAATTAATCTTTCATGCTGGGATTCAGTTGCTAAGCTTATTTCTTTGATAATTTGCAGTGTTAGTCAAATCTGAGCATTTTCCCCACAATAGGAGTGGAGGCTGGAGAGACTGCCTGTAAGCTTGCTCGTCGTTGGGGCTACACCGTGAAAGGCATCCAGAAATACAAAGCAAAGATTGTTTTTGCTGGTATGTGAATTTAATTGTTACATGATATATTATTTATGGACAGTTTTGTAAAGGTTGGTGGTGGAACTACTTCTTGGATTTCTAAGTTACTTCCAAATACTGCAAACTACCTACTCAATAGAATGCATTTTCAAATTCACTTACATTAAAGATCCTCAGACAATCCAAATACTTTGAATGCTCCCTTCCTTGAAATTATAATCCTTCATAATGCTAACTGAAACAGATGTGTGCCTTTGCTTAGGATCATATTTTTTCTATTAAATAATGTGGCTAGGGGTCACTGGAGGTCAGACACTAACTACTCCAGGAGAGGGGATAGACAGGTAATTAGCCTGGGAGCTGTCTGTCCTTAGAGCTTCCACTCTAGTAGGAAGCAAGCAGCCTAACATCAATCAGCAAAGCAAACAACTACATCATTTCAGATGGGGTTAACTCAACCATGAAAAGTACAAATACAGCAAAGGGAATGGGAATTCATTTCACTAGGGATGTTTTGACATCTTCACCACCTATGCCAGCAGCAACTCAATGGATTCAACACTGGGTGGTTGTATCTTAGCTTCTTGGCATCTCCAAGTATACTCTTACAAAAGCCTCTGCCACCTGAGTCTCTGACTCAGGCGTCAGTCCATCTTTTTTTTCATCTATATCCAAAAGCGTAATCTTTAAGATAACATGCACTAATGAGACCAGAAGTCAGCTTGTCTTCCTCTTCCTGACCTCAGGGATCTCATCTTGTAGCTCACACTGCAGGAATAGAGAGTCTTTTGCTGCTATTCCAGCTCACTGACTCATCAGCCTGTGTCAATACAACATAAAAATATCTTTGCACCCTTTGCTAGTATGAAGAGACTGTACAATCTATAATGGAAATTATATTTTGTTTAGAATAGCCAGCCAGGATACCCACAACTAAAACGCGAGTTTTTAAAATGGTAAGTTATAGGCAGTTGCTTATGGAACCACAGCCATGCAGCTGTGTTAAGCCACCCTTTTTCTGAATTACTCAGAAAAGTGGAGCTTTTCCCATTTCTTCTTCTTTTTTTAAATTTTATTTATTATGTATACAGTGTTCTGCCTGCATGTACACCTGCCGGCCAGAAGAGCGAACCAGATCTCATAGATGGTTGTGAGCCATCACGTGGCTACTGGGACTTGAACTCAGGACCTCTGGAAGAGCAGTCAGTGCTCTTAATCTCTGAGCCATCTCTCCAGCCCTCCCATTTCTTCTTTTCTGTCTCTTTTGGATGCTGGCAAGACCCTAACTATACTTTCTCTAGTACATTAGGCTTTTTCATGTTTTGGTGAAGCCCTTCTGTGTACCATGTAGCTGTTCATCTGACATGTGGCTCTTGTCTTCTTCTTCTGTATGCTTCCTCTGGGCAGCTGCAGGATTTCCATCTTATCTACCTATGGCTATTCTTTTAACCTTGAATAAAATGTCCTTGAGCTTTGAAATACAGAAATGGAGCTGGGCAGTGGTGGTGCATGCCTTTAATCCCAGCACCTCTGTTGCAAGGAGAGGCTGCTTGTTTGGTTCCTGGCCGCCCGGCTAGCTTAGACCCGAAATAATCACACAGAAGCTATATTATTTAAGTCACTGCTTAGCCCATTAGCTAAGAGCTATGTCTGACTCTGGCAGCTCCATGGCGTCTCTCTCACTCTGCCTTCTTCCTCCCANAGTTTCTTTATTCATTAATGGTAATCACAGGATACAGAGGGAAATCCCACATCAGATCTATGTGAGTTCTAGGCCAGCCTGATCTAAAAAGCGAGTTCCAGGACAGCCAGGCTGCACAGAAAATCCCTGTCTCGAAAAATCAAAAGGAAAAAAAGAAGGAGATTCTTCATCTCTATGCAGGATATTTTCTTCCTCACATTCCTATTATAAATGTACCTTCTTTGTCTAGAAACCATGCTTTTAATGTCTCAGTTGTTAGGCTTTAGTCAGAAAGGGTCTGAGAAAAGTGCTGCAGACGTATCTAAAATAGCACTTAGGAGACATTGGGTGCCGTCAAGGAGCTGTTGGAGTTAAGTATCAGATTTTGTTTGTGTAGTTGAAAGCTCGCTGTGGTTCTCCAAGGAATCTTTTATTTATTTTTAGTCAGGCTTCCTGAGGTGTTTGTAGGGGAGTACTTTCTAAACTTGTGGGTTTCTTTGGAATAGTCACTGTTTGTCTCTTTTAGATGGAAACTTTTGGGGTCGAACATTGTCTGCAATCTCCAGTTCCACAGATCCGACCAGTTATGACGGCTTTGGACCCTTCATGCCAGGCTTTGAAACCATCCCGTATAATGATCTGCCGGCACTGGAGGTACATCAGGGTGGCTATGGTACTTGGCTCACAGCAATTGGAAACTTTCTGAATTAATTGTTACCTTTTCAGTGTGTGAATTAAAAACACATTAATGAGTGGCCTGGAGAGATGTCTCAGTGGTTAAGATCACATACTGCTCTTGCAGAGGTCTCAGGTTCAGTTCTTTGTGCCTATTTGGTAGCTCAAAACTTTCTGTAATTCTATAGTTTAGGACTTTGAACAGCCATGCCCGTGGTGTGGACACATACATAACAGACAAACATTCACATTCAGAAATTAAAATCATTAATGAGGACAGAGGAGGTTGCTCAGTGGTAAAACAGCATGTGTGAGGTTCTGGGCTTGGCCCCAGTACTTCAGAACAAAGTTATGAGTCTGAACATTTATCGTAAATTAGGCTGAAATCTGACTTATTCTCAGTAGTGGACAGTCAGTTTTTAACCCAGGGAAATATGCTTTTGTTGTGTAGTGCTTAGGCCAGCTAGCCAGTTCAGATCATAACAACTTGAGTATTACCCACTTAATTAAACTATATCAAATTAATTTCTTTCTCTTTCTCCCTACCTTCTTTTATTCTCTTTCTTTGAGATAGGCTCTCATTTTGAAGCCTTGGCTGATTTGGAAAAGTATGTAGACCAGGCCAGTCTTGAACTCATAGAAATCTGCCTGGTTCTGCCTCCCAAGTACTGAGATTAAAGGGGTGTGCCATCATCCCAGGCCTAGATAAAATATATTTTTAACTTGCAAATTGTAGCACTTTGTTGTGGTGCTAGGAAAGGAGCCCAAGGCCTTGTAGGTTATGGTCAGTTGTTCTTCCAATAAGGTATAGCCCATTTCCAACATGTAGTACTTTTGTAAAATACAAGCAAAAAAGTTGTAAGATGGTTTTAACAGTCCACTTAGTTTTTAAAGAAAAATTTATGTGAGTTTTTGCTGGCATGTAAATGTACCATGTGTATGCAGTGCTCCAGGAGGCCGAAAGTGGCATTGGATCCTCTGGAACTGGATCTAAAGGCAGTTGTGAACCCTCATGTGGGTGCTAAAAATGGAACCAGGATTCTTGGCAAGAGTAGCCAGTGCTCTTAATGGCTGAGACATCTCTCCAGCTTCTGTCTTAACTTTTGGTTATAATACATCTATGACATAGCAAAACGTGAGGATAGTCTGACATAGTGGTATGTGCCTATAAACCTGGCATGCTGAAGTTCTGCAATTGCAATGCTGACCCACCATGCCAGACTTCATCATCATCATCTTCCCCTTACTCCTGTTATTTATTTATTTATTCATTCATTCATTTAATTTTATTTATTTATTTTGAGTGTTTTGCATGCATTTATGTATGCCTGGTGTTCCTGAACTGGAGTTATGGATGGTTGTGAACCACCATATGAGTGCTGGGAGTCAAACCCAGTTCCTCTGCAAAAGCAACAAGTGTTCTGCTAAGCTATTGCTCCAGGCCCTCATTCTTCTTCTTCTTTTTTTTTTTTTTCAAGACAGGGTTTCTCTGCAGCTTTTGGAACCTGTCTTGGTAGACCAGGCTGACCTCACAAAGATCCTCATGCCTCTGCCTCCAAGTGCTGGGATTAAAGGCGTGTACCAACCACCGCCCGGCTTCTCATTCTTACTCTTAACAGGAAGTGTATGTAGTATTTGACTTCAGTTGCCAGACATGGTAGAATGGAAGCTATTAGAGCTCCCTTCTGTTTCTTTTGTAGCGTGCTCTTCAGGATCCAAATGTTGCTGCCTTCATGGTGGAGCCCATCCAGGGTGAAGCAGGTGTTATTGTTCCAGATCCAGGATACCTGACGGGAGTTCGAGAGCTCTGCACTAGGCACCAGGTAGTCCCATTCACTATGCAGTGAGGCCAAACTTGCCTACACTTATTTGAGATCTGCTGACAGGATAAATGATTATTTCACTTTCCACTAGATGATTCCAAGAGTTGAGGAACATTGTAATGCTTAGAACCCTCTGTGGAAGCTAACTTGCCAGTCTCTATGGCGAGACACCGTGGTATGGGCTGCTGTAGCGGCAGGCCTCCAGGCTCTCACTGTGATTTTCTTCTCTTTTAATCCCTTCCAAGCCCTGTCTTGTGTTCCTTTGCTCCAAATGTTACCTTCCTTTTCTTTCATTAAAGCTAATAGTATATTTTGTTTACTATTGAGAATTCCAGAAAATATTTGATAATTACATATGAGTTAATTATCTGAATTTGTTCTTAAAGTATAATTAGGGCCATTCAAGCCCTCTAAACTCTTTGTGTTTGTATAAATCTTTCTTTCTTTTTCTTTTTTTTTTTGAGACAGGGTTTCTCTGTGTAACAGTTCTGACTGTCCTGGAACTAGCTCTCAGGCTGGCCTTGAACTCACAGAGATCCGCCTGCCTCCATAGTGCTGGGATTAAAGGCATGTGTCACCACTGCCCGGCTATGCTTTTCTGCCATGCTAAGCAGAGCCACATAGGCCCCTGGGAGGTATTAGGCTGAACCAGCAAACAGATTTCCAAAGGACACTATTGGAATTGTGTGGGAACTAAAACCATTGGCACAGTTTTCAGGGTGTGTCAGAATGACACTTAATGGGAGGGTTAAATGATGGTGGCCTTTGTTTCTTCACGAGGTTAGAATGACAGTTGTGTTGCCTGTTCTTTCTCCCAGGTCCTGTTTATTGCTGATGAAATACAGACGGGATTGTCCAGAACTGGTAGACGGCTGGCTGTGGATCATGAGAATGTCAGACCTGACATTGTTCTTCTCGGGAAAGCCCTTTCTGGCGGCTTATACCCTGTAAGTTAAAAATCCCTTTAATTCTTCTGACCTTGATTGGGATGCCTTTCAAGTCATTTGATTTGACTCCGGGCCACTAGGAACAGTTTAGACTTCCATTGTGCAGTCTACTTGGTTAATTTTGACCAAGTGGAATTGTGTTTTGGGATGTGCTGTGGCATTTGATTTGGACAGAAACATTTCCCTTCAGAAGCTTCTCCTCACACTTTTCAGAAAGTGTTGCTACTGATTGCTCATGACCATGAACAATGAACATAAGAGGGAGTGTTTTTCTTTTTTTGTGTTTGCGTCCAGAGCTAGTAACTGATGTGGGATGAAAGGGTTTTGAAGAGTAGATGTTCTTGCTGAGTAGGCTGAATTGCCTTCTTGCAGGGAATGCCCAAGTTTGTTTTCTAAGCAGAGCATTTTGGAAAGGACTATAAATTATCTCATTTCAAAAACAGTTCTCCTTGGGTTGCAGAGATGGCTAAGTGATTCAGGGCACTGACTGCTTTTCCAGAGGACCTGGGTTCAGTTCCCAGCTCCCACCTGGCAGCTCACAACCGTCTGTAACTCCAGTTCCAGGGGATCTGACACCTTCTCTGGCTTCCATGGGCATGGAAAACAAGTGGTTGCATAGGCATACATGTGAACAAAACACCTTATACACATAATATAATAATAAAAAAGTGTTTTTCTTTTAGTTCTAAAATTGTGCACTGTATTGTCTTGTGCCACTGAAGTTTGTTTACTGTGTCTGTAATGTGTTGGGCCTGTCTTGGGTTATATTACTGAGAGTCAGGGGCAGATGGAAACTGCTGGTTGACAGAATTTCATATCGGTGCTACGGAAGTATCTGTGTCCCTGGCATGCTGAGATCTGAGGAATGACAAAGAAGGGCTCTGTCTTTCAGGTGTCTGCAGTGCTGTGTGATGATGAGATAATGCTGACCATTAAACCAGGGGAACATGGCTCCACATATGGTGGTAATCCACTAGGCTGCCGAATTGCCATTGCAGCTCTTGAGGTGAGAACTGATATGGCTGAATGATATCTACTTTTAAGTAGTGTTGAAATTATCTCTAACTTGAGTCCTGGTGTAAAAAGGAGTTTAATAAGATTACTAAGTGTTAGAGAGCATGAGGAATGAAGGGACGATTTTAGGAGCAAGGTGTTCTCAAAGAGTAAGGTAGCTTCGCCAGGCAGTAGTGACTCAGGCCTTTAATCCCTGCACTCGGGAGACAGGCAGGCAGATCTCTGTGAGTTTGAGGCCAGCCTGAGCTACAAGAGCTAGTTCCAGGCCAGGCTCCAAAGCTACAGAGAAACCCTGTCTCAACCAACCAACCAACCAACCAAACAAACAAACAAATAAATGTAAGGTAGCTTTTTGCCTCGCCTAATAGACTGGACTCCTGGGCTTCTGGAGTTTGTAATTGGTCACCAGGCTCCAAAGCTACAGAGAAACCCTGTCTCAACAAACCAAATAAACAAACAAATAAATAAATGTAAGGTAGCTTTTTGCCTTGCCTAATAGACTGGACTCCTGGGCTTCTGGAGTTTGTAATCGGTCTCCTGACAGTTACAGAACTCCTATACACTGACCACCTAATATGATCCTTTGGTTTAGCAGGCAAGATTTGTGGTTTTTTTTTTGTTGTTGTTTGTTAGTCAAATCAAGGTCTCACTATGTAGTTCACACTGACCTGAAATTTACCCTGTAGCTCAAGCTTAGACAGCTCAATCCTCCTGCTTCAGCTTCCCAAATGCAGGATTACAGGTGACCACAAAGCTCTTTTTCCCTTTTATTTTATTTTCAAACTTGGATTTGAGGACTGGTGGTCTTAGTTCAGTGGAAGAGGAAGGCCTTAGGTTTCATTCCTTAGTACCACACAGATAAAAAGTGAAGTCAGGGATGGTGGTATACACCTGTAATCCCAGCACTAGGGATGCTGGAAGGCAGGACAATCACAGGTTTTAAGCTAGCCCAGGAAAGTAGATAAAAGGTCAGTATATATGTTAGGGGGAGGGAAAAAGGCAATTCTGTGCAGTTTCAAGTTAAATTATTCTTAGTCCATTGAGGTGTTCAGATAATAACAACATATTGCATTAATCAATTTTTAATTTTTTTATTATTTTGTTTTTTTGAGATAGGGTTTCTCTGTTCTGGAACTTGCTGTGTAGACCAGGTTGGCCTCAAATTCACAAAGATCTGTCTGTCTCTGTCTCCCAAGTGCTGGAATTAAAGGCATGCCACCATTGCCTGGCTCTCATTAAACACATTTTAATCTTTATTTTGCCATGAAGACTGGTTGTCAGTGGATTTGCAATTAAAGCAAGGCTCTGAAGTTGTATCTCTTTAGTTAGAAATTACTACAGGCCCTGAAAAGCAAATGCAGGTGATGTCAATCTGGTCTTTGTCTCTTCACAGGTGCTTTTTGCTTCTAGCCATACACAGATTACTCCAGGACACTCTGAACATTTGTGTAATTTTTTTAAAAACAGGTTTTAGAAGAAGAGAATCTTGCTGAAAACGCAGACAAGATGGGCGCCGTCTTGAGAAAGGAGCTCATGAAGCTGCCTTCTGATGTTGTGACTGCTGTAAGGGGGAAAGGGTTGCTAAATGCCATTGTCATCAGAGAAACCAAAGGTAATGGTCTTCAAAGACACAGTGGGTAGACACGGTGGGCTAGATTGTTGGTCAAGCCGTTTAGAAAAAGTATGACCTGATTGTCTTAATGTTTTCCTAACTGTAGGTCTTTCCAACAGGAAGTCATTTTAACTCCTGTGACCAAGTGTTTGTTCCTTGCAGACATTTCTTTTCCTGTCTCTGTTAGTTAGACAGCAGCTGGCTATCCTGGGTTAGTGTCCGTTAATCTTTTTCCCTCACTTGAATGCTTTTTACCTTCAGCAGAGGCTGTGGAGGCAAAGGTAGGAATAAAGGGATGGCTTTGATGTTGGCAATAGACAATGGAGGTTTAAGCCTTCATTGTGTGCCTGATATCAGTTATCACCCTCCAGGGCACCTTTCTGGTTTAACCCTTCCTTTTAAAGCAATTGATTCCAGCAGAGGAGCTTTTGAGAAAGAAACTGAGCACGGTTCCACCCAAGAGTATCTGATGTGATGGGTTGGGTGGACTCAGGCAGTTCTAGGCAGTTCTGCCTGCAGCTTTGTTGAAAAACCCTGCCTGGAAATGATGCTTAGTTCCCAGTGGTGTGGAGGTGTGTCCATATCAGCAGTCTGTAGTGTTCCTAGGATTTGGCGCTTGCTTATTCCATTATTTCATTTATGTCTCCTACCCAAGTCTTTCACATTAGCTCCTTATGATTGCATGCCAGGCGTCCCTAATCTGAGAAGTTGACATGATCCCAAATCTGAAAGGTTTTGACCACTACCATTACACCAGAGGAGGACAATTCTATATTTGACCCCAGGGGACAGGCCACAATCAAAATGCAGGTGCACTAAGAATCTTGTGTGAAATTACCTTTAGGTTGTCTGAGTATGAAATACAAGTTTCATGTTTACATGAGCCCCCTTTCCTCTTCTGTGTATGCCAACATTCCTGAATCTGGAAGGAGCCCTTCTGGCCTCAAGCACTGCAGACAAGGGATGCTCTGCCTGTAGCAGTCTAAACATGTCATTCAGACCTAGTTAGGTGCTTGCCAAAAGGTCAGTAATGCAACCTCTTGAGCAAAGGAGCGACTTAGAGCTTCTTTTCCTGAGCAGATCCTGGGAACACTCTGTGGTGGGGCCGTGCTGCCTGTGCCTATGACAAGGGTTTTTATATATTGACCTCTGTGAATACATTGTGACCATTTTTCTGTAGATTGTAATGCTTGGAAGGTGTGTCTGCGACTCCGAGATAATGGGCTCCTGGCCAAGCCAACCCATGGCGATATCATCAGGTTAGCCCCTCCACTTGTGATCAAGGAGGATGAGATCCGGGAGTCAGTGGAAATCATTAACAAGACCATCTTGTCCTTCTGAGAATAAGAACTGCTCAGTGGCCCCTGGGAGCCATCTTCAGACGGACTTCTTGTGACACTCTTCTCACAGTAGGCAGATCCCACTGGTTTGTCTCTTAAAAGACATTTTTTTGGATATGCATATCTATTTTTTTCAGTTGATGCATAGTAGAGTTACATGAACCTGCAGTTGGCTGTGGCATCTCTCTTTGTTAAATTTTGACTTTGTGGGAACTTTCTAAGGTGAAGCACTTCCATCTCTACACAGCCTTCAAATCCAGTCCTGCATCATTTACATACATTTTTATAATTTCCTTGCTGGCGTGAATGTTTTGTACTTGAAAGTTATTTCTGAGATACTACATGAGAGACTTGCTTAACCTCATGCAGTTGAACCATTATAATCAATGAATGTTAAGATGATTAAAGGTTAAGCATATGTAAAATACCAGTTTCAAGTAAACTTTGCATTGGCCAACATTAGAATGCTTTATATAGATTCTGAGAATTCTTTCCTAAATTACATTTTCAAGTGCTTGATTGCAATTTGTAAAACATTTATTTTCAGTATTTCTTTGAAAAAAGCTAATTTTTCTTTTTATCCCAGCAGAGTATTTTGTATTTCCATATTGGTAATAGTAAGTGTATTTCACTCCTATGACTGGCATTTCATCTCTTCTTGAGATCATTGGGTGTGTTTTAGGCTTTTTATTCTAAATAAAGCTATGATTAGTTCATATCTGTATAATGATGTGAGTTTTGTTTTTATTGTTTTTTCTTTATATTTTGTTTTATTTTTCTCTAGTGTGTTTTGTGGAATAACTTCCTATAAGGTACTTGCTGTTCAAAGGGGATGAACTTTCTGACCGCTTTACCCCTCCTTACTCAGCCTGGTGTTCCCTGTTCCTGAGGAGATCACCATAATGATGCCAAACTTAGTGTGGGCACCTGATCCATAGAGTACTATAACCGAGAACCGACTCAAGTGATCCTCCTGTCTCAGTCTCAGCCTACGAAATAACGGGGACGACGGACGGGCATGCCCCTGCAGTGCAGTGCAGCCTAGGGCTGGAGAGGTGGCTTAGCAGTTAAGAGAGCTTGCTGCTCGTCCAAAGGACCCAAGTTTGGTTTCCAGTACGTGTACTGGGTGGCTTACAACCTCCTTTTCTCCAGCTCTAGGGAATCTGTGCCCTGTTCTCAGCATCTGCACATATGACATATACACACATTAAAAGAAAAGAGGCTAAGTTCAGTAATGCCTGATTGAACCGTGTGTGTGTGTGTGTGTGTGTGTGTGTACCTGCACACTTGAGATTCTGCATTTCCTGCAAGCACTCTCTGAGGCACAGAGGCTTTCTTAGGACCCAGGATCACGCATCAGTGATTCTTCAGAGGAGGCCTAAAGACTAGGTGGACTTGGCAAATGAAGCTCTTGGCTGAGTTCCTTGGAAGGCCACTGTAGTCTTCAGATAGAAGAGAGGAAAGGATGGTTGTGTGCGAAGACTTTTAGTATAGGAGGCTCAGAAATGTGGAAAGCTTTGAACTCCAGGCAAACCGGGCCTTGGGCTGATGATCCCTGGGATTGCTGGAAGAAGGAACTACACATGAGTACCACTTACTACCACAGAAAACCTGCGAGGTTGAGTCCTTACACAATTGTGCCACCCACATGGCACAGGGCAGCCAGCCCCAGTGGTGAGCCAGGTGCTAGGCAGTCCTAGGAAGGGAGCTGCTTAGCGGTTTGGCCCATCAAAATGGTTGCATCTAGAGCCTAATGTTTCCAATGAGATGGAGTGGGACCTGCCTTTCAGGAGAGGGATGAATAAAGGATAATATTGGTAAAGCCCCAGGCATGCTCAACTGCAGAATAACTGCTCTAAGGGAGGAAAGCAACTTATTCTGAGATACAGCAACCTTGATCTAGGATACCCTGAAAGACACATGCCACTGTGGAAGAGGTCACACACATTTATATAGTCTGAACAAAGTCATAAACATGCTTACAAAATATATAGATGGGCAGAGGCAGGTGGATCTCTCGAGTTTGAGGTCAGTCTGGTCTNCCTATCAAAAGGGGCCAAGGCAGTTTCTTTATTAACCAATGAAAGTAACACAGATAGATGACCCTCCTACATCACTGGTCTACAGAGTGAGTTCCAGGACAGGCTACAAACCAAAGCCTACAGTGAAACCCTGTCTTAATAAACCAATAAACACCCACACAGACACAAACGTGTATATATCACACATATATGTAGATGGCTCATCAGGCAGAGTACTTGGGATGACATGCCTAGCTTTAGCTGAGATTAGAGGCCTGTCAGGTGTGGCAGTCCATTCTGTGAGTTGCTTCTAGTTGTCAAGAGGATGTTAGGTGGATGCAGGCACTGGAGCTAGGGGGCTACTTCAGAGACCAATGGCAGCTTCAGCTCTTTGCCTGCCTCATCCAGGTCTCTCATCCAGTGGCTCTTCAGAGATGTGGCCTCAGAATGCACTTCCCTCTGATACAGCACTGTAGGTGGGGAGTTTGCTAGAGTCCCTTCCTGAGATTGCAGGAACTGTTAGGAAAGCCAAATAGCAGAAAGGTAACTCAGATAAGGGAGGGATTGGGGGAGGGGGGTAAAGATAGGGCTGGTGCACCATGAGGGGGTGGGGCTGTCCAGGCCTGATGACCAGGTCATCAGACCAATCATGGTCTTATGATCTCTGATGAAAGAATTCGGGGGAGACAAACTTAGTGTGAAGATAGTTTAATGCAGAGTAAAGAAGTTTTAAGGCATGAGTGGGTAATGATTGATTGAATAAAAACAAAAACAATTCCATGTAGCCTAGGCTGGCCTCAGACTTGCTATGTACCCAAAAATGATCTTGAACATCTGATCCTTTTGTCTCTACATCCCAAGTGCAGTTCTGGAGGTGGAACCCCAGGTTCTTTGTGCATGTTAGGTAAACACTACTGACTGAGCTCCCAGCCTACCTTTTAGGTAGACTTTATACTATGCCTAAAGTCTTTAGGACAGGCAGCTTTCCCTGATGGGGCATTTTCCTGTCTAGGTGAGTGGCAGGATCATTTTGGAGTGCTACTCAGGAAAGGGCAATGGTGTGTCCTGTTCTTTACCACTAATAGAAATTTTATGACCTTGGTAGTTCAGAATGTTACGTCTCCACTTGGCCAGATATGACTCAGATGTTCTTTTGAGCATTAACCAGAGTCTTTCAGTTCTTTCTGGATTCATAGGCTGTTGACAAAGGACCGAATAGTAAATAGTCCTCAAGCCTGCCGACATCTACCTAGTTAGCTAGTTCCTTAGAACCCTGTTACCTTTTTACCCCCTCTCTGAAAACTAGCTACTTATAGTAGTTGCTTGTCTGAAGCCGTGATAAAACATCATAACCAAGAGTAACTATGGAAGAAAGTTTATTTTGCTTTGCAGCTCCAGAAAGATAAGTGCCCATCATGGTAGGGAGGCATCGGAGCATGGCAGCTGGAATAGGGAGCAGAGAGGGCGCATCATTTNNNTGAGACAGGGTTTCTCTATGTAGCCTTGGCTGTACTGGAACTCTGTCGACCAGACTGGCCTCAACCTCAGAGATCAGCCTGCCTTTGCCTCCTGAGTGCTGGGATTAAAGGCATGTGCCACTATGGCTTGGTGAGAGAGTACATCTTTAACAGCAAGCATCAAGCAGAGCATGAACTGGAGTGACAGACCTCAGTGACATACTTCCTTCAGCAAGGCCATACCCCCCCAACCTCTCTGAACAGTGTCACCCACTGAGGACCTATAGTGTTCAAATGCCTGAATCTATAGGGGTCATTTCTCATTTAAATCACCACAGGCAGAGAAGAAATGTTCATCTAGAAGGTAGGGATGTCCACTTAGCAAACCACTCCCTTTGTTCTGCCCCCAGGGACTTATGCTTTGGAGTGTCAGTTCCCAGAGTGCCACATCAAAAGCAGTCGCTGCTCACAGGACAAAACAGGTTGCACGAGGACCTTTGATTTACTTAGAATAATGCACCAGATGAAACCAATATTGGGTGTCAAAGGCCAGGAAGTTGGAGTTCCTCTCTGAGGTGTATGCCCACACTTGGGCTTCTCAGTACTGGCCACACACTAGTCCCTGGGCTTCTTGCCCCACTTACCAGTTGTATTGTAATCTTTAGGGCTGGGGTCTTGGTATCAGGATAGTATACATTCCCAGAGGATTGTAACGGCCCTTTCAATGTGGGTGTTTAAATATAAAGTTCAAGGTATCATTCCACTCAGCTATGCCAGGCTCTGAGCTGCCATTAAGGACCCACTGGTGAATGAGGCTCAGAGACCCTGACCTTATGGGTCTTTTTAGTAGATAGGTATATTTATTGGACAAAATGTTTATTGAGTTCTGCTTGTCTGGCCCTGAGGATTGGCAGTGGTTCAAAGACATGGCATTCATCAAGCAGCTTGTGTGTCAGGCACTATTCCAAATATGTTAATTCTTGTCATAGGTGCAGTTACTTCCAATTACAGATGGGGAAACCAAGGCTTAGGAAAGCACACTTGCCTTATTCACTGAAATAGGAAGCAGTAGTGTCCTGGCTGGGTAGGACTAGGCTCCGAGGGAGGGAGCGAGGGGTGTCTCTGAGGCTGAAGGTTGGCAGTTTCACTTCTTTGTCTCTGGAGCATGGCTGAGATGCCCTTTGAGTATGTAAAAGCATTTCAATTCATTTCTGCTTGGGGGGGGATTCTTTAAATGCCAGTGGGAGCCATTGCGACGAAAAATACATAGTAATAGCTTATTCCAGTTAGGAAAAATTCAAATACATGCTAGGACCTCCTCTATGGGTTCCATACGTGTATTAGCTTAGTTCAGAGTTTTATTTAGCTTCCCACACCAACATTTACTTTTATTAGCTTGCAAATGAGACTTACCCCTTTGCACCCGCCAATTCTTTGAACTGTTCATGAACCACCTGACCTAACATGACCTTTATAATATGCATCATGGCAGGTAAGGATAAGACCCTGGGGTGGAGGGCACCACAGGGGCAAAGGGTTTCCTGGAGCAATGTGAAGTGCCTAGGGACAGATACGCTGCAATGGAAGTCTGTCTAGCTGTCACGTTCCTCTGCTGTCTTACACGAAAGGAACCATGAGATTCTTGGGAGGGGATGCACGCTTTACACGCTCTATTTTCAGGGTACCATTGTCTGAACCCTAAGAGCTGATCGTGGTTTGAAGCAGTTCAGCTCAGGTTGTCTTAGAAACTGGCAGTGTCAGATCTGGGGACCTGCTGACCATGGTAGGATTTCCCAGTTGGTGGACTTGCTTTCCTGAGATTGGTAGGTCAAAGGTACTGCTAATGTGACAGCCCCTAATCTGATTTGACTTAATCACTAATGTATGGTCTTTGACAACGTCTAAGACTTGTACCTATTAACACAATGCAATTAACTTCAAGATGTGTATGCAAATAATATACAAACTCCCAATTTTTCCCTAGAGAACCTGGGTCAAGAGCTTCTGCCCCAGGTGTGTTCTCTTGGAGTGCCCAGGTTCAGATAGAGCTCGTCAGTTTGAGGGCGCACAAGCTGCGGTAGGAGCCTGGCCGGGTGTCCTGATGACAATAAGGATAAAGGGCAGCTTCAGTTTTGCTTTGAGGTAGGTTGACCTCACGTCAGTCCACGCCTCTCTATTTTTTATGAAAAGGGGGAGGGAGGCGAATTAGGTCTGCTTTCCCCCACTCCCGTTGGCCAGTATTTCTTTCTTTCGAGACAGGGTTTCTCTGTGTAGCCCTGGCTTTCCTGGAACTTGCTCTGTAGACGGGCTGTCCTCGAACTCAGAGATCCACCTGCTTCTGCCTCCCAAGTGCTGGAATTAAAGACATGTGCCACCACTGCACGGCTTGGCTAATATTTCTTAAAGTGGGTTTTTTTTTTCCCTGAGGGTCTTTGGTGGTAGAGTTGGCTGCCTGTGAGTCTGAGTTCCTAGCCAGTGGGCACCAGAATCATCTGGTCCGGACCGAACCCACAAAGGATCCAGTCTGAAAGTCTGGTAGGTTTCTTGGAGGTTTCCTGCCAGAAAGCACCCACCACTTTCAGTGATATTCCGACTTCCCATCTTGGGTTTTAAGATCCCCTCGATGCCTTAGTTTCATTTGAATTCAGTTTTCCGAAAAAAGAATTCTGTGGAGAGGGTGCTCCTGGTTCTGGGGAGCAGATAGGGATGTGGATTCAGCCTTTGAGTCAGATGCAACTCTAAGTACTGGTAGGGAAGGCCGAGGGAGCATCAGGACTGCAGGGGGCGCTGCCGGCAAAGCATTGTTTAAGGTTCAACCGCGACGCGCGTGCGCTCAGGGCTGGGGGCCCGCGCCGAGATAGGTGCAGGGGTCGAGACGTTTCAGGATCCGGGCCTCGGGCCAGGCTGTTTTCTAGCTGGGTCTGTGATCCTTTGCTGTCCATTGGCTAAGCATCTTCTCGTCTGCGGACTTGTGTACTTTTTACAAAAGTTGCTTATTAGCGTGCTGACTGAATGCACTCGTAGACAATTGAGAAAATGACAAAACAATTCCCCTTGCGGCGCCGTGTCAGTTCAGGTCGGGGTTCTCCCCTCTCTCGCCTGCGTGTGCTCTGTGGCTCCGGTCTTTTGACTGGTTAAGGGGTGTGAATTATGAATCACCCACTTGTTGCCCGGTGCACCTAATCGGTGCCCATCTTTTTCCCGGTGCAGAAGAGCTGGTTACCCCTGTCGACACATCTACTCAGGGATGACCATCATTGTGCATTCGCTGGAAGGTGACAGAGGGCGCCCTAACCCTAGGGAAAGGGCCTGCAGCCTGGGAAGCGAAGGTTGGGCTTGATAGTAGGTTAGTGGTAGGAAGAGGTGTCCATTTGGTTGCAGTTGCTACCACCTGGCTATGTCCTACCTTTGCCTGTGGCCCTGCTGACAATTATCCTAGACCGCCAGGGCTGGGAGGGAGTGCTGTAGAAGAGAAATGCCTTTTTCTTATCCATCCTTGGGTCATAGTTGAGGCCTCTGCAACAAAACAGATTAACCAAGAGAAAAGCATACACGTTTGTCTAACATAAACTTTATGAGGCCCAGGAACCTTCAAAGGAAATGAAGAGCCAAAGAAATGGTAAACCTATGTATTTTCAGGCTGTGGCTTCTACCTACAGAAACAAAGCAGAGAGTGATAGACGTATATGACCTAATGTTGATAGACTGGGAACCTTAGTGAGGTCTGCTTGTCCAGATTCTTTTACGTCCCCAGTGTCAATGTCATGTCTTTGCTTCTGATTGGGAGGATGCCCCTCCCAAGAAGGCCTCAAGGCCTCAGGCACTTGCTGAAGAGTCGTGGAGAGAGGCCTGAGGAGGGACTTTTCGTTCCAGGCAGGCACAGATGCTGCCCACTGCCAGCAAGTAGAGAGTTGTTTCTGAGGAAGGAGGAGTCTGGTCATCAGCTTATCAGCTTTGAACAAGCCTTAGTCTCCTTCTTTAGGGAAATGGGTGGACATTCCCAGGGAAGCGAGGACACCTGTGAACTGAGTCCACTTTCAACTGTACTTGCTGGAGGGTTGGGTTTTATTCCTAGGTGCCCTGCTCAGGGCTCTTTCTGGTGAGTGTTGAGTGGCTGTATATGCTACTTCTCAATAAGGGCCAGGTCACGTCATTCCTGAAGCAGCCCCAAAAGCCAGTTGGGAGGAAGAGCCAGGGCCTGGAGGGTAGATAATTTTGACCAGAGGAGTTGAGGCCTGACTTCCATGGAACTGATTGGTACTCAGACAACATCTGTGCTGTGAAATTCAGCCCCTATGCCCAGGCTCATGACACAGGACCCCTGTCTCCAGTCCAAGAGTGGTCCTGTCTGGTTTAGTAAGGGGCGCTGAGTGGTGGAGCTGGGCTATGATGTTCCATCACCCTCACCTGTTTGAGTTCCAGCTCCCCACTGAGTTGTGAGCTTACCCCAAGAGGCTCCCTCTTTGGCAAGGTCATGATTCTGTCGCAGGTGGAGAGAGGGCCTGCCTCAGTGGGTGTATAAAAGGCACGGTAGGCCCCCATGCCAGAGGGGAGGTGGCCCTGGGTCACTGGGGGAACAGCTGTGCTGTGCCTGCCCCCATTTGCCGGCAGCAGAGCTCCCTTAGTTTTGTCCAGTGCTGGCCTTATACCCACGTCCCCGTAGAAACAGCCATCCTGACAGGCCTGCTTTGTGGCTAGAGCCCCACCTGGGGCCCCACCCATAGCGCTTTGCCTGTGCTTTGAAGGTGGCATCCAGGAGGAAAAGTCAAACTTGCACCCGGAGTAAACAGCTGAGGACTCAGTCTGGCCTGGCTGGCTTGCCAGAGGGCTACAAAGGGACACTGTGAGGGATGCGCTTGGAGCAGAAGAGCCCATTCAGCTCTCCCAGGATGGGACTGGCTTGCCAATTAGTTGGGGAGGACCCCGGTGGTGTGAGTGAGAGCCGTAGGAAGGAATAGGAGGGGATGCCTGCTGCTTCCAACAAGCTGGGACTGGAGGTATTGCCCCTGCCGAGCAGTCACTCTGGGACCTTTGCAGGGAGGGGACCCCTTAACATTGGGGATGCATTAGCCCAATACAGACTCCCTGAGGAGGCAACAGAGCCCCTCATGTGGGGAGGGGGTGACTTGCACCTTTGGGTGCTTGACAAGCCACCAGACTTTCCCACCTGGTCCTCAGCATTTTGCTGCCTGAGCTTGGCTAGGCCCTCAATCAGCCGGCCATGGCCTGTGGGTGGAGCCAGTGGGTTCATTTGGATATAGAATTCTCGTGAAGCGGTGGCTTTTCTTGCTGCAGATCAGCGGTGGTTCTTTATATTATCTCATTACTCACCTCAGAGAGGCTTCCAGTCCTCCCGCCACCGCACACTGTGTGGAAATTCAGATGGGATACAGGCTTTCCTGGGTGCCTGCTGTTATCATTTCTTCCCTGTGTTTGCTGTGCTGTGTGTGTTAACATGTTATTGTCTTCCCTGTGTTTGCTGTGCTGTGTGTATTAACATGTTATTGCCTTCCCTGTGTTTGCTGTGCTGTGTGTGTTAACATGTTATTGCCTTCTGTGTGCCCTGTGGTGACAGACATTTCAAAGCATCAGGGGCTCTTCACTATTACTATTCCCGCCTGCACAGGCTTTGTGAGGTTAACTGACTTGGCCAAGTTCACTTGATGATGGGGCTGGGTCTTTGGTCACAGATCTACCTCTTGGAGGTGGGTGGGCTTCTACGCAGAGTGAAGTGAGAGACTTTTGAGCTTGTATTGCTCCTTGGCCTAGACAACTTTTGCTGCCACCCATGTGGCCTCCCTTCTTTGGGGTACACCTGGCTACGTGCAGGAAGTGAGGGATAGTCCCATCTACTGCAGCTGCATGACAACCTGAAGACCGGTTCTGTGAGGGTTTGCTGGGAAAGGGACATGCTTTATGCTGGGATGCACAGGCGTGCACATAGCCAGATAACCCCACATGGTGCAGTGGTCGTGAAGAGTCCTTTCTACACTCAGCATCAGCTTATTTGTTTAAAAATGGTCTGTACGAGGTGGGCGGTGGCGGTGCGCAGCTTTAATCCCAGCACTTGGGAGGCAGAGGTAGGCAGATCTCCATGGGTTCGAGGCCAGCCTGGTCTACAGAGCAAGTTCTAGAACAGGCTCCAGAGCTGCGCAGAGAAACCCTGTCTTGAAAACAACAACAAACATGGTCTGGATGAGTCCTGATGGCAACTGCTGGGCTCTTGAGAGGTCACTTTGTACCATCTGTGCTCTGCCTGGCTCAGAGGCTGAGCCGTAGTAACATTTGTCTAGGCGGATTTGGCAAATGGATCCTAAAGGCGAGGGAAAAGAGGATGACCAGCTGTCTGCTGCTGGAGGTAGGGTCCCGGGGTTGGGCAATGCTTCTCAGGCCTACACAGGGCAGAGAGGGGGTGACTGTGGAAGGTAGGAGACAGGGGTTTCCTGAGCACATGGTCCTGGGCCATTTCTTCCCAAGCATTTGGGATCTTCAGTGCTGGTATTCTGGGCATCAGTGTGTCTGGAGTTCAGGTTGGGGTTACCTGGTTGTCATTGCTCTCACAGTGGGTCAGCTGGTCCCCAGCATGCACTGCAGTATGCCAACTTTGGGAGGAACAGACCTCTTTCTGCTGTGTGGCTGACTAGAATCAAGAAGAGTAATTTGAGGAGATAGGACCTACATAGATGCCCCATCCATGTAGCGGATTCCCACAGGAATTATCTGAGGACTAGATGAAGGTGAGTAGATTCCCATTGTCCTTCTTCATGGTTTCAGGAGAGTGGACTTGGGCAGGTACAGAATGAATGGAAGAGGTTGGTGCCACAAGCAGATTGTCCCCCAAGCAATTCACAATCGGAATGGGAAAAGTAGATTGTTATTCATAGAAAGGCCCTTGGGACCCAGCTCTTGGAGGCCTGGTAATGTTGTTCTATCCTGCTCAAGTGGGAGGAAAGTCTTAGCTGCAGCCTCTGAGGCTGGACAGAGCCTAGGAGGGCTACCAGGTGTTCTCTTCACTGGGGAATTGGTCCATGAAGTTGGACACCTCTGCTGTGACAATCTGGTCTGAAGGCTGGGAGGATGCCTGGAGAGATGCTGGTCTTTAGGCTGTGTTAGAAGGCTGAAGAAGCCAGAGTCTGGCATGAAGGATAGAAGCAATAGGCACAGGAAACCACTACTTTCCCTTGGACTTCTTTGTGTTGGTGCCATCTCGGGGGAAGGTACCACCAGTCTGGGGGAGGGCCTTCTTCCTTGGTTAATCCTTCCTGGAGACACCCTCATGAAGCCAACCTGAGGTGTGTCTCTAATTTGACACCAGACCCAATCAAGCTGGCAGTCAAGATGAATTATCAGGCCAGGTCCCGAGGATGAGGTTTGGGGAAGGAGAATAGGTTAGACCTTGAGCTGTATCTTTTCTAGCTCAGGATCTCAAGGAGTCTGGCTGGACTGGGCAGGCTGCCTGTCTGTCTGAGTGCTAGACCTGCCTTTGGGACCATGGCGTCTCCCCACCAGCTCTCTGTGGGCTATTTCCAAATCAGGAGGGCAATGATTCAAACAGATCTGCCCTGGAGTAAGCGTACCAGGTGAGGGCCACCAGGGGCCTCAACTAGGTTTGGTTTTATTTAGAAAAATAATTGAATGATAACTTTCCTTAAATCTGTGTGTCATCGAACAAATCCATGATTGTTTTACAACTAAAAAATAGGGTCTCGTGTATCCTCAGCTGGCCTTAAATTTGATGTGTAGCTGAAGATGGCCTTGAATTTATAATTCTCCTACTTCTTCCTCCTAAGGTCTGGGATTATGAGCATGAGTTGCCATACCTTTTTTATTAGGTGCTGGGGATTCTGCCCAGGGTTTTGTGCAAATAAAGTAGGCATTCTACTAACTGAGCTGCAACACCAGGCTCTGGTCACTGATTTGTATAGTCTATGGAGTGGACTCATGGGCCTGAGTGGGCTGTTGTGGTCAGTGGTATACAGGACTTCATTGCATATGTTTTATAAAAGGTGAGGTTTTAAAAAAAAAGTTGAGGTTCTGATCAGTACCAATTTCCCTTGATGTATGGGGTCTAGAGATCTTCAGTCTCTGTTTGGGACATGCCAGGGGTCTGTGGGTGCTCACCCGGCATTCACGTGGCCCTCGGGTAGTGCTACAGTGAACCGACTTCCCTGGTACTTGTGATGCACGGCAGGTTTGCAAACCCTTGGAGCAAAGCTTTGATGATCAAGCAGGTTTGGTCTGTGAGTGGATGAAAACAAGCCCCATCCACTGCATTGAGTAATTCATCATTTTACTAAAGAGTGGTTGCTGATCCATTTGTTTTCTGGGGACAGAATCAGAACACGTAATTGTTGGTATGTGTTTGATGCTGGTGTTCTTCAGATGTGGGAGCTCAGAGTCCTCCCTCCAGCCAACCTTATGGATTTCGTACTGTTGCAAGGCAGGGCCTGTTGACTAGGTCCTGAGGAGAGCACCCCCGGGGCTGATTTGCTCTGGCATGGAGCTGTGCTTTGCTATAGTTTGCCCTCAGACTCATGGGCTGGAAACTTGGTCCCCAGTGTGGTAGTGGGAATGAGTGGGGCCCCGTGGGTGGTGTTAGGTCACTGGGAGGGGTTGATGGGATTCTTGTGATGCCATGATTAGGTCCCCAGAGAGCTGAGCATGGTATCATAAACTGGGTGAGTTTGTCCAGCTGGGCTCTCTTCTGCACATGCTCCTGCTATTGCTGTGCTATTTGTCCCAAGGCTCTCGCCAGAGGCTCAACAGATGAGGTCACGTGATACTGAATTTTAGCCTCCCCAAAACTGTGAGCTGTGGAAACCAGTTTTCCTTGTAAGATGTCTAGCATTAGCTATTTTGATGTAGCTATAGAAACAGAGAATCGTGGGGCAGGAGAGATGGTTCAGCAGTTAAGAGCACTGACTACTCTTTCAGAGGACCTGGGTTTGATTCCCAGCACCCACATAGTGGCTCACAACCACCATAACTCCAGTTCCAGGGAATCTGATGCCTTCTTCTGGCCTCCACAGGGACTGCATGCATATGGCGCACTTTCATATGTGCAGGCAAAACACTCAGACATATTAAAACAAATCTTTAAAAATCTTAAAAAAAAACACTGGGCATGGTGGCAATGCCTTTAATTTCAGCACTTGGGCGGCAGAGGCAGGGGGATCTCTATGAATGTGAGGCCAGCCTGGTCTAAGAGCAAGTTCCAGGACAATCAAAGCTATACAGAGAATATCTCAAAAAANAACAAACAAGCCCCACCCCCACCCAAAACAAAATAAACAAACAGAAAAGGAAAAGAAAGGAAAAAGAGTCATATCTTCCAAGAGGTGTCTTTCATGGGAAAACATGGACAGGGTGGAGGCTTTGATGTCTGTGTAGGATTCGTGTCTGGGTGGTCTGGGGTCTCCACACCCCACCTTGGCCTTCCCTCTGTCCTCCCCAGTTTGTATTGATCAGGGCCTATGCGCCCACGAATACCTACATCAATTAAATAGGCTCCTTCCTGGGAAGGGCTTTGATTTCCTTCCTCTGCTCTGACAGGTAGCATTATTGATGTCACTACGTCCTTCTGATAGTGCTGGCAAAAGCCATTCCATCTCCGCTGTGCGGGACGAATCTTGTTTGCAGTGATTTATTGCACTTCCACCAGGAAGAACTGCATATTTATTCAACTGCAGAAGTTTGTTCACCCAAAATACATGTGTGAAGGAAGAACGGAAGAGCGAATGTGTGGAAGGCCTTCCTGGAGGCTGAGGGAGGTGGGCTGTCTCAATTTCCTTTGCATGTCTGCCCCTGCTCATCCAGGCATCTTGAGTTAATTTATAGACAACTGTCAAGAAAACCGGAGGTGGGTTAATTTTAGAAACTGATGAGCAATTTAAAATTCAACTGGCATTTATAGGGTGCTGTCGGTGCCAAAACTATGCCAGGGGCCAGAGGATGAAAGCTAAGAAAAGGCAGATGGTTCCTCAGCATCATGGAGAGAGAGACAAACACAGGGAAATTCAGACAGGCGGGGCCCGAAAGGAGCTAGGGCAGAGCTGGGGACACGCAGAGGGGAGCCAGAGGAACTCTCTAAGTGATGTCTTGTAGCAGGGTTAGGAGTGTGAGTGGCGAGGAAGGGGCCCGAGGCATGGTGTGAGTTGAGCCTCATCAGCTCACGTGTAGAGGGGGTGGGAAAGTTTGAAGAACAGCTGGGGAACTGGGGAAGCTGCCCTCATGTAAGGGTGGGATGAGATACCCAGTCTTCTGCTGTGGTGTTTCTGGGCTGCGGCCTGGGTGGAAGAAAATCACAGGTAATAAGTGGTTAACTTTACACACGTGTAGGGTAGAGGTCTCGGTTTCCTCCCTGCAGTCACTAAATTGATTTGAATCTATACATCAGCTGTTCATCAGAGGGGACCAACATCGCCAGCCTTTGTGGGAACTCAGTGCTCAGCTGTTAGAGTCAGACACCTGTCCTGAGCTAAGGGACCTGGTTTGGTTACTCAAACTGAAACTCCCTACCTGCTGTTCACTTTACATTCCAAAGCAAGGTGCAAGTCGGGCCTCTAATGCCTGTGGCTTAGAATTGGCCAGCCTGGGAGAGTGTTGGGCTCTCCTGGTGTCCAGGGCAGGCCATGCCTCTGCAAGGCTTTCTCAGTCACCCTCCTTTCTCTGAAAGTCTACCTGCTGAGGAAGGCTTCTCCAGAGCCTGGGAAAGGCTGGGCTGGGGACTGTGCACACAGTACCTGTGAGTCTTCGTGCTGAATGGGGGCAGTCCTGCCCCCTCACTGTTCTTGGCAAATTGTCCTGGATAAAGGATGCTTGCTGCCAATTCCCCACCCAGAGATCTGCTGACAGTCAGTGTTCTAGAGGACAGAGATTGATGACTGCACCTTTGGGAAATTTCATGTCCTGGAAAGGCCCAGAGAAAAGGCTTCGCTGCTTGGCTATGGGATGATGGGCGTCAGCTTGGCCAGGTCTTTCTCTGCTCCTGCCCCCCCCCTTCAAAGTAGATATTCTGCAAGCACACAAGGGAATGAATGAAAGCCAGAATGGCTGGAAAATATTACCCCCATCACGAAAGTGATATATATTCATCGAAAAACACTAAAACAGAGCAAAGTAGGAAGCCAGAAAAAACAATTTCATCTCCCAGAGAGAATTTCTGATAATGTCCACACATTCCTTCCGAGCTGTCTGTCTCCACCCTCTTTTAACTGCTTCTGAAACTGGGCCTGTTGGCTGCACAGGATGTGGCCAAAAGCAGCATGTCTTCAGTGTGTACCTGGAGCCATGTGGTCCCCCGAGTTGACTTAGAAGGCCAGGGCCTTTGGGAGAAGAGTGGGCACTGGGATTCTGGCTGTCCAAGATTCCAAGTTCAGAACTGCTGAGGAGATCCAAGGTGACCCCAATCTGGTTCTAGGGTTAGAGTAGGGCAGTACTGTCTTCAAAACTGGAGGAAAGGGACTGACTGATAACAAATGATAATTTATCAATGACCAATGGATAAGTGGCCTGGTGCCTGACAGTCTGTGTTCATATCATGGGATCTACATGATAGAAAGAAATAACTGGCTTTTACAAGTTGTCTTCTGATACACAGACACACACATGCACACACACACACGCACACACACACACACACACACACACACGGTTAAAACTAGAGGGAAAGAAAGCCTCTTGTGAAGAGTTGGGGGCTGCCACAGGTTGACTGTTCATGGGCTCCAGGCACCCTAGTCTACCAGCCAGTGCTGGAGCGTCCCAGGTGGTCTAAGGCCTCCCAGAGTAATTCAGTCTATGAGCACTGTATACATCTTGTAGAGCCGTCTTCCTCTCTTAGTTCAAGAGTGTCATGGACCAGGAGAAAGGGGGGGGGGCTGGTCCAGGAGAGATGTTTTAAGTGAGATTTTGAAGGCCGAGGGCACACAGTGGCAAATTTCTTTTCTGTGTGGGAGGGTGTGAAGGGCCCACGGCTATGTGGCAGCTTGTACACCTGGCCACTCACCTATGGTTCTACACATCTACGTAAAAAGGTGATAAGACAGGGTCTGGGACCTCAGGGAACTTACCCTTCGATGAGGCCATTCTCTCCTACTGAGAACTGCCCCATCAGTCAGAGAAGGAACATGGCAGGGAAGGGTGTATCCTGTCTTTGTATACCACCGCTCCTTTTCATGCCCTTAGCTTACAGTTCTCAGGCAGCTGTGGGCCTCCAGGCAGCAACTGAACACTTGTTTGATTCAGGAGAAGAAAAGGGAGCAGTGGTTAGAGACAGAAACACTACCCCTCCCTAGGATGACCGTTCCCCAAAATGGTACAGCCCGGGAAAACTGCCAAGGCTTTTTCTGAGACAAGCCAGAGATCCAAGAAGGAGAGATTTCAACTGGCAGGGAAAGTCCCTCCATAGTCCGCTAGAGACCCTAAATGTAACATCAAAGAGACAGCCTGAGCCACCACCTTTCAAAGCCTTTCTATGAAGTTTGCACACTTGAGAGAAGTTTTAAGCCAGTCTCTTGAGGCTATCTCTGCAGAGGCTTTGGGGTTCTGGGAATGCTACCCCTCTGTCCAAGGAGCTATGCCCAGGGGTTGGGTGAGCACTCCCCAGCTCTTTGAAGCAGAATTTCAGAAAGTTCTGCTATATCAAGTTTCAGAGTCTGTAATATCACATGGAATGAGGGGAAGAAGGTGGAAGGCAGAAAGGGGAACCCTAGTCCCTGAGATTCCATGGGGTTTTGTCTACACTGGCACGAGGGGATAGAGATTAAAAATGGACCTTGACTTCTGGTCTCCTGATTGAAGAAAGTAGGCTGGTTGGTAACAAGTGATGCTTATGTTCCAAATACTGCAGCAATGACTGCTGGGAAAGGTCAGCCCTTCCCCAAGTCCTTGACCTCATCCTCAGCTCATTGCCTGGCTTCTATGTTGGAATCCAGGAGGAAATGATACAGGGATGTGATGATTTGTTAACATAGTCTTCAGGAGAAGACAAGGTCAGGGAGGGTGGGATGAACTCTAGAAACCCAGTGTCTCCAATGGGACCAGAGGGGAAAATGGTCCTAGGTCACACAGTTGTCATAGCCAGATGAGATGGGGGATTCCATTCATTAAAGATCGCTGGACCACGCTACCCAACCTCTTTCTCCAACCTCAGAGGCTCCCTAGAACCCACTAGCACTAGCCATGGGCATGCCATGCCAAGCATCCTGTTCTTTCCTGGCTGATGGCTGGGTATCAGTGGGGTAGGGAAAGGGGGCTCTGGGAGACAGCTGGAGGGTAGAGCATGCACAGCAATGCATGCGATGTGGTCAAAGGACACAGTTGGAAGATGCCTTGAGGGTGCTCCCCTGAGGGGCATGGAGTTCCTATATATAGAACAGTAAGCCATGCCCCCTAAATTCCCAGACACCCCGGGGCTGTGGAACCAATGTCTTGATCTGAGGTTTGTGTATGGCTCCTATCCCTAGAGTTTACCAAATACCCAGTGGTCCCTTTCTCTCTCCTTCAGTCCCTAGGGGAGCTGAGTGAATTTCCCTTGTTCAATGCCTCCTCTTTCCTTAGCCTCCTTGACCTCCCTGAGGAGATCTGACAGGGCCTCTGGTATCTGGAGGCAACAAAAAGTGAGTCAGGGCTCAAGTGAGAAGTTAGTGCCCCAGGCTAGGGCCCCATGCTGTGCTCATGGGGCTTCTTGTTCTAAGCAGGACATGACCTCAATAGGAAACTGCACTTTGCTTAGAAAGGGTCCTTGGTGCAGCATGCCCTGATGTTCATAAGGTCTACCTGTGTGGTACCCCAAGTAATGTAGGCTGTGCTTCCAGGAGGATATCTGATGGTGTCACACAGGAAGTAATCAGGCATTGCCTGGGGGGATTGTTTTGAGGTATGACTCCCAGTAAGAAACAACTGCTTTTTTCTAATTTTAAAAGTAAACACATTTAAAATTGCATTTATTTATTTCTCTTGGGGGAAATGTTCACACCTCGGTATTTGCATGTGGAAGTCATGGGACAACTTGCTAGAGTTGGTTCTCTCCATCACGTGAATCCCAAGGATCAAATTCAGGTCGTCAGGCTTGACAGCAAATGCCGTTACTGGCTGAGCCATCTGGCTGGCTCTTTTCCGTTTCTTAAGTGATTTATTTGTTTTGCGTGTGTTGCGGACATGTGTGTGCACGATGCCTGAGTGGAAGCCAAGGACGGCTCTCAAGGTTTTCCTGCCACCTTGTGGGATGGGGGCTCAAACTCGGATCATCTGGTCTGTGCACAAGGGTACTTATTTCCTGAGCCAACCTGCCGGCCTGTGATTGTTCTTTTCTTCATGGGTTTCATGGTATAACTGTAGAAGGTCCAGTCAGGCAAATCCAAGCAGATCGTGCCATAACTTTTCTATATTTGCTACTTTTGGCAAGCTGCAAACCTTATTTGAGCTCATTTCTTCACCTCCAAAGTTGGGTAATAATCCCACCTGTGCGATTGGGTTGTTGTAACTAAGAAGGGTGCATAGACCGCTTACCACAGCTCTCGGCTCACAGCAATGAATTAATGGTGGCAGTGGAAGAATTTCAGCCCATGAGAATCTGTTAGTGGAGGAATGGGGTGGCGGAAAGGGCACACCAATCAAAAACTGAATATCTCAACGGGTTTCTGAGCTCCAAATGTCCACAAGTCAGCAATTCCACAACTAGAAACTCATCCCAGGAAAACAATCTGGTGCAGTCAGGGGTTTGGGTGCTAACTTGCTTTTCTGGTCTAACTTACCAAGTGGAAAATGGGAAATAATTTCAATGTCAAATGATCAGAAGATGGCAATTTTTAAAATGGAAGAACCTCATTTTGGACTTATTGCACGTCACAAATCAGGCTTTTAAAGACTATTGATGACATGGGAAATTTTTCACAACAGAATGTTAAGCAGAATAATAATAATAATAAAAAAAGGTGTGTGGTTAGGGCCCCAGACCAAACCTAAGCTTCTAACACTAGGATTTAGTCTGCACAGACTGCTGGTACCAGCATCCTGGGACCTAACTGTATCCTTAAGTATCCCGAAAAAGAAGATTCTGCAGGCTGTCTCGGGATCCATGCTCAGCACATTCTTCACGCTTTCTCATTTAACCCAATCCAGGGACTTCATTGAGATGAAAAAGCCAAATTTCTACAAGCTCAGGGTGAAAAGAAGACTGATAGGCTCCTATAGCAGATGAGTTCAGCAGTAGCTTTCCTAGTTTCAGGCCCAGATGGATCCAGGAGCCAAAGAGCGTTGTCTGAATCCCATTTCCTAGCTGGCATTTGGAGACCAAGACCTGGGTCTTTGGTCTCTCTCTCTTTACCTTCATGCCATGGCCAATATGGCTGCTTACAGTGGGAGATACCTCAGCCTCTGCTAGAACAGACACTCTTAACAATTAAAAAATTGTGTGTGCGCGCACATGTGTGTGTGTTTGTGTGTGCATGTGGAAAAGTCAGAGTCTAACTTTGAAGAATTCCTTTTCTTCTGTCATGTGGGTCCTGGGATCAAACTCAGCTTGCCAGGATTGGTGGCAAATGCCTTTATCTGCAGAGTCATCTCACCAGCCCTAGACAGTTCTTTTTATCCAGAAAGAACCTGGGAAAACTCTGATGAGCCCCCTAGAGATGTGTGCCTATGTCTCAATAAGTCACCAGTGAACTTGGCTCAAGGAAGACAGGCTCTGCCGTCGTGGGTGATTTATGGATTGAATTCAGAGAGGCGAAGAGTGATGGTTAATAGTGACTGGCAGCTTGACAGAACCTGAGATCATCTAGGAGGCAAACCTCTAGGCATGACTGTGGGGGGCTTGATAAATGGGGTTAATTGAAGTAGGAAGATCCACTCTTTTTTAAAAAAGATTCGTTATACATACGCGTGTTCTGTCTGCATGTATGCCTGCATGCCAGAAAAGGATATCAGATTCCATTATAGATGGTTGTGAGCCACCATGTGGATGTGGGGAATTGAACTCAGGACCTCTGGAAGAGCAGCCAGTGCTCTCAATCACTGATCCATCTCTCCAGCCCTGGAAGACCCACTTTTTTTTTTCTTTTCCTGAGACTGGGTTTCTCTGCGTAGCCCTGGCTGTCCTGGAACTCACTTTGTAGACCAGGATGGCCTCAAACTCACAGAGATCTGCCTGTCTCTGCCTCCCAAGTGCTGGGATCAAAGGCACATGCCACCATTCCCAGGAAGAACCTCTCTTAACATGGGTGGCACCATTGTGTAAACTGGAGTCCCATATTGAATAAAAAGAAGAAATTGAGCTGAACACCAGCCTCCATCTCTCTGCTTCCTCCCTGCTAACACAGGGTGGCCAGCTGCTTCAAAGTTCTCTCTCTACAGTGCCTTCCCCACCGTGATAGACTGAATCCCCTTGAACTGTGAGACAAGCCACTCTGCTCTTCTTTAAGTTTCTTACATCAGGTATTCAGTTGTAGCAATGAAAAGAGTAACTCATACACTGTACTACACTAACTCACCCAAGAGCACAGTTGTAGAGAGGGGCCAGGATCCCAAGCTGGGTGTGACCACCAAAACCTATATTCCAAACCACTCTTTGGTTCTGCTCATGGACAGGAGAGTTCAAAGCCAGCCTGGAATGCGGCAGTCTCAGAGGTCTGTTCAGGACCTACTCTAAAGCCTCCTGACAGAATCCTAGAGTCAGAGAGGCTGCAAACAAGGTAGAAAGTTCTGTGTGCTCTAGACAGCACGCCAATGAAGGAGTTTTGCTGCAAGTAGCTGAGGCTGATTCTGTTCTTTAAAGCAAAACAGAACTGCATTAGGGGAAGTCAGGCAGTTCTCAGGACCCCAGGATGAATTTCAGAGCTAGCTTTGGAGACTCTGCAGCAAGGGTGCTCAAAGCTGCTACAGGATCTGGGGAGACACACTGGGGCCACTGGTGGGTACTGGTACCTCATGGGTGATGCTATTGGCTTCACTTGGTATTGGACACAGTTGCTGAACTCAGTCCTCGAAGCTTCTAGAACTGACATATAGGTAGCTTTGCTGCCCCTAGTCTTCCCTGCCTGGCCTTCACACAGGCCTAGACCCTGTCACTGCTCCTGAATGCATCTAATTGGCAGACCCTTTATCAAATAGATTTTTTTCCTGGCTAAAAGAAAGACTGAGAGGGATCTACTGCCTCTGTAATGGGACAGAGTCTTAGCTTTTCCAAGATGCATGTGATGGTTTGAATGAGAAATGTCCCTATAGTATTGGCCATTTAAACCCTGTTCCCCAGTTGGTAACTGTCTGGGAAACTTTAGGTAGTGCAGCCTTCCTAAAGGAAGTGCATCACTGAGGGGTGGGCTTTGAGATGAAAAGCCTCACCAACAGGTGGAGAACATGCCTCCTTTGTGCAGCCATGTTTTGTTCGTGTTTTAACAAATAAAGTTTGCCTGAAGATCAAGGTGCAGAGCTAAGCCACTAGAGGCCAGGCAGTGGTTGTGCACACCTTTAATCCCAGCACTTTCAGGGAGGCAGAGGCGGAAGGACATCTGTGAGTTCAAGGCCACCGTTTGATCCAGTCTAAAAGAGAAAAAGAGCCAGGCAGTGATAGCTCACAGCTTTAATCCCAGTTCTTGGGAGTCCCATGCCTTTAATCCCAGGATTTAGGGAGGTGGAGACAGGAAGGGATATGGATGGGAAAAGAGAGGAGTATAAGGCGGGAGGAGACAGGAGCTCAGATGCAGTCAGAGGACACAGTCTGAGTAGGCAGCCTCAGGGCAGGGTGGCCCTTTCGGTCTGAGGATTGGGTAGAAGTAAAAGGTCTCTCCAGTGGCTGGCTGCACGGCTTCTCTGATCTCTCAGCTTTCACCCCCTTATATCTGACTCCAGATGTTTTATTAAGAACAATTAGAATTCATGCTGCACCTTTGCTCAGGTGCTGGGGAAATGAGCTCTAGTGGGGGAGCTGGCGTGTGTTCTGGATTGAGCTGGGTCCCATCTGGGGTGTCATTGTCCTGGCAGGAACAAAGATGTTCTAAGGAGAAACACCTGTGCCCTTCCTTCAGCAGTCAGACTGTTGATACAATGAGCCCCAAGGAACTGGACTTTCCCCAGGGATTTCATACTGGAAGAAAGAAAGGACTGAAGCCTGGAGCCAGCCAGAGGGGGCCTTGTCTCCTAGTGAGAGTTTTCACACCGTTCTGACTTGTCAGGGCACCTTTCAGGGGAGACTGGAGCCCAGGTAATGATGGGTTAGTGATGGGCAAGGATCCATCTTGACCAAGCCTGCTTAGTTTTGCACACTTCATGCTCTCTGAATTAAACTCTCGCCTCAAGTTCGTACCCTAAAGATGGGCTTGGTGGGTGTTGGACTGCTTTATCTGTTTCTCTTCACTATATCTTGTCTCTTCAGTTGGCCAACTGAAGTTGAATGGGTGAGCCTAGCTTATTAAGGCTGCGAGGCCCTAACCTAACAACATCAATCCAAGAGCAGGCAGTGGGAAGGGAAGCAGCTAGACATAGAGGCATAGCTGAGTCTGGACATCTGGCCCATGGAGTACAGACCTTCAGGTTGGGTCCCCCAGTCCAGCTGTCTCTGGCCATGGCTTGGAGAGGTGCAGAGATGAGCTCATAGCAGGGAATAGAACTGTGCCTTTCAACTTCCTGGTTTGGGTCTTCCCTGGCTCTGAGGGGTTTCCCTATAGGGATGTGACCGGCTATGGAGGTTGCGTCTGTAAGGTTCTGCTTGCCAGTCTGTTTACTCCAACCAGAGCTGGAGGGAGCAGAGGCAATGGTCTAGCGCCAGGGCTGTCTCCAGTGAGGAACTGTTAACACAGTCGTCTCTGGGAGAAGGGCAGTCTGACCAGCTGCTTCTCCTTAGTTTCCCCCTTCTCTCACCTCCTGTATTTTACATGTGTAGTGTGAGGGCCGCCTTGTTGGGGTTTCTGTCCCACCCAGTACCCCACAG
>LOEQ01000364.1:796409-807316 GCA_001685075.1 Bramus lutescens
TGCGGGAGCTGGGCCAGACGAAAAGCAGGGCCTTCTCCCCATCACTACATACATGGGGCTAATTAATAAAACATGAGAACACCCTATTATGCAAAGTCTATTTGATGCATTTAAAGCTCCCTGCCCCAAAGCCTTGAGGACCTAACCCCGTCAAAGCCTGAAGCCTTTGGCCACTCTGCTCTTTCAACTGTGCCATCCCGGGATGCCTCTGACAGGCTGCAGGGCGCTGGGGCTGCTTGCTGGCTGTTGTCAGAACACACCCTCAAGTTCTTCTCCAGGAAGAGCCTGGCGCTGTTTAAGTAATTGTGTATTTTCAGGTCCTTTGCTTGTTCTTTAGAGCCTCCCCAGGAAGTAAAATGGAGTTATTTTAAAGTTGTTTGCTACACACAAAGAGCAGAATTCAGCCTCATTTTGCTCTGATGAAAGGAAGTGCTTCTATAAGATCTGCAGAGTTGAAAGTTTTTTTGCTGGGATGGCTCCCAACTGAGCCAGACCCGGAATGGCTGTTTCCTGGGGCCACTGTGACAAGTTCCCCAGGGTGTGGTGACCTGACACAAGCCAGATTACAATCTTACAGCTCTGGAGGTGGAGGTTCCAAAGTCAGCCTAATAGGTAAACAGCAAGGTATCAGCAGACTGACCCCCTCCTCCGGAGGGTTCCCTGCTCCTGGATGTTCTGGGGGAAAGAAAACCTGTTCCCTGCCTTTTCCACCCAGAGGCCGCACATCCCTCTTTCATCTCCACAGTATCTTACTTCTCCCTCTGCCTCTGTCCTCTGATCTCCTTCTCTGACCCTGCAACCATCCTACAGGACCTCAGGGGTCCCATCGAGCCCTCGGATCATGCAGGATAGCCCCCATCCTCCTAATTCAAGATCCTTACCTTCATCACATCTGCAAAAGTGAAGAGTACATCACCGACAAGGACACAGTCTCAGCTCTAGGGATTAGGATGGGACATGTTGGACCACAATTCAGCTCTCCCAGCCAGCAAAGCAGTCTGCTGACATGGCCTCTCCGATCCTGCACCTGCCATGAGGAAGAGTTCCCTCTTTCTGGGAGCCTGGGAACCACTTCATAGGGATTTTCAGAGGGGAAGTTACTTACCCCTTGTGTCAAGTTGGTTGTCTGAGCTGAGAATTGAGTCACATTTCTTCCCTTGAAATCCACAACCAACTCTATCATCTCAAGAAAGCTTATTGGTGCACAGGCTTCTGCATACGATTGTTGGTGGCAAATGGAATCTATTCTTTAGACCTTGCCTTCCCTGCAGCCTCAGATAACACTATTGACAGATTCCCAACCAGCCAGGAACTCAGATTTCTGGACGTAACCACGTTAGAGATGATTTGTGAGGGATTTGGGGGCTGTTGCTGTTTTTATTGACACCAAATATGTGATCGTAACCTTGGCACTCCGGTCCTTCCTGCCATACTCTGGCCTCTATGTGTGTTCCAGGTTCTCTTTGCTCCCCTTGCTGAGCCAAACCCCACTCATTGATCTAGGCCTGGCTCACATTGCCACCTTGAAGATGATCTCTTTGATGGTGCCAGGTGCAGCTGAGTTGAGAGGTGAGGCTTCCTGTGTGGAGTGTGTGTGTGCGCGCACGGTAGGTGGGAGGCACCTGACAGTTTCCTTTGCCTAGCTGCAATCCTGGACTTTTCACCTGTGGTCTTAGTGCCATCCGGAGCCTGCTTCTTTAGCTGTGGTGTGGGGTTGAGGATAGGCACTTGCCTATAAATTGCTCCCCCGACCCCACACTAGGGAGGCCCAGATGCAATTATTGAAGTGTGTCTCTTACCCCGGGTCTTGTTTGTGTTAGTCCTTAATATCTCTACACACCAGAGAACCATGGAACTCTCATAGCCACTCGAGGCAGATGAATCGACACACTAGTGACTCTGCTTTGGCGGGGGCTGAGTCAGCAGGAGGCCCCATCTCAGCCACACTCTCCTCAGGCCATTTTGATGAGCAAGAGTGTGGGCTGACAGGGTAGTGGGCTTGTCCGGGGAGCTAAAGATGTTCCTGTGCTCCTTGGTAGTACTGGAGCAAAGTGGTGCAGAGCCTCCATCCCAGAGGTTTTAGGACTTTGTGTTAGAAATTGCTGGTGACATCAGACCTATGCGCAGCCCCAGCCACTTGGGAGGTGGCAGAAGACGGCTGCTACCTGGGAGTTCCAGGCCAGTCTGGGCAGCACAGGAAGACCGTGCTTCAAACAACAAACAAGAAAGAAGCAGTTGGTGTTGGGGTGGATGGTGGCCTTCCTGGGAAGAAGTATCTGGTGGGGATGCTCCACCCCAATAAAGGTGAAGGGTCCCCCAAGGGTGAGCCTGTCTGGCCGTGGTTAGTAGGGCAGGGGAGGGGTGTCCCTGCACAGGGTGTTGTGGAGTGAATGGCTCCTCAGTCCTGACTGTTTTAACAGCCTTTATCACTGGGCCCTTGTGCTGACCCAGCTCTTTGCCCTGATTGTCTGAGCAGCCAGCCCCATAAGCCCAGTGTTGTCTCCTGCCCATAAATACCTTGTTAAAGTCACCGGGGAACAAGAACACTTTATGTTGGTGGCGACTATGGCTCAGGCCATTAAGTCTGTCCCAATACTGGCTATGGCCTAATATGGCTCAACTTACAGACTTCCTGTGACCCAGGGTAAGCATTTAGCAAGCTCCTCATGAGGACTCTGTGCTCTGGCCTGTGCGAGGATGCACCCTGGCCTGGGCTAGCTCTGCCTGGAGTCAAGCGGCTGTCTATCTAGCCCTAGGGTGGGCCAGGACTTCTGACTGATGTAATCTAGTATTGCCTACCTCTCCTCCACTGATCTCCTTTAATGCCCATGTCTGCTGCTAACAGCCTTAGGCTCTCCCACCAGGTTCCGCTTTTCTTCTTACTCTCTTCCTTGCGGCATCCTTAGATCCTAGTCCCGATTCACGGCAGGGCAGGGGGTCTTTGATAAAAGCAGGGCCTGAGAAGCTGGGTTGTGTTGGACTTTTGATACACCCAGCCTGGAAGATGGATGTGTTATATAGGAGTGTGTTATGGTGGTGTGTGCTGGCATTCAACCCTTCTCTTGGAGTTAGACCCTAGCCCTGAGGAGAAGCTGACATGCATCTGAAAAAGAGCATAAACTCTGTGACCCAAGGCTTGAGCCAAGAGGAAACCATCTGTGTGATCTGGGTCATCTGGCTGCATGGCTGATGGTCCTTCCTTTCCTCCCTCTGAGTCCCTTCTCATTTGCTCCTTCCCTTCTTCCCTCTCCCTTCCTCCGTAGACTTCCTTAGCTTGGAAATGCACTATCATTGTCTTGTGGCCTTCACTGTACAGACTGTCACTGCCAGGAAGGTGAACTGGTGCCACCCCTGTTAGTGTCCCTTTCCCCAAAGCAGGGAGGGAGGGTAGATGTCCACCCTTCCCTATTAATTTCCCTGGGGAGTCCGTGACCTAGAAGGCCACGCATCATTCCTTTCTATTGGCCAGTGATGCTCAGGATGGACATCAATGAGCAAGAAATGACACTCAGCATTGATACACAGCAGCTGAGGTGGAGGCTGTCACCTGGGCCATGAATGGAACTCTCCAGACGCTTGACTCTGAGGCCTCTGAAGCCCACGTTCAGTGTCTGCTAGGCCCTTTCAAGAGCTTTACTGAGAAGTGAGTTAGGCAGGGTAAGGGTGGGACGTGGCTGAGGCCACTTGTAGTCCAGACTTTACCACTATTCTCCCCGCTGCATGATCTCATTGGGCTTCTACACCATCCTGTCTGGGTGAGGTACCCCTTTGCTGAGGGTGGAGGGTAAGTGTGAGGGCAGGGAGCTGGGCCTGAGAGCACAGGCCACAGGGGCAGTGTGGGATGTAGGTGGGCAGGGTTGAAGGAGCTTGTGGGTCCCTGGCTGGAGAGGAAGACAGGAAGCTATGCTGGTCAGGGACCTGCTGTACTTACCTGGTCTTCAGATCCCTCTGAGATCCTCTGCTCCTTCCAGAACTCCAATTTCCTGGGAAGAGGCCTCCGGTTGGGTTCCCATGCACATGGGAGGTGTTGGACCATCACCTGTGAGGCCCATTCAGGCCTCAAACAGTCAGCAGCCCAGGTGAGGGCCTGCCCTCTCCCAGTCAGCGGCAGCTGCACCAGGCAATGTTCAATTGTGCTTGCATTAGTTCCCCCTCCTTTTCCTCTCCTGAATAACACTATATCCAGTCTTGCACATTAATCTCTGTTCTTCCAATCTCCTTTCAATATATCATACATTTATTTTAAAATAAGCATCTCCTTGAAAAATAGCTAGTGCTATTTTGTATGTGCTTAAAATCTACATAAATAGGATGAGCCAGCAATCTTTTCCAGCTCTTCCTTTATTCTCCCTGAACATTATTACTATTATATATTTTATTATTATTTTTTTAGACTGTGTCCCCTGTGACCCAGGCTGTCTTTGAATTTGATGTGTAGCTGAGGTTGACCTTGTAGTTCTGATCGCCCCCCTCATCTCTCCCTCCTGCTGAAATTACAGGCATGCACTACCATGGCTGATTTACATGGTGCTGGGAATTGAACCCAGGGCTTCCTGCATGTAGGCAAGCACTCTACCAACTGAGATACATCCTCAGCCCTGACATTATATTTTTGAGATTGGTTTTTATAGTCATAAGTAAATCTGCTTCAATTTCAAGTATATATGTGAGTATACTTAAAAAAAAAAAAGAACTATTAAGCCTTCTAAATCCCTGAGGCATGGCCTGCATTTCCTGCTGCTTTTTGTCTTAAGAAGGGTGGCTGAGTACCCTTCTCATGGCCCTTTATTAGCTTATACACAGGAGGAAGGTGATAGGTATGAAATCCTCTCAGATGGGTCCACACGCAGCTACGACATCAAACACCCTCAGGGTACACACATTCAGTGGCACTTGCCTGGGTCAAATTTACACTTGTCTGTCCCCTATCACAGTGCCTGCAAAGTTACAGCAGCTGATTCCTGTCAATCAGGAGGCTGGCTGGCAGGTGGTCACTTCCTTGTCTCTGACTCCCAGCAAGGGAGAGTCTCCTCATTTGCTCAGTGGACCTCAAAGTCCCTCAGCTACAAGACCTAAGCTCCTGGCTACCCTCCAGGGGTCGACTGTCTTCTGCTTGCTGACCTATAAGGGTAACTTGTGTAATTCGGGTAATGATTCCCTATCAGTTTCAGACGCTGGAAAGCTGCTCTCCTGTGACTCATTCATACTTCCTTCGTCTGGGGCGTTCTTTTTCAAACAGAAACCTTTGATGTTGATGAAATGGAGATCTATTATTTTCATTCTTATGGTATGTTTTATCGGTGGCTTTTAAAAGCAATTCTTTTTGAGAACCTAACACCTTTTCCTTTCCTTTTATTAGTTTTAATATCTAAATTTCACATGTAGTCCTGGAGCTATTTGGATTATTGCTGCATATAATATATTCTGATATGCACCATAAATTAATTCAACAGATATGTTTATATATAAACACACACACATGCAAGCACGTGCATGCACACACACATATATGTATACATATATATATATATATATTTACAAATACAAAATGTTTTCACTTCACTGATGTGGGTTCTGAGAACTGTGTAGATGTGTGTCCCCACAAGGCAGGCACTTTACCAACTGAGCCATCTTCTCAACCTTTCCCCTTATTTTGAAAATGAACTCTTTATTTGCTTATTTAAACAGGTCTCACTATGTAGCTGAGGCTAACCTGAAACTTCTTATGTAGCTCAGGCTGGTCTTGAACTTGTCACCCCTACCACCCTCCATAGCCTCAGACTTCTGAGTGCTTGGAATTACAGGCCTGTGCCATCATACCCAGCTGCCTGGATGTTTTCAGAGGCCAAGGATTTCAGTCACTTGCATTGCTTTTGAGATAGCCTGACTAGATGCTTAATTCAGGGTAAGGATTTCAAGAATCTACTGTTTATTTAGAACCTGCTTCAGTCAGCCACTCTCCGATACAGAAAACATTTGAATTGCATAACCACTACTATGCATTAAACATTGGAAAAGTCATGACTGCAAGTTGAAATCATGGGACATGCTACATAATACCCAGATAATGATGGTCTGATGTATAGGTGGTTGAGGCCTGGAGATGTGGCTAATAGGTAAAGTGCTAGGCTAACATGCATGAACTCTGGGTTCAATTCCTAGCATCACATGAAACCAGGCACAGCACATACCTGTAATCCCAGCACTCAGGAGGCAGGGGCAGGGGGATCAGATGGTTAAGGTTGTCCTTATCAATATATCAAGCCTGAGGAGAGCCTGGTTTATTTGAGACCGGTTCCAAAGCAGAAGGAAACACCCTAATGTTTAGATGGTCACAGTGTAGCTGGAACCTGGGACTGCTGCTCCCATCTGCACCATGGGATCTGTGTGGCTGGGGCTGAATCTTAACACCATGAGCTTAAATTCTAGAATCACTCAATCATTCATCTCTAGTGCTTTCATCTTGCTACCATTTCCCTCACTAAAGCTGAGTCTAAATTTTTATTGTTTTTTTTCTTCGATCTTCTCATGTGTTCTTGTGTTTAAAAGCACCCCTAAGATGCTTTTTAAAAAAGATGATTTCAGCTATTCATGAACCTTTAGTGTGTGTGTGTGTATGTGTGTGTGTGTGTGCGTGCACGCACATGCGTGTAAGTCAGAGGTCAACATTGGGTGTCTTCCTCTACCCCTCGCCACCTTATTTGTTTGTTTGTTTAGACACGGTCTCCTTCTGTAGCCCTTTCCAGCCTGGAATTCACTTTGTAGACTAGGCTGCTGTGGAACTCATAGAAAGCTGCCTGTTTATGCCTTCTGAGTGTTGGGATTAAATGCATGTGCTACCACACTTGGCTTCTACCTTATTTTTGGGATAGAGTGTCTTGCTGGACCTGGAGCCTGTTGACTTCGCTGGCCAGCAAGCCCCCGGGGTTTGCCTGTCCCCAGTGTTGGGGTTACATATGTCCACAGCCAGGACCAGCTTTTATGTGGGTGCAAGGATTTACTCCTCACGCCTGTGCAGTCAACACTTTAGCCACTGAGTCATTCCCCAGCACTAAATATTTATTTTTTGTAGGGATTTTCAGATCTATTTGTGAGGCTCCTGAAAAATGTGCTGCACTTTTCATTATACTTAATTTGATTTTAATTTATAGATTAGCCTGATGAAAATTGCCCAGGACAGAGTGCTTGCTGTATATGCATAGGGTCTGCCTCCCTTAAAAGCAAAAGTCCTTAGGATGGGGCCTGGAGAGGCTGGGGAGATAGCTCAGATGTTAAGAACTCTGACTGCTTTCCCCAAGGATCTGAGTTTGATTCCCAGCACCCACCCAATGACTCACAACTGTATATAACTCCAGTTCCAGGGGGATCTGAAGCCCTCTTCTGGCCTCTGCAGGTACAAGGCATGCAAGTGATGCACAGACATACATGCCGGCAAAATACCCATAAGCTTTAAAAGAAAGTAGTTCTCAAGATGGTACCCAGAGCCTCATGCATGCCTGGCTAACACTCAGCTCTGAGCCCCAACCCCATTCTAGCATCTGGTGTGGGATGCCCTTCTGTATGCTGTGAGTATGTTTTATTACCCTTGGTTAATAAGGAAGCTGACTTGGCCAATAGCTGGGAAGAATAGAGACAGGTGGGAAATCCAAGCCAAGGTAAAAGGAAAAAGAAGACAGAGTTGGGGAGATGCCAGGTACCACTGGACAAGTAAGATGTGAGATAACGAGCCATGAACCTCGTAGTAAAATATAGAATAATAGAAATGGGTTAATTTAAGTAGCAAGAGCTCATTAATAATAAGCCTGAGCTAATAGGCCAAACAGTTTGTAATTAATATCAAGCCTCAGAGTGGTTACTTGGGAACTGGTGAGCAGGAAAGAAACCTCTAGTTACAAGCATCTTCTTTTGTTCTTGTATTAGATCTTTGAATAATCTCTGTAGCAATTTCATGCATCCTCCATAGGACCATTCCTGGATTTTTTATGCCCCCTGCTACTATAGCAGATGTTATCATACCACTGGCTGCATTTCCAGTGGGCTTTTCTCTTTTGTATGTTGAGTATGTGTCTTGCAGCTGTACTCAACTTCCTACTATTTACCATGGTTTTTCTGCTGCTTCTCCAAGAGTTTTACCTTTTTCCCCTAGCTATTCAGCTATGAGGTTAAACTTTTCAAAACTTGTACCCCCTTGACCCTTTCATCTGTTCTCCCCCAGAAATATATACACATTGAAGTTTGTTTTAAAGTATTTGACTTATAGTTGTGAATTGTACCCATTAAACGTTTAACTTTAAAGTATTTGTTATATTTGGGACCTGGAGAGATGTCTCAGTCAGTAAAATTCTTGTAGCACAAGCTTGAGGGACTAAGCTTGGTTTCCAGCATCCATATAAAAGGGGTTTTAATAGACTGGCTTATACAATAGGGGCTGGGTAGTCCAACAATAGCTGTCTGCACACAGAAGAGGCTGAGAACAAAGGATAGACTCAATCCATGAGGTTGAATTCCTCAGCAGTCCCAATCTGGCACCAAAGACATGGAAAGTTTCTAGGAAATTACTAGACTTTGGTTCATATGGGAAGGCTGAAGACCCTGGAGGCTGATGTCAGTGGATGCTGTGGTCATGTCTTGTTGTCAGCAGTAGAGGTATCATCATCATCATCATTGTCCTCATCATTATCACGATCATTATCAGCAGCAGCAGCAGCAGCAGCAGCAGTAGCAGCAGCAGCGATAGGTAGACATATTGACTCAGTAATAAGAGAAGATAGGCTGTCTGACTGCAGTCTCTGTGGCCCCCATTATATCTGGTGTTTGTTGGAAGGTGCAGCCCACTCTTTTCAGAGATGGAATTTATTTATTTTTATCCTTTCCAACATATAGCTTTTATTGGTTATTTGGGAGTTCCATATAATGCACCCTGATCACATTCATTACTCAGTCTTCCCAAGTCCACTCCTTCCCTTGTGACCTGCCCCAAAGGAGGGAAGAAGAAAAGGAAAGAAAAAAAAAGAGAATATCAGGTCCAATTTATGTTGCTCATATAATCACTGGAACATGGTTAAACTCCCAGCAGCCAGACCCTTAAAGAAAACTGAGTCTTTCCCCATCCCTACCCCTTCCAGAAGCCATCAACTGTGAAGAGCCACACTTCAGGATCCCTGTCACAGTTTTTAAGAGTTCTTTTCAATGGCTCCTTGTCTAGACTGTTTCTTTTGTGTGTGTGTGTGGGGGGAGTGGTAGGTTGTCACAGAAGCTTTCAATGTCTCTTATTCTCAACTGTGAGTCTATAGTTATCTTCAATACCACTGCAAAAGAAGATTCCTTGTCCTTTACAGTTGGGTAGCGCAGATCATAGACATGGTTTCTGGTGGCAGCACAGGTCACAGACATCACATGGCCCTTGGCTGAAGTATGGAACACAGACATCATCATGGCCCTTGATGGCAGAACAAGCCACAGACATCTACATGGCTTCTGATGGCAACATGGACCACAAACACCAACATTACTTCACGTAGTAACACAGACCATGGGCATTAACATGACCCTCAGTGTCAGTATAGGACTCAGACATCACCATGGCCTCCAGCACAACCCACTCTTAATGTCCTTAGTAATCCTCTTTGGAAGCACCATCACACACACACACACACACACACACACACACACACACACAGAGACACACAGACACACACACAGACACACACCTCTCTCTCCCCCCAAATCACACTCTTAGCATTATTTTTTTCACAAATCAAAGTTAAAATAAATAAAAATATAAATAACCTCCAAGTCTCTTCATTAGGGTAGACAATTTCTAATCTAGTTATATAACTGGCTGTCAAATCATGTGGCCAGTGGTCCTTCTGGGACCCTTTTGGCTCTAGATCACAATAGTCAATCCTGAGCAAATCAGAGACGTGCCAACAATTTGGATACCAGAATGCTTATAATGAGATTTCTCCATATTAGCAAAAATTTAGAAATAATAAAAAAAATGCAGTCAGCATGGACTGGCAAACTATATTTCACTCATACAATGGACTCCAAGCAATCCTGTAATTGAGTTGATGCAAAAATATTTATTGACATGGCACATGGGGCGCAGTAGGTCCTTAAGGGAAACAGATTAGAGAACAGAGAATGTCTGGCTCCCTTAATGGAACTCAAATATCATTAGCGATGGTGTCTAATTAAGGGGAACGGTTAGCTGGTGTTTTTCTCCATCCTTTTCCTTTTTTGTTGATCTGCATTTTCCTCCTAAAATGTAATCGATTCATTACATAGTAAAAGTAAAAAAAAACTTATTAATAGTAATAATGTCTCAGAGTGTATCCATTAGATTCTGTCTAGATCTGGACCTAGATACCAAATAGATTCTTCTAGGATGGCTTTAGAGACATTCTATGCTGGCAGCTTGCAGCTGTCTGGGCCTCCTCCCTGGGGCCCAGCTTTGTCTTGACAACACATCACTTGGGATTTGAGTGGCCAAGACTTCAATGTGATCGGTTTACCCCTTTCTGGCTTGCTCAGGGAGCCCCGTTGTGCTTTGTTGCTAGAATGCCTTGTTTCTGGAGAAAAAAAAAATCAGAATCACTGGGGAGCTTTCAAAATGTTGAGATTTTCCTTCCCCACCTATTTATCTCAAGGCTGCAGAGGGCAGCAGGGGCCTGCACCACCCGAGGGACACAGGCTGGAGTAGAGACAATGCGGTGGCCTTTTGGATAGAATACGTATTCATTCTACCAATTTGCGGAGGAGGCGGCGGTGATGAGAGCTCACTTCTTTCTCTTCTCATAAGATTATGCGGCATGGCTACTTCATCCTCAGGTGGGAATGCGTGTAGTGGCATTTCATTTGTATTTTAACAAATAAAGCTTGCCTGAAGATCAGAGAGTAAAACA
>LOEQ01000364.1:840724-853224 GCA_001685075.1 Bramus lutescens
GGTGGGATGAACTGAACTGCACAGGGGGAGGCTACTGAGGAGGTCAGCCTGTCAGTGCAGGAGCTGGGCTGAGGAAGGGCGGGGGACAGGCTGGGTCCAGGTCTCCCGGGAACTTCCCTCACTCCCTTTGCTAACTCCCTGAAACACTGCTAATCCGTCTCCCCACCCACCACGTTAAACCCTGCAGGACCTATCCAGCCTTCCAGACACACTCCCACCAGAGCAGAGGTCTGCAGGCCCCAGGCACAGCGGGTGTGGTTGGGAGCTCAGTTCTTGATGTCATTGTTAGCGTTTAAAAGGGCCTGTGTGGTAAGAATTCCACTGCAGACTACATCCTTGCACCTACTTACCTTGATGTCTTTGTTAGACCTTAAAGGGTCTGTGCGAGAGAATTCCACTGCAGTCTACATCCGTGCACTTACTTATCTTTAAATCATCAGATGCATCATGCATACAAAAATGAATATAATTATATGTATAATTTGAAGGAAAAAATCAACATCCCTGTCTGTATGCAGCACCCAGTTAAAAGTCAGGATGCCGTGGGTACTCGGTTCCCCTTCCTTGGCTGCCTCCCTATCCCATTCTGGCTTCTTCAGGGCTAACCTCTCTCCAAAATGCTGGGGCACCTACCTATATGGTCTCACAGACAGGGATTACTCAGGCTTTTTGTGGCTAATTCAATCTATTTTTAAACATTCACCACTGGGCTTACTCTGTATGCGGTCTCGCGATATTTTTTTTGGGGGAGGATAATTTTTTTAGTGGCATTTCCCCCACTCTGAAATCCTGATTTTCAAATCAGTCATCTTCATAGCTTCCTGGAATTCCCAGGGTTATGTGGTGCTGATGGTGTGCACAGTCCCCTATGGTCCTCCCAACACATAGGTCACATGGTACTGATGCTGTGTACAGCCCCCTATGGGCCCTCCCAGCACACAGGCTAGAGCACCATTCCAAAGATGCAATTGCTGGCTGAAAGGGTGCATACATGGTAATTTGACTAATTATGCCACCCACCACTTCTCTAATCTCATCAATTTACCAATTACATAGGTGTATCCCTTTCACACATGGTCTGGTTGCATGCTGGGTTTTGACAGTTGGGTGCACACGGCCAAGTATCTCCTTGTGGTTTTATGTATTTATCATGAAAATAACACCCCCCTCTCTACCAGATCCTACCTCGGCCTGGCCCTGCCTCCACCATCAAAGACTTCAGCTCATTCTGAGCACAGTGTGCTATGCCCATGGTCTGTCCTGGAGCTCCCATATCCCCAGTCTACTTTGTGATGGTCTCGCTTGCCCTCACTCTGCCCCAGCCACCTTGCCCTCAGACCTGCAAGTATACCACAGGGCCTTTGCACTTGTTCCCTGGCTTGCAATTATCTTTCTTTCTATGTGGCTCACCCACCTTTCTACCAGATTGCTCGGTTCCATACCCTTAGTGGCCATTCTCCATTATTTCATGGAGTAGGATCCCTGACGCTCTCCCCTATTCCTCTCACAGGCTCCATTTTTCTTGTAATACATTGCATTCATTCATGGGCCTTATATATATTATATATTATATTATATTATATATTGTTATATTTGCAGACGGCTTAGCTTTCCTGGAGGGAGGGACCTTGATTGTGTTTCCTGCTATACCATCACTACCTGGACCAGCGCTGGGAATGCCATGGGACACTCTACAGTAATTGTAGTCCTTTTTTTTTATTTTTCTCCATGCAGATCATGGCCATGTTTCTGAGGTTGGCCTGTAATCCACTGACATCCCTCTCTTCCAGCGTCCTGAGAGTTGGGATGACAGGCATATGCAACTCACCTGGATAGTTACAGCCATTCATGACTGATGTAAATATTCAACAATGGACGCTCATGACAAACCTGTCACATTGTCCCAAGTGTTTGCACAGCCTCTGCTATCTTATCCTTCACCCACTTTCATGCTGTAGATGTGGAATCAGAACAATCAGTGTCAGGCCAGTCCTGTGACTACAGAGCCATCCTGAATCCCGTTTTGAATGAGTAGTTGGAAGGACGTTGCTAACACGGGAAGTGGTTCTGGCTCCTAGGACAAGCAGGCCTTTGCCATATCCTGTATGGTTGAGTTTGGCATTGTGGGATGGAATGGGATGGGAAGGCAAGTACCATTCTGAGCATGTCAGAAAGGTCTAGGGAAAAGGGAGGGGCGTCACCCAGGTGAGAGGATCAGAGAGGCAACCACAGGCCCTGAATGTGGTAAAAGCCTGGTTCATGGGAATCCCAAGTCCTGGCCTTTTCAACCTCCTGGCCATTCATTCTACTCGTTCAATGGCAGAAATTTATGGTGACTTTTAAAACACAAAAGAAGAGACTGAGTGGGATCAGGGAGGGGGCTGGGTCAGGGGAGAAGTTTTATTGACTCCCCTTAATTGCTGTAATTAAAAACATGTAAAGAATCTCTTTTAAAAACGACCTTGCCATTATCATTAGTTGTTAGACAGCTGCCCTTATTAATTTCTCATTAGAACACAAGTCACAAGGCCTCGCTAGAGAGAGGCGGGAGTTGCGGCGGGGCCTATCAACTCCAGAATCCCTATAAAAGGGACTGGGGAGCAAGCCGCTTGAAGTCACAGGTCCAGATTCTCCTCCCACCCCTAGATGGGTGCAGCAAAAGAGGGGAGGATGAGCCAGGGATTGGGAGAAACAGCAGGTACCACTTACTCTTAGAATAGTACCCCTGTGCAAGAAGACAGACAGACAGACAGACTGATGGAGAAAGTTGGAGAGCATGTCTGCATTCCCAAGAGGAAAGAATAGGCCAAACTAGACCTTTATATCTCTACAGATACATGCGTGCGTACACACACACACACACACAAATATATACATATGTGCACACACACATACCTGTGTGCACATTTGCACACACAAATCCATAGAATGCATGAGCACACACCTGCACAAATACATGCACTGCTATGTAACAGCAGACTGATACAGTTACCCATATTCAAGACACATGTGAATGTGTACACACATGCACACAGACATGCTCATTCTCCTTACATACATGAACCAAAAGGCAGATCGATCAATCTTTATGAGAACATGTGCATATACTCACATGCACATGGACATACACACAGAGGCTTCCCCAGCTCCGTGCCTGCAGGTTTCTGGGACAGGATGATAAGCTAGTGTGTCCAATTCATAGTCCACAGGCTGCAGGTGCCCTATGGTTATGAATGTGGCCAACACAAAATCAGAAATGTACTTCAAACTCTATGTGTTTCTTTTGTGACTTGAAAGCATGGTTCCTGAGAGTGAATCTTGTAAATGACAAATATCATGTCAAAGTGTCACAAAGGTGGGCATGCCTGGCACTAAAGGAAGATGGCCCATGCCCATCCTCCAGCCAGGGCTGTCAGCTTCCTGAAATCCAGTGTTGCGATTAGGGCTTTGCTCTTAGGGTGTAAACCGAGTTGCCTTTGATGCTGGCTTATGGGCCGCCTGTCCTCCGCTTTTCATTACGGTTGTTTCCCCTAATTATCACACACACTCTCTGACACGCTGTGAGGTTTTCTCTGCTCTTTCTATCCTCGACTTCTCGCCCCAAAGCAGCCTCTTCCTGGTTTTTACTCTGCAATTACTTTTTCAGAGGTAGGGTGGTGTTACTTGGGAATTTCAGCACTCATGAAGATTTCCCAGGCTTCTGTAACCACCAATGTGGCCTTGGCCAGCTTAAAAGAACCCCACAATGGGTCTCCGCTGCAGCAGGCAGCAGGTCCTTCAGGAAGCAACGGGTCTGGGGAAGGGATGCTGAGTGCTTTGTGGTGGCCCCTGGGGAGCTGAGAGTCTGACACTACCCTCCCCTTACCAGAGGAAACCTCTCTGGGCTTTGATGGTACCGAAGAGGAGTCAACCACTAAAGGTTGAGTGTGAACTATTTACTCTACTCCCTGCCCCCTTGGTACTTCTGGGAGCCCCAATACATCATTCCCTGCCCCCTCATAGGGTTGCTGCTCTCCCACTTATGCCTCCCGAAGATCATGGGAAGCCTATGCTCTGATTGCTCTAGGTGAGTTATTCGGAGAACAGTCAAGTTAAGGCAACCGTCGCTCCTGCAGAATGAGCTAGAGGGTGGCAGAATCAAGGTCATGCTTTGCTGGAACGAAGTGCCAGGAAGCGCTGGGCTCTCCAGTCGTTGCACAGAGAAATGGTGTAAGACACCAATCAGCTGTGTAACTTTGCAAAGTTCCCATGCCCTTTCTGGGCCTCCGTTCTACCAGGCATAAAATGAAAGGACTGGCCTGGCAGTGCAGGAGGAGCTCCAGTGATTTGGAACAGGGGTGAAAGGCAACAGTGTTGGCCCCGTTATTGCCCAAGGTCCCCACTATACTCACAGGCCACTTGGACCTCAGTCTGCCGCTGTAGCAGGGCCCCCATCCGGTTGCGCACGATGCAGCGGTAGAAGCCAGCGTGGGTGCGGTCCAGGCTGGTGATCATGTACCTGGGCGACAGAGGAGACAGCCAGTAAGTAAGGAAGATGGTTTTAAAGGTGCAGAGGTCAAGTTGGGCTCAGGGTCAAAGGTCATGTACACCTTATTGTGAATAAAGATTAGAGGAAGCTCTTTGGCCTTGACATGTAATCCCAGCAAGGTCCTTATCAATAGGATGTGGTACCTCCCACAGGCTACAGGACTTTGCTCAGCTGCTCAGGATTCAGCTTGAAGTTCTTTGCTCTGCCCATGGCCAACCCTTCCTGCCCACGGCTACACTTCCCAGGGCTGCTCTGTTAAGTGGTTTTTGTTCCCTCCTGCCTATGCCTCACTGAGAAGACAGGGACATTTGGTTTTAGGCCAGGCACAGGGCTGTGTTGTAAGTACTAATCAAAGGAGGCAGGTGACAGAGGCAGGGAAATTTACACGTCTCCCCAAGTGTTCTCCATCAGCTCTTCCTTTCTGCCACATACAGGGCTGTGCAGTGGAGCTGGGGACAGAGCCTCCAGAGCCAGAGGGCTTGGCTCTTGTCCATGTGCCTGACTCAGAGCCAAGCCGTCAGTCAGATCATCAGGCGCCTGTCACCCAAAGGACCAGAGAGGTGGCACTGGTGGGCAGGTGACAGGAGAGCAGGCGTGTGGTGAACTTGCCTTCCAGAGAGGCAGGAATGAGGCAATCAGTGGAGAGGATTTTACTAGACACTAGGTAAATGCGATGGGCATGGTGGCCCTGAGAGATTCCCTTTTGCATCACTAGGCCATGGTCCAGCAGGTCGTCAAAGGAAACAGGACTTAGGATCATTGATAGCTTTCCTCAGTTCTCATGGTCCTTGAGTTTGTCCAGGTACCTTGGTGGACAGATTCAAAGCCATCTATTTCCAGGGTATGCCAAGACTCGGATGGAGTAGCTCATTCATAGGAGTTGGAAGAGTCTTGATCTGGACCCACCATCATTGTCATCACTACCACCACATTACCACATCACCACCACTATCAGCTGCGCTCCTACCACTACCATCATCATCACTGCCATAATCATAATTGCCATCACCATCACCACCGTTTCATTACCACCATCATCATCATCATAACCATCAGCGCTATCCTGTCACCGTCATCTCCACCATCACCATCACCGTGAGCATCACCACCATCACCTATCCCATTACTACCGTGATTACCACCATGACATCAACATCTCCACTGTCACCTCCACCACCATCGCCACGGCTGTTATCATCATTACCACCTTTACCATCAACACTCACTGGTCCTCTCACCATCACCATAACAACCGTCATCATCACCATCGTTCCTCCCCACTGTCATCACCATCACCCCCCATCCCATCACCACTACATCATCACTAAGATTACTACCATCACCATCATTTCTCCCCACCGTGATCATCCCTACTTCACCATAGCTGTCACCATCATCACCATCACAGAGACCATCATCACTGTTACCAGTTTCTTAAATATTTTCCCCAGTCTCATTACCATCCTTAGCCATCTCTATGACTGTCATCATCACCACCATAGTCATTGCCCTCATCACCAGTATAATCACCACCACCTTTGCCGTTATTGCCACCATCACCGCCATCACTGCCAACACCTCTCCTACCATCACCATAGTCATAGTCATCACCCCATCATTATTACTATCAACTCCCCATCACCATCATGGCCACTGTCCTTTCCAGCATCATCGCCATCATCACCATCATGACATCACCATCATTAGCCCCACCATTACTATCGTTAATCACTGCCACCACCACCATCATCATCTCCATCCCATTGCCATGGTCACCATTCTCTCCACTGCCACCATCACCATTGTCGCCACCCCAACGACGGCACCATCTGTGTTTCAGATGCTTTTCATAGGTTTCTTCATTTTATACAGCCGTTCCCCGACTCTTGGATATCATGGACAAAGTGGCACTTTAGAAAGATGGATCTACGTAAGACTATCAGCTTTTTAACTTTGTCAAGATCATTAAAACCAAACAACCAAAGGGCAAACTGAATCAAGCAAAAATCATTGTAAAACAGGAAATAATAATATTGTAAAGTGCTAGAGAGAGAAAAAGAAATACAAAAGGCTAGCACCCTCCCCCCAAAATATTTCTGAGATGATAAGAAAGAGCCTTAATATAAAAGTAACTTACACAATGCTTTAAATTTTATATGAAGCTCCCTACACTGTCACATCAAGATGCTATCTGTACAGCTGCACTCTGTCCCTGCTGGTATTGGAGGGGCTTTGGCTTGATCCTCACATTAACACTATGGAGGGTACTTAGCAAGCTATTTCAGAGTTCTGAGGATCAGACACGCCTTGGCACTGACCTATAGTTCCACACATAATAAGAGGCAGGGTCCGGGTCCCACTGAGCCTGACTGTGAAGCAGCTCAAGGCTGAGGCCACACCCCGAAGAGATCCACCTTCAGCTGGGGACTGCCCGAGCATGTGTAGAGTTTCTCGGACCCTGCAGTATCATCCAGAACCTTCTTGTTTCTGTAGCCCCTTATCTATGCCAGCAGCCACAGGTCACATCTGTCTTGACCCTTGTGGTCAAGGGGCCTAAGCTCTGGTAAATAGTACCCTTCTTTATTCTCAATCCTGTACCAAGTACTTGCTCCCTGCTTGCTGTCCCACCCCTTCTGAGCCAAGAGGCTGTGGGAAGATTGCTTGGGTCTTTAAAGGGGCAGGGTAACCCGGGAGGATGGCGGGAGAAGAGGTGGACTGGAAAAAGTATTTCCTTTTAGAAATGGGACCTGGAGGCCTGTGAGACTGCTCAGTGGGTAGAAGCTAGTGACACCCGAGGGCCTGAGTGTGATCCCCAGAACCCGAGTGAAGGTGGAGGCAGAGGATTCCTGACTACCACATGTGTGCAGCACAGGTGTGCACTCCCCACACATATCCACACAATGATGGCAAAGAGAAGCGAAAGAATGCCATCTGTTATTGCTAACAAACAAACAAACAAACAAACAAACAAAACACCAGGGGAAGGAAAACAAAGAGAAACAGCCGAGATGTTCATGAGAAGATCCTTGGCCTCTGTTGCAATAAAAGAAATTGAAATGAAAGCAAGACCCTATTTGCGTGTCAGACTGCCAAAACACAAGAATGAATGATAGGGCAAGGGGAAGGGAAGGAGGGGGAGAGGNAGGGGAGGGAAAGAGACTTGTTTGTGGTTTGTTGGTGGTCCTGGGAATTGATCTATCCTTTGGGGCAAAAATCTATGGCAATTAGAACACGTAAATTCTTTGACAAGAACTTGTGCTCCCTGGAGGTGGCTCTTTAGTTACGCTTGCAACAGTGTGACAGAAAAAAAAAATATGTACAAGGATGTTACTGTAGCACTGCTTGGGGTAGCAGAGAGAAACAAAGAGAAACAGGAAGCCACAGACATGTCCATCAAACCAGAATTAGATCAATAAAGGATGCTGTGCTTCCCGAGTGAGAGAAGAACACCTGTGTGGGATGAACTAGACAAAGTCTCCAAGACACCCAGGGTGAGAAAGGGAAACCAAAGCAGGGAGACAGGAGAGTTACATGAATCAAAACACAAAGACAAGGCTGTGAGTGGGGCTAAACAACCTCAGAACTGCCTGTTTGTTAGAAACACGGATATAATGGATCCCTGGCTGTTGCTGTTTAGAGAAGTGTTATCAAATCCTTAATGGTTGGAAACTGACTCAATAAAAACAACTGAGATCGTTCCCTATCCTCAAGTTAAAAAATATAAAAAACATGTTAGGACATTATCTGGGTAAATCGAAACACTATACTTATTTTTTTTAATGTATATACTAATACTCATTTGTATGTGTGCACATGTACACATGTGTGCACTCACGATCACACAAATATTTTTGAGACCCTGTATCCACAATGAGTTATTTCTCTTTTGGAGACGAATCCAAGACTGAAGTTGGGGGAGGGCCATGTGTACTTTTTTTGATTTTACATCTCTCTATGTCACTGGGATCATCTTAATCATATACATAGATTGTTTTAATTTTAAAGATAAGACTTAAAAAGTGCACTTTGTGCATAGACTCTAAGTACATGTTATAAAAAGGCACCAGGGACCCGTTCAAGCTGAGTTTGTTTGCCAATGTCAGCGATGCGGGGCGAAATTTTAACTTTAACGAAACCCAGTTTCTGCTGAAAAACCTATGTCCATGTCCTTCAGCTAGACAGCCCCAGGTCCCACCTGGGGTCCCGAGGAAGGACACAGGCTGTTCGTCTGTTCCCTGACCTTTGGGGGTGCCTTCCTGTTTCCTGTAGTGGAGGGCAGGCACGCTTCCTAGCCTAGCAGCGCCAGTAGCCTTGCCTGCCTCTCTCCTGTCTGAATGCTACTGTTCCAGCCTGGGAGACCTATTTCAGGCTTGCAGGTCCCATTATTTAAATCAATACTTTACACACTGCCTCTCTACCAGGGGAGCCCTATACATAGCACCAGAATGCAGTTCTTGCCGCCCGCCTGGGATGGGAGGGAGTCAGTTAGCCAGTGTCTTGGTTTGCAGACTCAGCACACACCATAAGCAGCCCCAGGAATGACACGAACCACATTCATTATTGTCATTATGTCCCCTGCTGTGGCTGCGGGGACACACACCCTGGAACCACGGCTCTGTCTACTCCATTCGCCTGTGGCCACTTGGCCAGGAGGGAACTGGAAGAGCCAGCCCTGGTTCAGCTCTATGAGGAGCGGTCATGGAAGAACTGTCATGGATGAGCAGATGCTGACTGTCCCTGCCACACCAAGAGGAAACACACCAAGAAGAAACGTAGTGAGGGAGAAAAGTGCCGGGACTCTCCTGCAGGGAAGATGCAGGCTAGACTTTCAAGATTGTTCATTTGGATGAGCTACTGAAGCTTTCGCTCCTCAGGCTCCCTATCTGTAAAGTGGGCATGACAGTGGCCATCTTGGATGTGAACGTCTCCAGACATAGGGCAGCTTCTGTACAAAAGCTTGTTGAATGAGAGAGCAAATGTAAGGACCACAGGTGGAAGGTTCTGGGATGCTGTGGGGGAAGATTCAGAGAGAAGGACCAAGAAGAGAACATGTATGACCCCTGTGCTAAGCACCAGCAGAGCTCAGACTTCCTTGCTTGGCTTCAAAACCCTTAGCCTAGCCATTTCCCTTTGATTCTCAAAGAGGAGGAGCCTGCTCCTGGCTCCGAACATCTGAATTCACCCAGCTCCGGTCCCTTCAAAGGCTCACTTAATTATAGGACTTTCCCCATGAGTCAGAACTCCAAGACTAAAATAGGAAACATGTGGTAGGTAGTCCCTCCCTCCCTGCACCCCAGCTGCCTGTCATTGATGACCTGTAACCCACATAGGGAGAAGCTCACACTGTAGTGCCTTCTTAAAGACGTCTTCGAAACTTCTTTACACAAATGTGAGCAAAATTCAAATGTCAACCCCTCTCCTTCACAACAAGGCAAACCCAGGCCCCTCCTCGGTGACTGTATCTTAGACATCTTCCCATCGCCTCGCCCAGCTCTGCCTTGGACTTTGTCACATCTGCTGGCTCCTTTGGATGCAGGTAACTTTCCATTCTCTCAGTCAGCTGACCCAAGGGAGCTGGGGGCAGAGGGGCACAGGGAAGGGGCTTTGGACTGGGCAGAAAGTTATACCACGAATCCACACCTGTCCTGATGTTTGTCAAAGTGCGTCCCTGATTTAATTTAGTAGTGCCCCGCCTCTCAGTCTACGCTTCCTGGATGAAGAGAAGGGCTGGGGTAGGGTGTGTGGCTTAGCTATGGGGGAGGGGGACTAGGACAGATAATTGGATTTTTAAAGAGACAAGAGACAAGGAAGTGAGCAAATAACCGCCTAACAAGTGCTGCGTTGTCTCCAGCACTCGGTGGAACACACAATGCCCTTTTTGGTTGGAGTCCTTGAGTGTCATGGTTGATATTTAAAATGATTCTTACCCACATTAAATAAGATATTTCAATTCCACGAAGCTGTCAGGAGCTGATGCGGACAGCAGAAATAATAGGCATACTCTCCTTGTATTGTCCTGGTTAATAAATCAGACGCCTGGAGATGCATGCCAGATGCTCACGGGGAGGAAGGGTGCATGTGCATATGCACATATAGGGAGCACACTTGCCACACACAGAGTGCACTCCTGTATATCCACAGCATGCACCACCATTCGTACACACTACTGTGCATGTATGTATATGGTCAGGGATCCCAGCAGCCTGCAAACGCATAGGTATACACACACATGCATCCCTGCTCTCACTAGGCCACTTTTCCTCATGTAAACCATGTTCAGAGGGTCACTATGTCCACTGGTGTTCAGCAGGGACCCTGTGCCTGCCACCTGCTGATAGACAGCTGGGACCAACACAGCTTTCATGGTCAGTACTGGGCAACTCGAGTCAGGGAGAGAGCATTCCTACTCTTTCCTCATAGAGTCTTAGGGAGCAGGTAGCAAGCACCACAATGTGTACGTGTACATGTGTGTAGGTGCATGCATGTGCGAGTACATGTATGTATGCAGGTATGTGCTTGTGGGCATGGAGGTGAATGCGTATGTTCTCAGCTTGCTTATGACACAGGGGACAAAGATAGTATGGGACCTGGCCAACTAGAGATGGAGTTGGCTTTTGTGTTTTAGTGGTTTTGTTGTTATTGTTGTTGTTATTTTTAATTATGTGTGTGGGGGTTTGAGTGTGGGTTTGTGCAGATGAGCACAGGTACCTGCAGAGGCCAGGAGAGGGTGTTGGATCTGGTGAAGCTGAAGTTACAGGTGGTTGTGAGCTGTCTGGTGTGGGTTCTGAGACTTGAACTTGGGTCCTCTAGAGGAGACATGTGCGCTCTTAGCTGCTGGAGCCATCCCTCCAGCCTTCTGGAGTTGGCTTTTATAAGAAGTCTTCAAGGAAGAGGGCTCTGCGCTTCACAGGGAGCCGAAGACACACGCTGTGTGGTAACAACACGCCATGGTGTAGCTCACACCTGACAACCCCTGCTGTGGCTGTGAGAAACGCCAGTGTCCTGAGGCCTCAACACTTACAGCCAATTCTCTTAAACCCTGAACGAACGAGAAGCACGGCTCACGTGAGCCTCTGTTCACAGGCGAAAAACAGGGTCGGAGACAGTAATTAACCTATCGTGGTCACACTGTGTGTCAGCGCAGTCAGGCATGTAGAGGACATGAGACCCGGATGGGTGTGCACACAGGAACTTGGAGCCCTTCATTTCTGGGGTTCACTCTGAAGAGCAGTTTACCTGCTCTCTTGGACATGGAGAAAGCTGTGCATGCTGGTGGGGAACGGGCTGTTGATTTAGACAGCTTTTCCTTTTTGAGACAGCGTCTCACCTGGTAGCCCTCGCTGTCACAGAAATCTGCCTGTCTTGGCCTCAGGGCGCTGGGATGAAAGGCATCCATCACCACACTTAGCTCTCAGATCCCTTTCTGCAGCCCAGGTTTACTGAGAACTCACTGTAATTCTCCAGATTCATTGTCCTGAGTAGCAGGATTACAGACATGAGACACCATGCCCAGCAGGAGAGAGGCCATTCTGAGCAGGCTAAGAACTGGATCCGGAAGATGGTAATGTAAGGGAGGTTTGGGATGGAGGTGCTGGATGGCTTGTGTGAAGCCAGCACTGAGCCTTTTAAAAGATATCCAATTATATTTATTTTGTATAAATGTGTATCCACCATGTGGGTCCCCAGGATTGAAGTCAGTTCATCAGGCTTGGCAACCTTTATCCACTGAGTCATCTCACTGTCCTCCTGGGGTGAGCCTTTTGATGATGGAAGGGGAGATCAAGGAATGGAAAGGTTTGAGACAGCTGGGGCCATCTTGTGGTGGATGATAAAGTCACCCCAACTGAAAGCTTAGCTCATGGAGTTGGGAGTTGGGGTAGGGAGAGGGAAGAGAAAGAATAGAGAGGAAGGGAGGAAAGGAGGGAGGGAGGGAGGGAGGAAGAGAGAGAGAGAGAGAGAGAGAGAGAGAGAG
>LOEQ01000364.1:857097-870847 GCA_001685075.1 Bramus lutescens
TTATTAGAAATGGGTTAATCAAGATGTGAGAGTTAGCCAAGAAGAGGCTAGAACAGGCCCACTCCCCTATCACTACAAAAATGAGTGTATGTGTGTGTAGATTGTGTATGTGTGTGGTGTGGAGTATGTACATGTGTGAATGTGTGTGTGGTGTGTATGTGTGTTGATGGGGACAAGCCCAAGCATGCCAGGCAAGCATTCTACCACTGAGGTTTGTCCCAGTTCGAATCCAAGCCCTTAGGTATATGATGATCTGTCGTGTCTGTCAGGGGAACTTAACACAGCTGGCTTCTCCAGACTGAGGTAGACACAGGTAGGAAAACTCTTTCTGGGGACCCCGGAGGGATGATGTAGGTCACAGGTTTCAGTGTGCAGTAGTAGATAAGGAGGGTCTAACTGCTCTGAAAATTATTTTAATTACATTTTAATTAACAAGTTTATTGATTAATCTATTTACTGCATATATGCATGTATGTGAGCATGCATGTGGAGGTTAGAGTACAGCTTTCAGATGTCCATTTCTCTCCCATGTGGGTCCAAATGTCCAACTTAGGTCATTAGGCTTGGTGGCAGACACCTGTACCCATCGACCCATCTTATCAACTCCTGAAGATTCTTAAGAAGCAGGTGGCGTGGGAACTCACTCTGGAGGCAGAGTCCCTCTGGTCCCGGAAGACCGTGTTCAGACGCTGTACCCCATGGGCTCATATGACCCCCTGCAAAGGGCATTTGCTGCAGAAGCAAAGGAATTGTCTTCAGCTGTCCAGGCTTGCCATGGCCTCCTGGCCACCCAGAGCCTCCCTTGTGGCAGTCCATGCTGCTATGATCGATCCTCAGTGAGAGGGCTGGCAGTGTTATTGAGCCGGGGCTGCTAACACTGTGACAGCCCTGGCTTGGGCTGCCGGTCCATCAACCCTATGACCTTCTGGGTCAATTAACTGCTCTCAATGAACAAGGACAAAGACTTCATTAAGTTGTTATCTATCAGCCTGAGGCCTCCACCCCCGAGAGGCCTGTGTAATCCTTACTTCAGTAGCATTGTAGCAAAAATACTCAAGAGGACAAGAAGGGAAGACTTGTTTTGATTTAATTTTTAGGGAAGTTCAGCCCAGGGTTGCCAGGTCATTTATGCTTGGGTGGAGCATCCTGGAGGAGGAGACTGTTCACCTCATGGTGGGGACAGGAATCAGAGAGCAAGGACCCCAGGGGGCTGGGGACCAAGTGTAATCTCTAATTCACACTCAGTGACAACTAAAGTTTCCAGGACTTTCCCAAATAGGATCACCAACTGGGGATCAAGTGTTCAAGACATGAGCCTGTGGGGGACATTTCCCATTCATTCTGCAACTGGCTGGCTGGGGAAATGGGAGTGAAAGCTGTGTGGGTCACTGAGGGGGGAGCAGGGTTGGTCAGCCTGAGAATGGGCTAGCCACTCAGCAGTGGTAGTGGGACCATCTGTCTGGAGCTAAAACAGAAACCCTCCTCCCATAATGGGAGCAGAAACGGGTTCTGAGCCCAAGACTTGATGTCATTATTTGGTTTACTCGCCCATGTGAACCACAGGTGGATGCTAGCCATCTTTTCATTCTGAGGCCTGGGCTCAGAGAGGGTGGGGCATATCCTAGATCATTCAGCCACGAGGTGTCAAACATCCTACCAAGAGCAGGAAAGAATAAAGGGCTGTGGGGTACAGCACTTTTCTGGGGTGCAAGGAATTCACCCAGAGATCTCTCAGTTTGGAGATATATATGGATTGGGAAATTAGAAATACCAAGGCTTAGTGGGGGCAGTGTGGTTATTATACTAAAAAAATCAAATACAAGGAAACACAATCACAAACTGTGAGGGAGCATCACTTCTAGCTTTGCTTTGGTGGCTTGGAGGTTTCTTCCCAGGAAAGGCCCACCATCTGGCAACCCGCCCCAGGGCCAGGAGGGCTCTTTTGTCCTGGGCACCTGGTATCTGCATATGATTCATTATGATCCTTCTCACATCAAGACAGATCAGAGAGAAACCAGATTACAGCACACTGATAAAGAGATCACATGGAATCAGGTCTCAAGGAGCCAAGGGCTGGTTCAGGGAGGCCTGGCCACACGGGTAGGGTTGGGGGCAGCCTCATGGCCTCTCTCCTACAGGCCTTAGCTAGCACCAGAGTTTGCTGGGGGAAACTGTCTCCCAGTCTGGGTTAGACCTGTCCAATGTAGTACAATCTGGGCCTTGGTGCCCTCCTGTCCCTCCATAGCAGGAGGGTCCTGAATGGAGTGGCCAAGGGTTTAGGGACATGGGTCTCTACTGAATCCAAGGGCCAGTCTGTTTCTTCTAATGACAAAGTGCCAGGAATCTGGTGACTCAGCCCAATAGAAACTTCGTTTACAGCCTTGAGGGCCAAGAGTTTGAAGTCAAGGTGTAGCTTGGACTCAAGCCCCCCAGTCCCCAACCTTGCCTTGCCTGTCTCAGCTCTCATGGTTCCCATGTATTCCTTGGCTGTGGCTGCGTCTCTCCAAGCTATGTCACGTCTTCATATGACTTCTTTCTGTACCTTTGTTAGAGCCGTCTTGTAAATAAGTCATTGTGTTGGTCACCTCATTTACTCCAGCATGACCTAATCTGCGCTACTACATTTGCAATGATCTTACTTCCCAATGAAGCCTCATTCTGAGATGCCAGGGGCTGTCATACATTTTGGGAGAGAAGGGACAAAATTCATTACATAACAAGGGGTCCCCGAAGATACTCATTGTCTAATGACTTGGGTTCTAGTCTAGCCTTGTAGTTGCTGAAAGACGAGAGTGTGTGGACTTTAGGGGGTGGTGGTGGGAGGGCCCAAGATGGAGGGAGGAGCAGAGATCTGGGAGCAGCTGAAGGAAAGGTTTTGGGGAGGAGCCTGTTGTCAAAGGGGAAAGGAAGGGGAGGAGAGAAATGATGGNATGACAAATGGATGTTGGAGAGCCAGATCCAGGACGAGGGTGGACAGGAAAGAGGCTGGGCTGATGATCCTGTGAGTCTCATAGGCTCTCCTGGGCCAGGCTAAGGGGTTGGGTTTTCCTTTAGGACGAAAGAATCCGGGGAGGCTGTGAAGCCAGATACACAGCAGGAAGGCGAACCACGGCACTTCAGATCTACAATAGCGTGCTAAGAATAGTATTTACATGGATAGGTTTTGGAATGAAACCAATAGAAGACAAATTTTGTGAGAGGTGAAAATTGCTTGAGATTCAGTCTCAGTACCTGCGAGCAAGCCCAGGCACCATCTGCATCATCCGTGACTGCCCTTGTGCCACCGTGGATGAGGGCAGTGGTACACAGCTGTGTCTCCTAGAGTCTCAGAAAAGACCCCTCAAGATCCCTTCTCAGAAAGGGTTTGCCTAGCCTGGTGTGGAGAAACATGGTCACAGAACCCTCGCTCAGCAGGTAGAGAGATGAGGCAGTCAAGGTCAACAGCAGGCCAATTTGGTCTTTGGCACAAGGGGGATGAGATGGGGCTCCCCATGTGATGGTGTTGGAGATTGGAGGTGATGGACAGGTGTCTTTGACTAGGCACAAGAACACCGACAACCCTTGTTGGTGGTGGGGTAGTTATGGAGGGCACACAGCAGGTTGAGGAGAGAAGGGATTGAGTAAGTGGGATACTGGGTCCTGGCTGTCTTATGGTTTCTATTGATGTGATTAAAAACCCCATGACCAAAAGCAACCTGGGGAGGAAAGGGTTTATCCCGTCTTATGGCTTAGAAGTCTATCACGGAGGGAAGCCAGGCCAGGAACTCAGGGCATGAACCTGGAAGCAGGAACCGATACAGAGGCCACGGAGGAATGCTGCTTACTGGCTTGTTCCCCATGGCATGCTCAGCCTGCTTTCTTATACATCACAGGGTCACCTGCCCAGGGGTGGCATCATTCACCTAATCTTGGCCCTCCCACATCCATCACTAGTTAAGAAAATGCCCTACACACCTGCCTTCAGGCGAATCTTATGGAGGCATTTTCTCACTTGAGAGTCCCTCTTTCCTAATGACTCTAGCTTGTGTCAAGTTGACATAAAACTAGTCAGGACACGGGCTGAGGAGAAGAATGAGGAGGACAGAAAATACAAAGGGTATACGAGTGGAATGAGGGACCACAGAGGGGCCTCGTGATCCTTGCACATGTTTGAACTCTGGCAGAAGGGATAAGTTGAAGGGAATAAGGGATAGGAGCCATCTCTGGGGACAGGAGGTGGGTTCTGAGGTCCTGTGCCCAGGAAGTGGAAAGAATTCTGCATGGTGGTTTCAGATTCTGAGGGAAGGGGTGAGGGTAGAAGGGAAGACATTGGAAACTATGAGGAATGATGGCTTCTCTGGAAACATCTCCAAAGCTCAGGTGGGACTGACCAAGAGGAGGAAGCTTTCCTCCAGCTTGGCCACTTGAAATGTGGTGTAGCCTGGACTTCCCAAGGGAGGCAAAAGAGCCCATGTCTGTCTGTGAGGAGGGGGAGGCTGAAGTGAGGCCATGTTAGCCACCCCACACTGTCTGTGAGGAGGTAGAGGCCGAGGTGAGGCCATGTTTGCCACCCCAGACTGTCTGTGAGGAGGGGGAGGCTGAGGTGAGGCCAGAAGTGAGGCTTCAGAACAGAGGAGCTCCTGGAGCTAGCAAGGGCAGGGTATGGCCTCTCCATCCTCACTTTCCCCATCGGGAAACAACTCTGATAGAGTCCCAAAACACCAGTCTTAAAGAGCCCATGCTATGACCTCAGCCAACTCTTGAATGACCTCAGACAAAGGATTGAACTTCATCAAACCTTAGGTATTCCATCTCAAAGTCAGGCCAAAATCAGAGCAGCTGCCTTGTGAGAAACATAAATACAGGTCAGCTAGAGGGCTTGCTTTGAGAATGCACATCTGTCTAATTCTGCAGAAAGACTAAAAAATGCTATGAGCACCTGTGCATTTTAGAAATGCATATACATGGTTTTCAGAGTTATTAGCATATATTATTAATAACTATAGTTAATAATGGGTTTTATAGATGATAAAATAGATGATAAGTAACTTTAATCACCAACTTGACATAACCTAGAATCACCTGGGAAGACAGACAGTCTCAATGAGGAAGAGTCTTAACTAAGTTAATTGATGTGGGAGCCCACTGTGGGTGACGCCATTCCTTAGGTAGGGGGTCCTTAACCACGTAGAGTGGAGAAATCCATCAGAGCAAACAAGTAAGCATGCAAGTGTTTATTTTCTCTCAGCTCTTGGGTGGGATGGGACTGGCTTTCTTGTGCTTCTGGATTGTTTTCCCTGCATCGAGGAGCTGTAACTGTAATTGCGGGAAGATGCAGGAAGAAGGGGTCAGATTCACTGGAGATGGAGTTACAGGTGGTTGTGAGCCGCCCAACATGGGTTCCGGGATTTGAACTCAGGCCCTAGGAAGAGCAGCGAGTGCCCTTAATCCCCAAGCCATCTCTAGCCTGTGTATATATTAGCAATATATAATGTATTTTGATCATAATTCACTTCCTATTATTCTCTCACAGTTGTGGGGAATACCCTTTCTCTTCCTAACTAAATCCCCCTTCTGCTGCCTTCATGGTGTGTATGTGTATGTGTGTGTGTGTGTGTGTGTGTGCGCGTGCACGCGCGTGTGCAGAGTGTCAGTGAATTTCAATATGGTTGCTTTCAGGAGCATGTGTGAGGAGCTTTTTACAGAGCATGGGCTACATCACTGAAGCAAATGCCTCTTCCTCCCCCAGCAACCATTATAGCCCATAGATCCTCAAAGTAGGGTGGGGCCTCTAGAATGCTGACGGCCCAAACCCATGTAGGTCCTATGCATAGTTTTGTCTATAAGAAATGACAGGCACGCGCAGAAACCTGAATCTATCTGAACCACATATGCACCAAATACTCAGAACTCCAGGGTCCTCAGCTCCCTGAGGTTGTTACCACTCACACCTGAGTTCCAACATTCTTTTTGATTGTAGATGGTTCTTCTGCTACCACCACAAAAAGCTCACCAGCCGCACTCTTTCCGACGCCCACTTCAAAAACCCACTTCCAGCCCTTCCAACAAAGCATCAACCCTGCCGTAGCATTCCTGCTGTTCTTAGCCAGTGAACACCTGCAAAGCCGCACGGCCATCTTTATCAGAGACCCCTCTTTTTCCGTGTGCTGCCAAGGAAGATTCTGAGTGCCATGTCCTCTCTCCCTCCCCCACAGGCCTTGCAGAGTTTTGCATGACTTTGCGTGGCATGGGGATGTTTGCGAATGTGTAAGTTACATCATAGCAGAACGGGCTGCCAGCAGCTTAGCTGGGTCCCAGAAAGTGAGTCAGGAGCCAGGAAACAGGCTTTTCTGTATAGCTCGTCGTCATTGTGACTCATTCTCCCCTCCCTGGAACACTCCATGGCCAGATGCTGTGTGGGGCTCTTCATATCAACAGTAACAATGGCAGCAACCACAGTGATGCCATCATCCTTACAATCAGATGAACGCTTGCTGTCATGGTTTAGAGCTGATCCCCAGCTACATCTCTGGTCCATCCATGACCAAGATCACAGAGGAGGAGACTTCTCTGGAGACAGAAGGAATGGGTTAAATATTATCCCTGCCCTAGCATCTCTGGGTCCCCGGGACCTTAAGAGAATGAGGGTTTGTGTAACTGTGGACACAAATGACTTTGTAGTAGATGGACCCTTCGAAGCATCACGAGGAAAGACGAGTGTGCAATGGTGACACCGAGTGACCACTGAGGTGGGGGCTGGGTGAACACAGGTGAGCTGGGATATAATGAACCCTGCCCGGCTCTGCCCAGCTGGCATGAGCTTCCTATCCAGCCCAGCCCTTCTCCTTGGGCTGCTCCAGGCTCTTGATTTCCCCAGGCCAGATGTTTGTGGGATGAATGCTGATAAACCTGGAGGCTGAGGCAAGGGTCTCCACGGACTCCCTACAACTTGCCAGGCAGGTGGGCGGCAGGGTGGGGGGAGACTGGAAAGAGGCCTCCCTGGCACCCTACAGGGCCCACCATCAGCAACCCAGGCACTGTACTGGGTGTGAGCAGACTGAGTTTCCTGACTCAGGCAGATCAGACTCAAGGTCAGCAATGACCTATGTCCCCACGACAAGGTGTGGCTTAGTTCTTCCATTGTCTTGGCTCTATCTATGTCGCTGAACTATATATGTAAACTTTATCCACAGTGCTCGTCCCCAGGGCAGGTCACAGTAACAAGTCTTTCCTATCTTTTTCTTATTGGCCTTACGAATCGCCCTCCGTTAGAACTGTATCTCCATTAGGCAGATGGAGAAGATGGAGAAGCCAAGGCACAGAGAGGTGAAGGCGTGTGCCTCAGGGCCTCACAGCTGGCAGGTGGCAGAACACACCATAGTTCCTGCCTGAAGGGGTACCATAAGGATTAAGGGCGACAGCACCGACAGTGTGCTCAGGGCCTGCCATAAGGCATTGCCACACATGCTGTCTGACTCAGCACCAGCTACTGCTGCTGCTGTTCTAGCTGGCTCATTCATCTATCCTGGCAGGAAGGAACAAAGCCGTTTGTCCTCCTTATGGTCCTGATACGCGCCCCAGGCTCACTCAGCCAGGTAAAACCCCGCCCTGCAGGCAGCCTGGGGGTAGAGTCCTTGCTAGGGCTGCATGGGTACCAGGTGCGTGTTGGTGATGACTGTGCCCTGGCTCCTTGAGGCCTCTTCTCTGTCCCCCAGAACAGTTGCTCAGACCAGGGATCTAGAAGCAGCCCCATCACCCTGCTCCCCACCCCACCACTGTTCCTCCAGCCCACCTGCCCCAACACATTCTCTCTTCACTCTCCAAAGTCACCCTTGCAGCTGACTTCGGCGGCAACTTCTGGATGAAGTAGACCAGAATCGTGTTAATTAGGCCCAAGGGGACCTGCCTGGGAGCCACCATCTGGAAACGGTGATTGTGAAGCCACTGGACACTGGCCGAAGCTGAGCGAAGGCTCGGAGACTGAAGAGTACAAACCTGGTATTTTTCTGCAGTTTCCCCAGGATGTAGGCTCTATCTCTCTTCTCCCAAATCTGGGCTGGCCTTATGGTACTTCCCCAAGAATGACATCCCAGGTTTCAGAAGGCCTGCAGTTTCTACCTGTAACTCTCAGAGCATCTGACTCAGGGTCCTCCATGTCAGGAAGGAGCGGCCACATGAGAGGGCCAGCCTCGAGCTCCCCCAGGAATTAGCTTAAGTACACTATCAGAAAATAGGAGGGGCTGGCAGAGAAATGACAGACGGCAGTTTGCTTAAGTCACCAAGTTTTGGGGGTGGTTTTAGATGCAGCCGGAGATCCCTGGCTAGAAGTCATTCTCACGGTTGAGGTGAGCGTGTTCTCACAGGCAGCAATCCCATTCTCTCTAAGGAGATACCACAGTGGGTACAGGCCTTGGCTTGGCTATGGCTGTCCCTTAGGCACATGCCCAGGCTCTTTCAGTGGATGGCCTTTCCTGGGTCCTATATTTGAGTCTGAAAAAGGACCTCTCTCCGCAGCCTTCTGGGGCTCACAAGGATCTCTCACCCAGCCTTCTGGGGCTCAGAGCCTGACCACCACCTGCATGCTTATTCATTCTGAGCCCGCGCACCCTCCCATTTCTCAGCCTCTGGGGTTATGGTTCCTGACGAAACTTTCCCGTGTCCCTCACCGCAGCTCATGCCCACTCTCAGGGGTCTCTGTGGCCCTGGGGACTTGGACCACCCTTAGGAAGAGACTGGGGTTGAAGTTTAAAGCCTCGGGGCAGGCATCAGAAGAGTGGGTGGGCCTTGGTGGGGGGGACAGCAGTCAGGGGAAAGACAACAGAGAAATCCCAGGGGAAATTTCTGAGGTCAGGCTCTGAGGGATGACAGCGATGAGGAGGGAGCAGGTAAGAAGGCAGCCCATGGAGCAGGGATTTGGTCAGCTCTCTAGGTAGTTGTCCCAGTCAGCTGTCTGTACAGTCCGGAGCACAGTGGAGAGAGATTGGGTCCATGCCTGTGTTCTGACTGAGAGCCAAGGGTAGGGGGCACAGGAAGACTTAAAGCCTGGGAGGGNTGTGCTCTCCAGCCCAGCTGTTCGGGAAGAGGCAATGATCGCCTCATTTGCATGCCTTGAGAGGGCCCAGATCAGAACCATATGGGCCTCGGTGGAACTCACCTCTCTCTACCTCCCTATAGACCTTGCACGCGCGCCCTACGCCCATCCATGTGTGATAGTTACCAGGGATTTGGGCCAGACTCGAGCATGTCAATTTTGGGTGATGGATGATCAAATCCGTCTTAATTTGCATGTTAAATTTCTTCGTGGCGGAAATAAATAGCCTCAGCTCATCAGAGACGAGCTTTTGGGGGTCTTTCGTATATGCGGCAGCAGCCAGCCCTTCATTTACACGCTCCGTGCTTCCTAATCTGGGGAACCTGGAGGTGCAGCCCCTGGTCCCCAGGGTTACAGGGACTGGCCATGGGAAATTCATTGGTTGTTGGAAAAGAAGGAGGGCAAAATAGGAGAAAAGAGAGGACGTGGCGAGGCTTGTGTATTATTCCAGATGATTTCATGGTCCCTGGCCTGACCTGCTTTGTGTCTGCACTGTGACCCTGGACATACATCACTCTGCTCATCCGGGACTTACTGACTCTTCTTCTCACTCCCTTTCTTCTCTTCCCTCATCCTCCTTGCCTCCCACCTCTCTGCTCCCCCCTCTTTTTCCTTTCTTCTTTCTATTCTCCTCTTCTTTCAGTCTGTTTGTTTTAGACACAGGATCTCACTGCGTAGCCCAGGATGGCCTGAGCATTGTGGCAATCCTCCTGTCTCTGCTTCCCACATGCACATACTCCAAGTCTGTATTCATAAATTCGTCATGGCGTCCTATGCCACCCTGTGAATGACAAGTGAGAACAGGAATGACTGGGAAGTGCTGGGGTCCGGCTAGGATGGACAGACAGACAAGAGTCAGAGTGGGTAACACAATGCCTGAAGACCGCAGCTCCTCTCTGCCGGCCCCAGCCTCACAGGGAATCCAGGGATTCATGGACGTGTCCTACCATTCTCTGATCGGTGACGGCAGTTGTGTCCCTGTGGACACATGGAGATCCTGACAGAGTTTAGCAGATATCCATGGGAAGTAAGAGCAGAGTGGAACCTTTGATTCAGGGGTCTGACCTTCAGCATGGTGAATGCCCTATCAGAGGCCCAACCCATAATACAGTCAACTCTACCATGGTTCCCAGCCCAACTCTATGGGATGATACCAAACCAAGCCAGCTCCTGAGATCCTTTTATCTGACAGGATGCTGCCCAGTCCACTAGCCCAAGGGGATCTGAGCAAACTTGGGGGCACCTTGGGTGACCTGGATTTCAATTCTAACTTACATCAGTTCTCATCCTGCTTCTTGGAAGTCATTTCTGTTCACAGCCATGATGGACCAGCTGGGAGACCAATGGCTTGGCCTAGATGCCCGGCAAAGCCTTCTGGGTCTGTGGGATGCTCTCAAGGTCCCTGGTGTTCACCTTCCTCACCTTCAGCAAGCCCTTCCCTAGGCTCAGGTGCAGTGAGTGACACCCCCATCTAAACCCAGTTTCTTTGGGAATGGGAGAATGAAGGCCTCACTTCCTCTCAAATCAGAGCCTATTAAAGGAGAGGGTGAGGAAAACAGGTTGCCATGGAAACCTAGCCAGCCAAGGTTTTTGAGACTTTGCCTGCCTTTTTCTGCCTTTCCACTTACACTCTGAACTTATTAGTTTTAATTGACATAATTATTGCAACGTCCACCGGAGGCACAAGGAGCCAGCTGTGCCTCTTGCCACCCACTGCCAGCCCTGACCCTTTGAGGCCATCCCTGTCACTCCTCTTTCTCCTGTGTGCCTCTCCCCTGGCTTTTCCTGCCACTCACAGAGGACGCTAACGCCAGGCCTGCACCCCAGGTTGATCTAGGCAGAACCTGCACAGAGGCACACAGGGATCCTCCCCGGCGAATGGATTAAGCTGGAGTTCAGGCTGTGCCAGGAGACTTGTCTGAACATCTCTGGGGAATGGGTCAAGGGTATCACAGGAAATCAAGATCCATGGCCACAGCCCATGTCCTCTCAAAGCAGTGTCCTGGTCCTCCCCACCAATGCATGTGACAAGGCTGCCTGGAGGAGGCCAGAGAGGTTTGTTTCTATATCTGAGGGCTGAGCTTGGAGCCCGGCTCACAGATGGATGGGCATGGCCAGGTTCTAGGGCCTCTCAGAGCCTTTATTTTAGAGGTATGTAAATGACAGCCTTCCTTGTCTGAGGCCAAGGAGCCGGGGCATCATTAAAGGACATGGTAACATGTCTGCTATACCATTGTTCAGGCACACTAACATGGGAGGTAGAAATTCCACATGGCCCTACTCCTAGACAAAGGATTACAGACAACTAAAGATAGCTGAGAAAGGGAGACACAGTCTTTCCCAGGGGTGAAATTCGCCCTCAAACCATACACCTGCCAATAGAACTAAATGGCTTTGGTGGGTTGTATTTACATATTTGTATGCATGTCTACATGTAACAATAATAATCAAAGGAAAAGACACTATCAATTTGAGGAGGGAGGACAGGGAGGAAAAGGAAGGGAGAAAATGATGTAATTATATTTTGATTAAAATAAATTTTTAAAAGGATATCAGAGTGACTGTGTTCCAGCTGGCTTTCTATCACTGTGATTAAGAAAACGTGACCAAAAGCAACTTGGGGGAGGAAAGGGTTTAGTTGGCTTACAGTCTACAGTCAATCATTGAGGGAAGCCACAGCAGGAACTGGGGGCAGGAACCTGGAGGCAGGAGCTGAAGCAGAGGCCATGGAGAAACACTGCTAACTGCTCCCCGTGGCTTGCTCTGTTTGTTTTCTTATACAACCCAGAACCATTTGAAAGGCACCACCCACAACGGACTGGCCCCTCCCATATCAATCATTAATTTAAAAAAAAAAGTCCTACAGATTTATCTACAAGCCAATCTAAGGAAGGCATCTCCTCAATTGACGTCCAATGACTAGCTGTGCCACGTTGACAAAAACTAACTAGACAGGAGGAACAGCCTATTGGGTTGTCGTGTAAAGGAGATGGGACCAAAGAAGGCCCCAAGAGGATCCACTGGGTAGCCAGCTGTCTCTGTCCTTTCCAGTTGTGTTGATCTAGGAACCTTCAGAAATGGAAGCACTGGGCTTCAGCTGCGAGGACCTTGGGGACATTGGGGCCTTGTTAGAGACAGGTCCCCAAGGCAGGGTGATGTTCCTCTGTGCATATACGTAGTGCCTGAGGGCTTTTTTTGTTTTGTTTTGTGTTTCTGCTGTCACACCCGCAGAGGGCAGCAACTGTAATCTAGTGGGCAGAGACTAGGGATATAACCTGTACCTTACTGTGCATAGATACCTCTATACTAAAGAATTGCCTTTCCCTTAATACTAGGAGCACCCGGCTTGGGAAAGCCTGCTTCTAGCTCTCCTTTCTCCCAGATAGAACGAGGCTGGGCCCTGAGGGGCCTTCAAGCTATTATGACAGGAGGTGGGTCTATGACAGCACACAGATTCCCTATTGCCTTCCTCCAAAGTGACAGGAGTCAGTCTCTGGGTCCAGGGGAAGGACACCAGGCTGGGTCCTCTTCCTCCTCCTGGCCCACCTCCCCACTCTCCCTATGGTTTATGACATTTCTAAACTCGTTAACTTCTAATTACTGCCCTGCCTCTGCCCCAGTACACTGGCTTCATGCCACCTACATCTCTATTAAAATTCAATTTACATCCATCATAACGGATTCCTGCACTTCAGCTGGCTCGCATTGGCCTTCAGTTTTCAGATGCCCAAAGTGATGGTCAGCCTGGAGTGACTATCCAGGAGGCTATGGGGCAGGCAGAAAGGGGCCTGTTTCATGGAAAGAAAGAGCTCTGGTTTCCTGGGACAGAATGACGGAGACCAGAAGTACAAAGGAGACAGGGCTGCCTGTCCCTCAAGAGGAATCAGGTGAGAGGGGCTGGGGTCATTTTCTTGGTGGCTCTTAGATCCCCTTTTCTACTTCAGTGTTCAGAGACTCACCTGCATCTATATCTTCACCTCTAGGACACCCTTGGAAGTAGCTACTAGATTCTCAGTTGTTCCCATTTTATAGACGTAGCAATGGGGGCTGGAAGAAACCATTGGCTCCAGGGTGGATGGTGAGGGCATGGGAAGGCAGACCTGGGAAGCCTGCCTTTGGTGCTGTGTTAGATCTCAGAAGCTGAGCCAGCCAGGGCTTGTCAGGGAGCAGAGGTGTGGATGAGGGGTAAGCAGAGGCAGGCATTGGTGTTAAGTTGACCTTTCCGCCCCTCTGGCTTTCGTGTGTGTCTCGCTGTTGCTTCCTCCTCTGGGCCTGGGTCATCTTCTAAGTCTCATATCCCTCCTGGAAACTTCTGGTAGTTTTTCTTGGTGTCCGTCCCCTGTCAATACTGCCACCATTATTTACTTCTGCTCCTGTCCTTTTGGGGCAAGGATCTGTCATCCTAGAATCGCCCTTCCACCTGAATATTATTTCTTGAATCTGAATCCAAGAGTGGGTTCAAAATGAACAAAGGCCTGTCACCAACAAGGAGCCAACCCTTCACTTGCCACTGTGCGGGTCTTTTATAAAGGTCTCTGGGCCATAGCAGTGAGGGTGGAACAGGTGTCCAGAGCAGCAGGTGTCGGAGGGTGGGGTAGGTCCCTCTGAATCCTGAGTATGTCAGCCTGGTTATGATGTAGGAGGGTCATCTGTCTATGTGTTACTTTCATTGGTTAATAA
>LOEQ01000364.1:880331-895084 GCA_001685075.1 Bramus lutescens
CCATTCTGGCTTCCCAGGCTGTGGATGTGGGCCCAGGTAGCTGCTGTACTGCCCTGCAGAGTCACTACATCTGTCTGGCCCGGCTCAGCCACGTGGAGCATGAATGCTCCAAGCTCCTTCCAAAGGAGTGACATGCTTCATTCCCCAGACTCAGACTGCTCAGGCCAATGGCTCAGGATGGAGGGGAGCCTTCTTCCCAGGGGGAAGATGATGGAAGCAGGGGGTGGGGAATGGGATTAGACCAGGGTGTTGGGAGAAGGAGGGGGAGGTGGGGCAGAAGAGTTCCCAGGCCGGTTTTTGCATTGCCAGCCTTTGGAACTTGGAACAGAGCAAGGTAGTGGGCAGATGTCAACATCTGGTAAGAACATCAACAGCAGCCCTAGTCCTCACAGGTTCTATTTATTATTTTAGAAGATTCCACATATGCTCATTTGAGCCTCACAGCGACCTCATGACTCCAGGGGATAGGATGTATGTTTAAGAAAGGGCACAGTGAGTCCAGGTCTTCAGAACCTGTTGAAGATCACACAGGAGAGAAGAAAAATCCAAACCAGAGGACCACCTACCTCCTTCGGGGAAGCGGGGTTACCTTCCTGCCGGAGGTAGCTGGGCCAGGGCTTAAAGGAGTGAATGAGTACAAGGCGGGAGCCAGACTCTGAGTCTGTGTGTCCTGGTCCAGCGTCAACAGCCTGAGGAAGTGTGCCACAGAGAGCGACCTCTACAGCTCATCTAGAGTGTCTCCAGGGGCCTACTCAGGACCTTCCACACACCACGCAGCGGCAGATACAGGGTCGAATCCCACCTTCCCAGGATAAACCCACAAGCTGCCGAGGGTTCCAAGAGATCAGAGTCACATAGGAAGTTGCCAGCAGGGCAGTGTGGGTGTCCTGACCTCCAGGCTAGTGGCAAGGGTTCTTGCAGCATCTGCAGGCGACTGTCTTATATTCATCCCACGCTGGGCAGCTGCGTGAAGGAGGGCAAGCACTGGCTCTTAAGAGTCTCACTTTTGCCATCAGTGGATATAAATGAGAAATGGGGTACAGCAAAATAATTATTGGCGCAGCGCTGGGCTGGGTCAGAGTTCATGCTCCCCTGAGAGCCTAGAACTAGGAAAGCCCCTAAAACACTTGACAATCTGCTTTGGGACTAAAGAAGGGAGCAAAGGAAAGGAAGAGGAGGAGGGGCTTGGACTGTTGGGCTGGGCAGGGCTGTGCTGGGCCCATCTGCACACCAGGTTGGGCTCCACCATCTCTGGTCCTGGGTCTCCTCTCATCCTCTGATCTTACCAGAATGGGCCACTCACAGTCAGGTTCACCTTTTGTTTCCAGGTCTAACCTGAGCTCAAGGACTGATTTGTACTTCAGTAAAAGTTACAATGGGCTCTTGGGGGACCAGTCAAGTGACCCTGGCTCTGTACATAGCACCCCTAAACCTTACAACCTTGTACACCACTTATATACTCCATCTTATGAGTGCATAAATTCATAAATTATACTTGTACACCACTTATATACTCTGTCTTATGAGTGCATAAATTCATAAATTATACAGTTTGAAGGAGGGGGGCTCTTCCTAGAATTCCTGCCCCAGAGGACAAGCCTGAGAGTAGCTTGGACAGCAAGCACTACCAAGGCCTTTTCATATTGCCTCTTTGGCTCTCTTTACAGCTGTCCTGTGTCTGTTCTGCCTAAAGAGCAATTGAGGCGGCTGGGAATGCAGGTCGATCAGTAGCATGCTTGCCTGGCATGCAGGAGGCTCTGGCTTTGACCTCCAGCACTGTACACACCAGGCATGGTGATGCACACCTCTCCTCCCAGAACTCAAGAGGTGGAGGCAGGAGAATCAACAGTTCAAGGGTACCCCTTGACTACATAATAGCTAGTGAGAGAGGCCAGCCTGGGCTATATGAGACTTGATCTCCAAAACAGGCTGAGCAGTTGAAAGCGTGCCTCTTTTGGATCCCCAAAGCTGAGTCCTTTCTGAGGTGCTTGCGTCTTTGCGGTTCTGGCTGGCTGGGTAAAGAGAGGCCGGTGGGTACATACCTGTTTGCCAGGGAGAGAGACTTGCCACCTCACGAGGCAGCCAGTGCTGCTCTCAATTTAACAAATGGGCACATTCTCACTTCAAAGGCACATTCATATTCTCCAGGGGCATTCAAGAGCCCTTTGAATAGTGGTTTTAAAAACCCTCGGTTTGAGGCTGTCATTGCTCGTTTGTTTTAAAACAATAACATTCCCAGCCCCGCGATCGCGATCCGAGGGCTGACTCAGAGCCAGCACTGTGAGAGGAGGAGGAGGGTGGTGGGTGTGTTTGAACACATGCGAGCGAGCGCGCGCGCACACACACACACACACACACACTCACACACGCGCACGCACACACACGCGCACACACACGCATACTCACACGCTCTGCACCTAGTCATCTAGCCTCTGTAGGCCTGCTCATGGGTCACTTGCTCCAGGACTGAATTTACCAGCTCATTGCCCAGGCCCCAGGAGTGGACAACCTGGGCAAATGCCTCCTGTTCAGATGGTTTGATTTCAGTGGCTGCTGGAGATAACGGCCATGGGGGAAGGGGAGGGAGCCCATATCTGAGCACCTGCTGGGTACCAGGCCCTGCCTTGGTCTTCTCCATCCCTTCTTTCATGTTATCCTCCTGAGGTGACACAGAGGGATGGAAGTGCCTCTCCCCAGGCCACTGCTTTGTGGTCACCTTTGCTCTAGTGCTCCTTGCCCTCTGGGTACAGGGACCCTGGGAGGGGGGCTCTATTCAAAGGAAACACTGGGAAATGTAGAAGTGTACCAGTAGACCCCAAGTGCATCTGAAAGCAGGAGCTGGCTGGGAGCTGGGGTGTGGTCCACAGGAGGATGGATGATTGTGAGGGTGTGACTTGTGCTTGTGTGTGCATATGCATGTGTGCGTACACATACCGGTATGCATATGCCCACATGTGTACCTGACACGTCTATGCATGTCTGGCACATCTACCCCCACCCTGCACATCTGTACCTGGAAATCTGTCTCCTGTTTGCTCATGAATTCACAGGAATGTAGAGACCATAGGCTTTGGAAGCCACTGAATTTCTGCACCTCAGTTTTCTTAGCACCAAGCTGGGGGCAAGTTTACTGCAAAGACTAAATGGGCACAGAGCACTGATTAAATAAAGTAATAAACACAGACCAGAAGCCGGCACGTGCCTAAGAGAAGACATTGATTGCTCCCACCAGTCACATACGTGGATGGGTGCACCGTGATGCAGAGAAACTAGTACTCTGGTAGCAGAGACTGCCAGGTCTCCTCTGCTTTTGTTTTCTGATGAGGCTGTGCTCAACCTGCAGAACTCTATGTCCACCACAGACAGGTGAGGCTCCTGCAGCAAGAAGGGGTAACTGCACAGAGAATTCTGGGTAAATAGAATCAACCTTACAAGCATGTCGTCTCCCCCCAGTTTTTATTAAAATACTTAAATTAATAACAGCGACGATGACAAGCGTGTGGACAGGGGTTCATGGCCTTAGTGCACACGCTGTGGAGGTGAGAGAACCACTTGAGGAAGTCAGGTCTCTTCCTCCACCATGAGCTCAGGGATCAAGCTCATCCCCCAGGCTTGCAAAGCAAGACCTGGTACCCACTGATCCATCTTGCTCCCTCTCTATCCTGATTTTACAAAATGAGACAAAATGATTCTAAAATTCACAAAAAATAACCCCCAAAATGGATTAAAAACTGGGCCTGGAGATATAGCTCAACTTGTGTGCAGGCTAAGAACGTGTCATACGCTTGCAGAGAACCCAAGTTTGGTCCCTGTCATTCACATTGGGCAGCTCATAATTGTCTGTCATTCCAGCTCCAGGGGGACCTGATGCTTCTAGGCCCTGGGGTACCTGCACTCACCTGCAAGTACACAGACACATAATTTAAAAATTTTTTAAATCTTTTTTTCAGAAAGCTAAAAATGAAACAAACAAGCCAGCAACAAAAACAAAGCAAAACAAAATCCAAACCCCAAACCAACCAACCAACCAAACAAACAAACCCCCCAAAACAAACAAACAAACAAAAAAAAACTTTTGAAAAAGTCTGGACCATGTGGGGGGGGGAAAATACTAGCCCAGATGTTGAAGTGTAAGATAAAGTAGTCATCACTTAGACAGTGTGGTCTTTACGACTATTGGAATGAAGGAATGATCTTGGACCCTAAAAATGAACCCAAATCTATCATAGGACATTTAATGTACGATGAAAGCAGAATTGCAAATCAAGGTGGGGGTGAGGGTGGGGAGGATCAATTACTCAGCACAGGGCTTTGGAACAGCCAGGGAGCCATGTGGGAATAAAACATAGAACTGAATATCTTCCTCACACTTTACCTCAAAATAAATGCTGGAGGGATTGATGTTTTAAACATGAAAATGAAATTCTAAAAGAACTTGAGGGGTGAAATCACAAAAGTTTAAAAATACACAATGGTGGTAGAGTTAAGACGCTGCCAAGCACTTTCTAAGTACCACGAGAGCTCCAGACGGTCAGGAGACAGACGATGCCTTCAACTCCACGAAAATTCTTCAGAGGGAAGAGAAAACCCACACATCAAAAGCAGCGACACATGACAGACTGGGGGAAGATATTCTCGACACTTATCACAGACAAAGATCTGAGTTGCCTGAAGAAAAGAAATATTCTCAGCTGGGTACAGTATTACAAGGCCTTGAAGCCTAGCATTCAGGAAGCAGATTCAGGTGGATCTCTGTGAGTTCGAGGCCAGCATGGTCTACAGAGTGGGTTCAACCCAGCAAGGCTATATAGTGAGACCCTGCCTCATAAAAAAATATTTTCATAAATCCATTAGCTTAAGCAAGCAGTTGCAATGGGTAAGGGATGTAAATGGTTCAGACAGAGTGAGGATGCTTGACCTCCGCATGAAGCAGGTGAAGGAAGTCACAACAGGGTACCCCCTGCCCCCTCCACCAAGGTGTGAGAGTGTAAGACCCAATGGACTCAAGTGGAGTGCAGGGAGCAAGTGTCCAGGGGACACACCTCTCCTGGGGCTGGGACCTGGTATGCTATCTATGGAGTGCCACCTGACAATCCTATTACAGCCTTCCTATTCCTCCAGCTTCTCCAAATCCAGTTCCCTCTGTCTCCGCTTCTGCATACATGGGATGGCAGCATCTTGGAGCTGTGACACCTGCGTGCTGATGCAGAGGGTGCCCAGCAAAAGAATGATTGTATCTCCAGCACAAGACTCCTCCATGGCAGGGGACACCAGAACAACCCTTGAGAGCCACCATTGTGTCAGTGACGGAATCTGATACTGCCTGTACAGAAATGGTCAAATCCGTATTTGTTTATTTATAGACAGGGATTCGTGTAGCTCAAGTTGGCCTCACATTTGTTCTGTTGCCCAGGATGACCTTGAACTTCTAATCTTCCTGCCTCTACCTCCATAGTGCTGGGGTTGGAGGCACGCATCACCATGCCTGGTGTATGTGGTGCTGGGCTTTATGGGCTTTGTGCATGGTAGGCAAGCAATCTTTAACTGAGCTCCAACCTCCAGCGCTTTGGGTATGCATCCATGAGCACCCAGGAGTGTATGTGGGCAGTGAGAATGGTTACGGGGCAACTGTGCTGAGGACAGGGGAAGAACAGGCCCTGTGTGTGATCCAGGAGTGTCATACAGCGGGAGGCATCCCCGGTCATGAGAGGCCGACTCCCATGAATGAACTGTTGACTGCAGAGGCCAGCAAGAGGTCTTAGTGCTGGCTTCCTTCTAATTTCCCGTGTCAGGTCAGGAGGCCCTGACTGCCATTTCCTCTTGACATTACCACCAAATACCCTCATTGTCACCCTTGGAAGCCAGGCTGAAAGCTGAATAGTTCCACACAGAAGCTAATCTCAACTTAAACTGCCCTCTTCCGCCAGTCCCTCTGCTACATAGTATCATCTTTCTTCTGATTGGCCAGACTCTCTCTGCCTCATCTTTTAGGGGCTTTCACTTCTCAGTCTGGCCCCTGACTAGCACCTCCCATGGAGCCATTCCTGCTGGGAATAGTGGCCAGAGGCAGAAGAGAAGCTGGGGTGAAGGCATCCTCTGCCAGGCTCCTAATTAGCCAAAGGGCCTCCCTCTGCCCTTCAGAGAAAGTTTCAAAAGCCACTAAACAGCTCCGAATGCCCTCAACTCCTTCTTCCTCCAGGCTCCTAATAAGAGCCCAGGCGAGTCAGCAAGTGACCTGGGTCATAGAATGCTATGGTTTTGAGACTCAGGAATTTCTCTCCTGTATCCCCTGGTCGGCCACCTCTGTCCTGACCTCCACAGCTTCCCGGAGGGCTGTCTGGCTTGGAAGCCTAGATGTATGAAACCTGGTTGGTGAGTACCCGAGAAGAGCTTCAGGTCAGAAAGAGAGATAGGGCTCAGGGCAGGCCTTCTCAAGCTTCCAAACGGGATGGTTTTAAGATAGCTCAGGTCTGGGGTAGAGGCAGGCTAGGTTTGTATAAGTCTTTATGGGGCTTTCCCTCACAACGTCTGTGACTCTACAGGTCTTTTGGGCATGGAAGCTCAGATATATGGGGTACAGAGAGGTTAGTACTAAGCTTGAACTCTGGGCAGGGCAGCTCAGGAATAGACTATCATAGCTCAAGACGAGGTTTCCAGGGCTCTCCTGGCCCCTGTTCTCCAGCAGAATGTTTTGGGGGTACACAGTGCAAGAGGAGGTGTTCCCTGCAAGAGACCCAGACTTCCAGCTGTTTCCCTCGCTTCCACTCTCATGTCTGTCACACCTGCTTGCCCACTCCTAGCCCACCTGTGCCAGGGCCTTGAACTCCTGTGCCCCCCCACTCTCCTGATCCCATAAATGAGATGCTAATCAATGCTCCTCCCTTGTCTCCTGGCAGATGCCTGGCCCTGCTTGGCCTGTTGCTGTCCGCATGCCAAGTGCTTCATTAGCCAGGAAAGAAGGCTCTTGCCCTTCTTAATCTAATCCTTGCCTGTGACCTTCAGGAGCTAGTGACCTTCCGACACCGCTGGGAGCCTGGGAGGGTGCAGCAATCAGTTCCACCGCAGCCTCCACAGCTGCGGACGGATGAATTTCTCGCTCAGAAAAGCATGTTCAAAAGCATCTAATGGAACGGATCATCAATTTGTTTGAATACACATCTAATCTGATTAGGGGGGCCTGGCTACCAGGGAAGCCAGCGTAACCTAGCCTCGACACAGCCCTGGGGAATTGTAATTGGGGTGGCAGGGATCTAGTTAAGGAAAGGGGAGCATGTGCCTGACCCCATCACCCAACAGGCTCCCTCGGGCTGGACCCCTTGGATGGCCAGTCAAGGGAAGACACAAGGAAGTATATTCATTTGGTGAGGATGCTGAGGACTGAGCTGATGGCCCCTGGTTGTCTAAAGCCCCAGCAGGTACAAAGGGCCCCGGGGCTCACAGGATGCTCTGGGAGCATCTTGTGAATGAATGACCAGACCTGGTAGTTCTGTAGTCTTCTGGGATTCCCTAAAGCCATGGGTGGTGATAACGTTGTCTTCAGGACAAGACTTAAGTGATGGATGTCCTGGATTGAACAGTGACATTCCTCTCTACCCTGAAAAACCCCTCCCAAGAACTTCAGAATGTGAATTCACTTGGAAACAGAATCATTGCTGATGGAATCAGAGAAGATGAAGCCACGGAAGAGTAGAACTAGCTCTATGTGATGGATGTTGTTAAAAGAGGTTGTAATGCAGGCCAGGGGACACAGGCCTATTCATTAATTTGTTTTCAGTTCTTACGATAAACTACCATGACCAAAGACAACTTAGGGTTTATTTTAGCTTCTCTCTTCCAGAGGACAAAAGCCCATCATGGCAGGAAAAGCATGGCAGCAGAAGCAGGAAGCAGAGAGATCGAATTTCATCCCTGCACCGGAAGCAGAGATAAAGAGAGAAAACAGGAAGTAGGGAGAAGCTATAAACCCTCACAGCCCACTCCCAGTGATGAACTTCCTCCTGCAGGACTCCACCCCTTAAGGGCTCCATAACCTCCCCAAACAATGTCACTAACTGGGGACCAAGTGATTTTGATTTCAAATCCCAAGTATATTTGAAAATATATGATCCTATGAACACTTCTCATTCAAATGTCGACAGTCAGATAAGAGGACAAAAAGTTCAAAGCCTGCCTGGGCAATTTGGTGGGATCCTGTCTCAATGGATGAATAAATGGGCTAGGGATATAATCCAGGGGTGGAGTGCTGCCTAGGATGTGCAAGGCCTTAGTTCAGTCGCCAGTGCATATTAAAAGGTGCTATGGGATTATGGTTTGCACAGGAAATGTCCCACCGAAAAGCACATGCTTGAAGGCTTAGTTCCTGAGGCAGAAACATCCAGAGTAGGGTTTGGGGAAGTGATTGGATTATGAGGGCTCTTTTTCTTGAGTGGGTTGGTGCATGGATAGATTCAGAATTTAAATAGGCTACCAGGATGTAGTGGGACTGCAAACACTGGGTTTGTTGAAAGATGGTCACTAGGGGTCATGCTTTTGAAGGACAGACCTTGTCTCTGACACCCCTTTTTCCATCTCTGCTTTGCTTCCTGTTCGCTATGAAGAGGGCAGCTCAGATTTACCATGGGCTGCTGGCCATGATGTTTGGCTTTGTGTCTGTTACAGGGGAGCTAGTCAGCTTTGGACTGAAACCACAGATGTGAGGAGCCAGGAAGAATCTTTCTTCTTAACTCTTCAGGGATTTGTCACACCAGCTCAAAGTCTGACCACCAGAAGAGGAGAGTTAACACAAAGGCTGAGAATCTTGGGAAGGCCACATGGAGACAGGAAGACACTAGATTGATGAACTCACAAGCCATGGAGCACCAGGCATTACTGGGGAAGCCATGGGAAACAGGAAAGAGGAAGACTCTCTTCCCAGAGCCAACAGACTCCAGACTGTCCTGTAGAACAATGGCAGTAAGTTTCAAGTCATTCAGCTGGTAGGAGTTTGTCATGGCCAATCTAGGAAACTCACAGGATGCTTCATGGCAACTTCTGCCCATCATCTCACTCATGGCAGAGGCCAAGAGTCCTTAGAGAGCTGCTCTTGATACACCATGCAGCCCTACCCCAGGGCCTCTGCAATACTGTTCTATCCCACGAAAATCCCTTTCGCTCCTTCTTCCCTGGGAAAACATGGGTCTCAGATCTGTTTCATGAAAGTCAAATGCAGTGTTCTCTCAAATTTTCTTCCTGAGCTCTCATCTGAATGCTCCTTCCAGCAATGCAACTTTCTTATAGCCAGAGCCAGGCACTAGACTGCATACAGGATGTCTACATGTCCAGGTGACTTGTAGACCTGGGCATGGTATGTTCCTCTTGGTGACTGGCCATCCAAAAGGATCCCTACACACACCTCTCCAGCTCTGCCATAGCAAGATGTGAGTAGCTGTGTGCATCCTGACTTTACTGAACCCTGGAATGGGACCTCTTGGTCTTGGCTCCAGAGGGCTCTGCCACTCCCTAGCCATGTGACCGTAGGCATGAACTCCCTGCTCCTCAACCTCCTCTCCTGGAAACTGGGCTGACACCCACAGCTGGCAAGAGGGGCTGGTGCTATGACTTGCGTGTGGCTCGGACAAAGCATCAGCGAGAAGGAGGCCACTGTCACCCTTTGCCTCTGCTCAGCATTGCAGCCGGAGCCTTCCGCCCTGGACCGCGAAGGTGAATAATATCGGATCAGCCCCAGCCTGGCGTGGAAAAAAGATGGTTCTCATTCCCTGTGAGTTTATTTTCTAATTAACAGGAGGGAGCCCTTTCTCCCACCTCAGCCAGAGGGTTCAGAGATTAAACTTATCCATTGATTAGGATGTTTGCTGCCTAACGGCTCTATTATCATGTTGGAGTAGTCAGAATCACTCGAGCCATAAAACACTGATAATAAAAATTTACGCCAACTCCAGGAATTTCTCTCTAGAAACTCGATCGTGTTGCAAGATCCACACACTGTCCTTGGTGACCTCGGTGCAGGGTGGTATGCTTGGGGCAATTTTCCAGTTATAGGAGAGACCCAGGAGTCTCACAAATCAATCAAGGGTCAGCATGGGGGCTTAGCTGTTTCCAAATCTAGGGTCTCTGTGATTTGACCCCACCCCAGCCCTGTCACTCTTCCAGGTGATGCTGTACTACAAGGTACCAGTTCTCAGATCGCCCACCGAGTCGGGGGACTGTGATGACAGAGAGACACTGGCCATCCATAGGTCAGAAAGATGCTGTGGAGAGCCCACAGCCCAGAGGCCTCAGGACTCCACCCCACTGGATGACGACAGCATCCTCAGACACATCCTCAGGACACAGAAGGCTGTGCAGCACACAACGGGCCCTTGGTTCTGGCTGGCATGACTCCTAGGAACAACTCTGTATTTCTTTACCAGAAATCAAGATTCTCACCTACCAAGACACCGATGACAAGTGGATGGGCACTTGGAGAGGTGACAAACTTAACCCTAGCATGAAACAATATCCAAAGTCTGGTGAAAGATAGATGAGCCTCCCTTCCCCTCTCCCCCATCCTGTCAGGGTTATCCACTCAATTTCCCTGGCCTCTTTCTCCTCTGCTTCTCTGGTGTCAGCGTCGGGCAGCTAAACCCACAAAGGAAAGGAAAGTAGGCATGGGCTAAGGACCTAATCCACATGAGCCAGCTCCTCTTGTCTCATTTAAGCCTTCTAGCTGCCTTGGTGGGGCCCTGCAATCCACCACCCCTTTATTTCTCTCATCTGAAGCTCTTGCAGAGAGAGAAGGTCATATGAGCACCAGTGACAAAATGGAGTTTGAACTTGCCAAGGCCTCTGATCTCTCTTAGGGTCAGGGCTGGATTTGATCTCAGGAAAGGCATCTACCAGGGTTGGGGGAGGAGGAAAAAGCAACTCAGGAGCTAAACTACCCTCCCCACACAGAGGCTGAGAGATGGAACCCGCCTACGAGGAAGAGCACACATTCATCAGGCTGGTGACCCCGCTGTACCGGCGCTTTGTGGCGTGTAACAAAGACTGCAGAGCAGAAAATTGGAGTTCAATTTGCCGTCCATCCTGTGCGCAGTGCCCAGCCCATTCCAGTCCCTGGCAGGCACCTCTGCTCTTTATCATAAATAATAACACACGCGGCTCTATGGCCCTTTCCACAGTTAGAGTCCCCAAGCAATTTACAAGCTGGATTATCCACAGAGGCCTGCACAGCTGCATACGGCCCCTCCCTGGCACAATGAAGAACTTGCTCCATTGACCCATCTTCCTGGCCTCCTTCCTGGCAGTTGGGTGTGAAGCCATCCACCCCTGCCCGGCAGTCTTAGGCCCTTGCTGGAACAGGTGTAGGGGACACAGTAGCTCCCTTTGGGGCTGGAGAGATTGCTCAGTGGTTAAGAATGCATACTGTGTTTGCAGAGGGCTTTGGTACCCAGCACTCAGAGCAGCTAGCTCAGAAGCACCTGTAACTCCAGCTCTGGGGATCCTACACTCCTGACTGCCCTTGGCATCTGCATTCACGTATACCCCTTCCTGCCTCCATGCATATAATTTAAAATAGCAAAAATAAATCTTGAAAAAGAAAGTGGTTTCCCGTCTCCACCAGGAGCTCCATTTCCTTCTTCTGAAGCTTGGGCAGCCTGTTGAGGCTTCATCAGCAGAGACTGCTAGGCCCAGAGGGATGGGACAACTTTCCTGAGATCACCATATGGGCTGCTGTGCAGAGGCCCAAACCTGGGGAGAGTGGTCATTAGTTTGTGGACACAGAGCTCTATGGAGGGAGGTCTGTGGATGGGCGGACTGACCCACTGCCCCTGGAAAGTCTTCCTCGGAGGCAGGGCTCAGGCAGAGCCTGCAGGAGCTCCAGCCCCCTCTTCTCTTTCTATCACCAGTGTAGAAATGAGGCCAGGTAGCATGATGCCATTTCCACGAGACACCCAAGGCAGGCTGGTCCCTAAACGTGGATGTGCAGTGGTTGGGAGAAGGGAAATAAGTGGACCTGGTGGCTTTTGATAGGTACAAGGTTTGCTGCTGGGGTGGTGGGAAGGCTTTGGAGTGAAGTGGAACGGGTGGCCGCACACGACAGTGATGACACTGAATTGCCTGCTCTGGTATTGGGTAGAATCTCCGCTGACAGGTGCAGCCCCTCTCCCATCTCTCCAGACCCTGACCCCCTTGGCCCTCCACCCCCATGCCCAGCCCCAGGCAGCCCTTAGGAGGGGATGCCTAGGAATTGTGACAGCTTGTTTCTGTAGGCAGCCACCGGGCTCAGTCTGCAGCAGCCCACCCCTGGCTTGTCCAATGCCAAGAGCACCTTCCCCATCCCAGGTGCTAGTCTGACCTCTGGGTGTCAGAGGGGCCTGGGTTCCTACTGGCTCTCATAAGCCTCGGGGTCCAGAGTATTTGGAATGGGGGAAGGAAGCCCAGGCTTCGCAGCGGCAGATGGGACATGAAAGACAGCTGCACTGGCAGAGGCTCTGACATTGATTTAGCGCCCAAGCTCCCCAAATCTTCCCAGCTTATCTTGGGGTGCGTGTGCGCATGTGTGTGTGCATGCGTGTATGTGTGTGTATGTGCATGTATGTGTGTGTGGTGAAACCATGCCAATCCCCTTTGTTGGCTTTTGTTGAGAGTCAGTACCACAAAGGCCAACATACTGATGATTTAAGTGCCTCCACCCCCCACCTGCACCCCAGGGTCTTTTTCCACAGAAGCCTGAGTCCTATAGCTGATGCCAAAGCAAATGAGAGACGAGTGATATAGAAAAGCCACCAGGCAAAATAGGTCATTTTGCAATGAACAGCTCCACCAGGAAAGTGGCTTTCCCAGAAATGAGTTGGAGTTCTGTCTCTGGGTCCCTGGACCCTCCAAGGTAGGGTGAGGGGGGTTCTTGAGACTTAGATGGAAGTCAGAGGAGCCTGGCCTCCTGGAGGCCTCGTCAGCTGAGGGCTCAGCTTGGTCCCTGTTAGATAGAATCCTTTGGCCACCTCCCCCTTGTAGCTTTTCCAGGGAGAAATAGCTGTGGTATTCATCTAGCCCACAGCTCTTTGGCTGGCAGATGGAGAAACGGAGGCACAGGAGTTTAACAGAACTTAAATGCTGGCTTCCTAATCCTGTCATTGTTTATCACTTGACAGACTCATTTCCCCAACTCTAAATTGTACACAAGGGCTCAATAGACACTCACTGCTCCTTTCTGAGTTCAGATTCTTCTCCCATCCCAGCCCCTGGCCCCCAGATAGCCTTGTCCTCGCTAATTGATGGGGAGAAAGAGTGGATTCCCAAACGTGCATTGTAGATCCCTGCTATGGGTTGAATTGTGTCTCTCATAAAGGTACACAGAACCCTTCACCAGGTACCTGTGACTGTGGACTATCTGTTATCATTTTTTTGAGGCAGGGTCTCATGTGTCTTAGGTTGGCTTGCAACATGTTCTGTAATTAAGGATGACTTGAACTTCTGATCCTATCCTCACCTCCTGGATTACAAGCAGGCACCACCACATCTGGTTTCTGTGGTTCTGGGAATGGAACCCAGGGCTCTATGAATTGAGAGCTACATCCCTGGGCAATGTATATAGTATTTGAAAGTGATGTCTCTGCAGACACCATTAGGTTTAGATGAGATGGGACATCCTCTGATATGGTTGACAGCCACAGAAATACCCAGGGAGGCTCATGAGGACAGAAGCAGAGTCACAGGCAAATGATACCAAGGGTGGTCTTGGTGCCAGGGACCAGGAATGTTGAGGACAGAGGTTCCCCAATAGCCTACAGGGAATGTGCAAATAACTCTGAGGACATCTTGATTTCTGCCCCCCCGAGAGTCAAGATGGACAGGGAGATGAGAAGGGCTTGTTGTTTCAAGCCACTAACTTGGGATGCTTTAGGGGATCCCCAGAAAGCTAATTCACCCCCACAAACATACCCAAATACCAGCCAGATTTGCACAGAGTCCTTTTTTATGAGATTTTCTGGACATCCCCCCAGTGGAGATAGTCTCTGTGTGCTCACTCACAAACCCACTGGAGGGCAACCCAGAATGATGCCTCTAAATGTCTAAATGCTCCCAACTCTAGCCCATTAGCAGACATAGCCTAGCCCCCTTTGAACATTCTGGGCAAGCACTTTATGTCACCAGCATTCGGCCCTTTCAGTACCTTCAGTATCTAATCCCACACCGAGGAGAAGTTCAACAAATGCAGAATGAAGGAATGGCTACACAGAATCCTCTTGTTTCCAGAATGTTGCCTGATGACTCCCAGGCCTCCACCTCTCGGTTCCCATTCTCACTGGTCACCTTAAACACATGCTTCAGTTTGCCCTCTCTGTGCCATAGCCACAGCGTGCCAGCTTCTCTGCAGAGGGACCAGAGTGCAGCTAATGGTAAGTGACTTTGTCCTGAGTGGCAGGGAGCCCGTGGTGGCAGGATTGGCAGGTTGGCAGGCAGCATGAACATGATAGATGACTGCATCACAGACCATTTTCAACTCATTCCCTGGAAGCCAGGGCCTCTGGGGAGGAGAGTACTAGATCCCCTCCCCATGCCCTTTTCACCCTTCTCTCCGCCCTCTCCTCCTTCCCAGAACTAGAGGCCCTGCTCATTCCTGTAGCTGGGGGTAGGGGAGTAGGGGCACGGGATGGGATATATGTTGTTCCCAGGAATTGAATAAGATGTTCCTTGTACCCCACTCTTTTTCCTGCAGAACACTCTCAGACAATGATGTGACAGCCATATGCTTGCTGTCCCTTCTCTCT
>LOEQ01000364.1:928344-947129 GCA_001685075.1 Bramus lutescens
GATATAATGGGCCAGGCAGTGCTTAAATGAACACAATTTGTGTGTTGTTATTTTTGGGTATAAGCTATTCGTACAGCCTGTTCCCCTTTCACTACACTGCTCTATGGATTTACAATCCTTCTCTGAATGGATGGATTGAGAGCTGATTTGAGGGATGGGAATGAAGAGAATTCATGCTTCCGCAGGCATGGAAGTGGTGCTGAATTTGAGGCACCCAATCTCCAGGACTGGGTGTGTGTTCTTTCTAGGTCTTATCAGAGTTAAGAGCTGCAGGGGTTTAATAGGCCCCAGCAGCCAGTTCCCAGAGTTATGGCACCTCCCATAGGGAGGCTGATGTTGGCCCACCATTTCCAGAGTCAAGGCTTTATCCCTGTATATCATTTACTTAATACAAGGGTTCCCATGGTGATCTTAGCACTCTTATTACATCTTCAATTAGAAGCAAACTTGAAGTTTATTGAGAAGGATTTAAGGGCTGGAGAGATAGCTCAGTGCTGAAGAGCACACACTGCTCTTGTAGAGGACCTGGGTTTGATTCCCAGTCATGTCAGGTAGCTCACAACTGTCTGTAACTTCAACCCTGGGGGTAGGGAATCCAACCCCTCTGGCTTCCACAAGAACAGAATTCATGTGTGCACATATGCATGCATGCACTCATGTACACACACACAATTTTAAAAACAAAATAAGTCTCTTAAAAAATTTGAGATAGGTTCCTGTGATCCCAGGCTAGCCTTAAACTGGCTGTCATGGGGGTGACATTCTATCTAGGGGATCCTGTGAAAGTAAATGATGGTTAAATTCCAAGATTAATGTCTGATAAAATTGCAAATAGTCTCTGAGTATTTTGTGGAGGTCTGGCCAGAATGTTGTAAAAGATGTGCATGTGGTTCTGTCTCCAAGAAAGTTGGAGTAGAGCATAGGAAATTATAGGAGCCAGGGAGAAGTGGGATAATGGAGGGGCTATCTATGGTGATGAACCAGCAGAGTCCTTGTAGGGAACTTGGTCTTGACCTAGTCCTGAAGAGTGTCAGGAACTGGCCTTGCTAAACCCAAGAAGATTCAGACCCTGCTAAGGGAGCCACATAGACAGGAGGCTGGTGGGCCAGCCTGGACCAGGTACTCAAGAAGAGCAGGCCATGGACACTCTATAGTTTGTCCTTTATCCCATTACCAGGGGTGTCGAGTAAGACCCGTGAGAGAAAGGGACTTGCTTGCCTGAGATCTCGGCCAGGCATTTGCTTTGGGCCTCAGAGGCCATTCTCCCAGTCACTGGTCAAACACGGCTGGGTAGCCTCTGTGTCTCAGAGTCTCAGAACTCAACCGGGTAGGAAAAGGAAGGGCCGAGGTAGGGAGACAACCGTGGGGCTGCGGGGCTCTGAGATCACATGGGCAGATGTCGATGAATTCACAAGTCTGCCTCCCAAAGCTGCCCGAGCCACTTAATATTCTAAAGGCAGGATGGCTTCCCTTTTATAAAATGCAAACATTGACTTTAAACGATGCAGAGACTAAACACCTGGGGAGGGTTCAGACCTTGGAGCTTCGCACCAAGGGAAAAGGGCCTTAAGACTGAGACGCTTCTGCTGGCCACAGGCAGTGAACAGTTCCTGCAGAGAGGGGGGTGTGGATACACAGAGGGGTCCGATGGGCTCCTGGACTAAAGGGGTGCACCCAGGGCTTTAGGAGACACAGGGGCACTGTCCAGGAGGATCTGGGCTTGCTAGACAGTTGGCAAGGCAATGCCAGCTTGCAGAGGAAACGACATGGGGTGGGCATCACTCTCCTGATAGGGATGGCGGATGCACAGTCGGTCTGGAGGTGATCAGCAAGGAATGCAGGAGAGTCTTTCTAAACAGATCTCCAGAACGGAAAAGCCCCAGCCTCAGATGCTATGAGCAATGCTGGGAGCTGGTAAGCCTGGCCTGAGAGAGCCCTCCCTGGGTTTGAAATGAAGGACCAAGTGAAGCGGCCAGCTCCCTTTAGCCGTGTGAGGAAATGGCAGAAGAGTCCCTGGGTGGGGTGGAGGGAGTTGACCTGTTCTGAAGAGCCAGGTGTGGCCTTCTGGACAAAGGGGTAATGGTTATCATGGAAACTCATTCTGAAGGGCCTTGTAAGCATTTTTTTAAAAACTCTTTAAAAAAACACAAGCCATCCATCCCAGCCTTAGAATATGTGTCTGGTTAGTAGCTGAGCCTAAGAGCCAACCCACCCTCAGTGAAGTTCTCCCTCACAAGTCCCCAGCAGCTAGAGGGTACAGCGCCTAGGGGCAGCCAGCTTTGAGTGTGACTGTATTCTAGTTGATACAGAGTTGAGTGTCCCAAGCCAATCACTTCACTTCTCCTCGTCTGCAAAACGGGACTAGTGATATGTTCCACATTAACAGGTATGTTTAAGCGGGTGAAGCTCCTGGAATAACAAGCACGTGCTTCACACACGCCAGCTGACCGTGTTGGACCAGGCCATCCCACCAGGGTCTAAATCAGAGCTTTATGGGGGCTACGGCACCTTGAAAGAATGTCCTTCCTTCCTTCCTTCCTTCCTTCCTTCCTTCCTTCCTTCCTTCCTTCCTTCCTTCNCCTTTCTCTTGTGGCTGGAGCTGCTCTTTCCATGGAGCATAGAAATCATGGGATCCTGAGTGTCGTCCCCTCCTCCCCATCACAGACCAGCCATGACCATGTCCCCTAGTCATGAAGGAAAGTTCTGAACTCCAGGAGTCCAGACTTCCTGCCCTCTGTGGGATCTGCCCTGACCTCTGCTGTGGACACATCACACAGGCACAGGCACCTTGGGACATCATGGCAGGAACGGCAGTGAGCATCCCTCGGCTCCTGCCGTCCTCCTAGACTTCCCTGCCAGGTCCCCATCTTTTTCCTTTCTAGCAATTTCTTCTTCCTGCACTGTCCCTCTGCATCCAGACCACCCCCAAGCACCAGGCTGCAGACCTCAGCTTCAGGACCACTCACCGGCATCTGTCTCCAAGCTCATGAGTGAAACGGGAAGGGGTACAGGTCAGCTGCCAACAGGGAACCTCTACGTTCTGCTGGGTGATTGGCAGGGAGCAAAGACCTTCAGCCTGTAGTGTTCCTGCAGATGCTGAAGGGGGTGGGGGACCTAGCAGTTAGTGAATGTGATCAGCTGAGCAGAGTTCTGCCATATTTCCTTTAGAACCTTCTAGAATCTCTGTGAATGACAGTGATGCTATTCAGGCAAAGATAGAAAGGGGCTTAAAGATAGGGAAGGATGGAAGGATGGAATGGAGAGGGAGGGAGAGAGCAGAGTCAGTGGCCAAGTCTACAAGATTCAGGGTCCTGGAACCAAGCCTCAATCCTTTTCCACTGGAACCCTGAGGGGACCTGTTGGTAGTTCTGATGCCCCACAGGCATCCTTACTTGAGCTCAGACAGCCCAGAGTCCTGGTCATTTGAATTAGGAGGTACTCCTGTGCCACAGAACCAGGTCTGCAGACAAAACACTTACTCTGGGCTTTGTCTCTGAGTCTCCATTCAGAAAATGAAAAAGCCCAAAATACAAAGACAGGCAAACACTTCAGCGAGGCAGTGGTGCCTCCGCCTCTGCCTTCCTGATGGGATAGAGCAGGAACAAAAGGCTGCTATCTCTCCTCCTCCCACCCCTGGAATTCTCCTCCCTGCTGCCCTGAGGTGCAGGCTACATTCAGGCTCTTCCAAGAAGGAACAGTAAGGGAGCGTGGATTTGGTCTCTCTGGCTGATGCTGGGAGACTGGTTAAGCTCCTTGAATCTTGGGTTTGCTCCCCAGTAAGGTAGTGGCCTTCTCACACAGCTCAGGGTGGGGACGGAAATCAGAGGAGCTAGCCAGGTAAGGCTGACAGGGACAATGCCAGGCGGCACAGAGGTGGCAGAATAGAGTACAACGCGACGGTTGGGGTCCGCTATTACATAACAATGCGGTAACTGACAGGCCCATTCTTCCCGCGGCATCTTAGGAATGACAACTTTCTGCTGACAGGGGGTCAGGAAGTGGCTGGAGGGACACAGAGGGACACAGAGCACCAGGCTGAGCAATTGGGAAGCTGGTGGGGTGCAGGCTCTTCTCCTGCCTTCTGCTCCTGTGTATGTGAATGTGTGTGAGCGTGCACACCTGCGTGTGGATGTGGTCAACTCTGGGTTACCTGAAATAGCCTCTCACCTATATCAGTGAGGCGCAGGGATCCTGCCTCTGCCTTCCTGGCACTGGGATCATAAACCTGCGTAACTACTCTGGTATGCTGGGGATCGAACTCACCTCATGCTTATGTGGTAAGAGCTTTACTAACTGAGCCATCTCCTCAGCCAGTCCTGCTTCTCCTCAGCCATTCCTGCTTCCATTGCCATATACTGCGCCATAGAGCGGGCTCTTCCCAGCTTTGCAAGGGTCAAATAGGCTGCCTGAGAGGGAAGGGGCAGGAGAGGCCAGTTTCTCCCCCTTCTATCTTCCTGCCTCCTTGTCCTGTCAGTGACAGAAGCCCTGACACAGCTGGTCAGAGCCCCTTATGCAGCAAGGCTCCTTCACCTTCCATTGCTTGGCTCAGTGCGTGTGTCTCCAGGATTGGTGTCAGGGAGGACTGGGGGATCCTTTCAGCTGTCTCACCACAGGAGGTACGTATAGGCCCCCAATAGATTTACCTCGCCTCTCTGCCTTGATCCATGGTGCCCTGTGAAGCCTAGTACAGGAGTCAGGAGCACATAGGACCAGGTTCAAGGGCAGCTTTGTGTGCACTAAGCACTTAAGCTTAGTGTCTGAGGGGTTACTGCTAATCCCACCACCCAAAACTACCAGGACAAAGTGTAGACAGGGTCATTAAAAGTACTCAAGGCTATAACCTGGGTTATAAAGTATACATATAATAAGGTATCAATATATATTAAGCCAGAACAGAGCTGAATGGTCATGACTGGGTTAAGCACTCGTCAGTCCTGCTGCTGCCAGAAGCTAGAACGTTCCAGAGCTGTCCGGATACTGGTTCACGACAGACTGGGCACATAGAACAGAACTTCAGCATCCAGAAACCTGGCACGCTGCTGGAGGGAAACATGGGGCCACATCCCTACTTCCAGCCTTAATGTGAAGGTCAGAGAGCTCACATGTGGGGCTCCCACCCCACCCCCAAGATGATTCATAGGCACGTAGGATTCCCCTTGCTGTAGGCAGCCAGGACTCAGAGAGCCAGGGCAGAGGTCACGATGAGGAGTGGATGGGATGTAACCTTATCCCCCCACAAACTTTGGCTGCCCACTCCCCTCACTGCCCACAGGTTCAGGAAGGAGAGAGACCTGTTTGCTCCCACCTCTTCTGTCCAAGTTTTGGGGGGAACGTGGCAACTTCTCTACTCATCTCTACAACTTGGCATTGCTAGCTGTGGCTGAGGAGGGGTCAAGGGAGGAGCTGGGAGAGTTATTTTGGAACTGGAAAGAGAGCTGTGGTGGCTAACTGTGGGCAGGCCGGGGAGACAATGATAGGGGCAGTGGGGCTGGGCACCCTCCTGAGGGCCTTCTTCCCCCACGTGTTCCTCCCTGTGGTCAGGTCTCATACAGAGGACGGTGAAGCTGAAGGGCCATGGAAAGTGGGGGAGACACACCAAAAAAAGGCTGGGTGGGGACAGCAGACGTCACCACAGGGCCCATGGGAGGAGATGGCCAAACGATAGCGTGGCTGGAGAGAAGTACTGAGAAGACATAGCGTATGTGACTTTCTTGTTCAAGAGGTACTGTGGAGCTGCCATCATGGACCCTTGAGGTACAAAGCACAGAGGTTCTTTGGGGATCCTTGGGGTCAACGTATCACAACTTAAGTTCCTCCTGCGTGTGACACAGGACTGGATGTCCAATAGCCATGAAGCTGGGACTGGAAACAACAACAATAACAGCAAAAAACAGAGGTCCCTGTTCTCATCAGTGTGGAGACCCCAAGATGCTTCCCCTGAGTGAAGTCTGCACTTGAGGACCCTCTGTTCAGGAGCTTGGAATGAGGTGGAGAGAGCGAGATACCCCAACTGGGCATTTGAGACAAATGGTTCTTTGATGTGGCCCTCCCAAATTAACATGAAAAGTCACACCAAGAGTGAGACATCCAAGTGTTTGACAGAGATGCGCTCCAGAAAGTGGAGGAAGGAGTGCTATTTCCACGGAACATTTTGCTATGTGGTCCATGTGGGGATGTCTGTGTTCATCTGGAGTTTCAATTAGTACATTAAAATATTACTTGACTTGACTGCTGAGTTTGGGGGGGTACCTCAAATTCTGTCCTGGCTCCTGTTCTCTGTCATCTTTAAATCTAATTAACTCTCCTTCCCCAGGCAAAAATGAGAGAAGCCAGCGGGCACACGCAGTCCAAGGACTCATGAGGCTCAAAAGACAAAGAAACATGAACTAGGCATGACAGCCTAGCTATCGAGACCATGTCTGTGGTCTCATCTGAGGCAGGAGGATCACAAGTTCCAGGCTAGCCTGGGCTACATAGTGAGACCCTGTCTCAAAGGAAGAAAAAGGGACACCGCTATTGTATAATAGGGAAAGAGAATGTGTCAGGCATGGAGGGGATAGGAGCGTCCCTAGTGTCTGTATGGGTCACTAGCTGAGGGTTGAGGTCAGGGGAGATGAGGTTAGACACTGGGTTGGGATCGTCGGGAAGGAGGTAGGAGAGAAGCTAAGCTTGGCAGAGGGGGTAGAAGGGAAGAGCCAAGGTCCACTAAGATACGCTGCAGAATGTACCACAGGCCCCGTAAATGTCGAGTCCCCATTCTGTATGTACCTTTAGCTTTTCCTGAGTGCGGGTCTACAAGGTGAGTATCTTTATGTTCTTGTCTTAGAGGAGGAGATGGAGGTAGCCGAGGCTGCAGGATGCGGAGGAAGCTAGAGTTCCCAGATAGACGGCAAACTCAGACTTCAGGGAAGTTCACGGTTTCAGGAAGGGAGGAGGGAGATGGCGGATGGCAGTTTCTCTGCTCAGGTGCAGCTCTGCTGCCACCCTCTCCCCATGGCCATCTGCCCACTGCTGGAAGCAGGCGTGGGCAGGTACTGTCTCCCAGGATGAAGGCCCAAACCAGTCATGGGCGGTTTCCAGCCATCAAGGTGCTATCTGCTCACTGTTTCTAACAAGGAATCGGCATATCTGATTTTATAAATTACATTACACCTCAAACATCTTAGCAGAATTAATAACATTTAAAAATCACTTATAGCCGGGTATGGGGGCACGGACCTTCGATCGCAGGCACTTGGGAGGCAGAGGCACGAGGATCTGTGTGAGTCTGAGGCCAGCCTGGTTTTAGATGAGTTCTAACACATCCTGTCTTAAAACATCAGAAGGAAAAAGACTTTTTGTCTCTCTAACTGTGTAACTATTCTAACATACCTAGAGGTTTAAGTTCTGTAGATGACTCCATAGTGCAGCAAAACTCTAGAAAGTTCCATTCCAGGTAGACTTTTGGTGGCAGTGGTGGGGGGAAGGCAAACAATCCAACCTCATTTCAAACACCCTAGAGTGAGCTTCTTTTCCTCTTAGTAATCTCAGTAAAAACAGATTTCATTTTTTTTTGAGACAGGGTCTCATGTAGCCCAGGCTAATCTCTTACCAAATGACTCCAGTTTACACTGACACAATATGTCACTCACATTGGCCATGATACAATCCAACATTTCTGGGTGTGTGAAAAACAACAGCAACAACAAGAAAGAGTGACACATAAAAGAACTGGCCTGGCTTCAGAATGTGGCCATCCCCAATCTATTCCCAACACTTAATCCAGAAATCATGTGACCCATAGATTAGGCATTAGAAGTCCCTTAAATTCCAGCACAGACAAAGATGCTCAATAAACAGAACAATTTAATGGGAGTTTTGCTCAGCTGTTTTTCACTAGATTGGAGGAAAAACAAAAGAAAAAGAAGAAAAGAACAACTAGGAAGCAGACCTCCTATGGCAGTGGTTAAATAGTGGTGGAGGAGAAAGGGCAGGCGGCAGGATAATGGTGCTGATGCTGGCGATAGTGATAAGGATGGTGATGGGGAAGATGATGGTGGAAATGGCAGAAATTGGTGGATATGGTGGTGGTGGTGATATTGGTTGTGATGAGGGTGGTAACATAGGTAGATACAATGTTTGTGGTGGTGATATTGATGGGGTAGTGGCAATGTTACTGTTGTAATAGTTGTGGTAGTGATGTTGATGGCAATGATGGTTGTGATGGTGGTGGTGATGGCTGTGGTGATGATGACTGTAGTGATATTGATTGTGATGGTGGCGGTGATGGTTGTGATGGTGATGATGCTGATTGTGATGGTGATATTAATTGTGATGGTGGTGGTGATGGTTGTGGTGATGATGACTGTGGTGGTGGTGATATTGGTTGTGATGGTGGCAGTGATGGTTGTGATGGTGATGATGCTGATTGTGATGGTGATATTGGTTGTGATGGTGGCGGTGATGGTTGTGGTGATGATGCTGATTGTGATGGTGATATTGATTGTGATGGTGGCAGTGATGGTTGTGGTGATGATGACTGTGGTGGTGGTGATATTGATTGTGATGGTGGTGGTGATGGTTGTGATGGTGATGATGCTGATTGTGATGGTGGTGGTGGAGATGACTTTGGTGGTGATGGTGATCTTGGTTATGTTGACTGTGGTGGTGATAATGGGAGTGATGGTGGTAGTAATGGTTGTAATATATTAATTGTGATGGTGGTGATGTTAGTGGTGATGGTGATGGTGATGCTGATTGTTGTGGTTGTGGTATTGGTATTATTGTGGTGTTGATGGTGGTGATGGTTCTGATGATTTTGGTGGTAATAGTGATGTTGGTGGTGACAGTTGTGATAGTGATATTGATATTGATTGTGATGGTGATGGCTGTGATGATTTTGGTGGTGAAGGTGATGGTGGTGATGATGGTTATGATGGTGATAATGGTGGCGGTGGTGATTTTGGTGTGGCTGTGGCAGTGTGATGATGATGACAAGGCAGTTATCTTCCCTGAGCACTTGGAACACATCAAGCCCAGACAATCCACCACCCACTGCAACCTCACAACTACCCAGAGTGTTATTTTAGCTCCATTCTAGAGATGGAAAGACTGGAGCTCAGAAAAGGAATGACCTTGCCTGGGCCAGAGCTGAGTTCAAGGTTAGACCTTGTTTTAAACACCAGAGCCACTGGGGAACCGGATCTGCTTTCCCAGATTCCTAGATTCTTCTCAGCCTTCACTGAAATAATCCAACTCAGTCCAAAGTGGTCTCCCTACCAGGTTGGGCCAGGCCTCCAGAAATGTGACTCACTCCACATGCCCTTAGTGTTCTTGCTCCTTGAAGGGGACTCCTGCTACTCAGTACATGGCCAAATGTCAAGAGTGACATCTATGAGCTGTTGTGTGGTCCCAGTAGCCACCAGTGCTCAGGGAGCTGAGGTCCACCAGCCCCATCCTGAATTCATTGATCGGGGTCCTGTGGGAGTGTGTGGGAGCCAGGCCAGGCAGCCCCTCAGGGCTCTGGCAGCCTGTGTCTAATGACCACAGAAAGCCATTACAGCTCACTTAGCTGTAAACAGTTCTTTGCAGCAGTCATTAGGACTCCCGAGGAGCCCCAAGCTCCCTTCTCTGTGTGAGGGGGTGTGCGCCCAGCCTGACTCTGTCTTCTTACTGGAAACACAGTCTCCCAGGCCCACCAGGCCAGTCTTCCAGGAAACGTAAGTGTGGCTGGGACCTGGCCAATGCCTGTCCTCATGTGCCCTCGCCATCCCATGGGGTCTCATGGACAGCACGCCCCTCCTTGAGAAGCTTCCAGCCTATGGGTCTGTCATTGCTGTGGCCCAGAGCGCTCTCTGCCCCTTTGATAACCTTACTCCCAAGGCAGGCTGACATCTAATCAGAAGGGAGGAGAGTAGGCTATTGTGAACCCCTAGGGAGGAAAGGCTGGGTCCCAGAGGGTCCCTGCGTAGACTTCCCCTCCCCAGCTGGTGGCGGCGTCCCAACTAACCCCGGGGATAATGGCCATTGCTGGGGCCTAAGCCTCAGGCAGGCAAGACTTCAGGAATCAATCCGGGTGTCCCCCATACATTCACAGCTGTCCACAGGATTTCACTTTGGGCCCCACCAAAATCCTACCCAGGGCTCCAGCAGAGAAGTCAGAGCTGAGTGTGCTGATCCTTACTCAATCGGGGGTAGGTGCTGTGGGGTGCAAAGCTGTCCTACCCCGTCATAGCTCCCGCCTACCAGGAGCTGCGCATCTTTGAGCACAGGGAAATGGAGATATGCCCAGGGGGCGTGATGGCATTGGCACTGACCCACACCTCCCAGAACACCCAATAGTCTCTCGGCTGCCGATGCCACCCCTCTCCAGGCCTTGATAGTCCCAGGTCCATCTCTGATCACTCCGTTCTTTTCCTCCTTAGTATGTATGACATTATCAAATTATAGTTTTGTACTTAGCTGCATACTGTCCATTTTCCCTCAGGATTATCAGAACCCTACGCAGAGGACACTGCCCCAGTTTGCTTTCAAGTACTGTGATAAACACCACGACTCACACAACCTGGGGAGGAAAGGGTTTATTTGCTTTCCCAATCACAGGTCACCACCGAGGGAAATCAAGGCAGGAACTCAAGCAGGGCAGGAACCTCGAGGCACAAACTGAGGTAGAGACCATGGAGGAACATGGCTTGCTGACTTGCTCCCTGTGGGTCATTCAGCCTGCTTAATTATACAAACTAGGACCCTCCTGCCAAAGGTTGGCACCACCCACAGCCTTGCCTACAGGTCAGTCCAATAGAGGTTCCCTCTTCCCAGATGACTGAGCTTGTGTCAAGTTGACAAAAAAACTAGCACAATGTCCTAGTTAGGGTGACAATTGCTGTGGTGTCAGACCAGGACCAAAGCAACCTGGAGAGGGAAGGGTTTACTTGGCTTATACTTCCACATCGTAGTTCATACTGAAAGCAGTCAGGACAGGAACTCAAGCAGGACAGGAACCTGGAGGCAGGAACTGACGCAGAGGCCATGAAGGGATGCTGCTTACTGGCTTGCTCCTCACAGCTTTCTCAGCCTGCTTTCTTATAAAATCTAGGACCACCAGTCTGTGCGTGGCTCTGCTCACAATGGGCTGGGCCCCTCCCATCAGTCACTAATTAAAACAATGCCCTACAGCCAGATCTTATGGAGACATTTTTCTCCCTTGAGGGTCTTCGCTTTTAGGTGGCTCTAGCTTGTGTCAAGCTGACATAAAACTAGCCAGCAGGCACAGGGACCACGCCTGCTTGTTGTTATTTTCTTTAATCTATTTATTTTTCTCAGCAATGAGCCCGCGCTTACGCAGTGGTGGAGACAGAATGAACACTCGAATGGACCACTGTTTCTCAGATCGCTCATCCTTCCAGTGGAAACACTAGGAAGGTAAGGACTCTATGTCATTTCGCCCCTGAACCCATGGCCCTAAACCAGTGTCTGGTGCACAGAAGATGCTTAATAGTTATTAAATGAGATATGAGACAGCTAGCAGTTGTCAAACTCATTGACTCATTGGTCAGTGTGGAGAAGGCAAATCAGATGGAAGACCAGGTCACACATGACATACACATATACATACACATATGCACGGCAGCACACATCCCTTCTGACCTTCCCTTTCCTCATCTGCGCCTTCAATGCTATGGACCACATAACTAATGAACTGCTTCTCCCAGGAGTACCAGGAGTAATAACTCTGTGATCATTTCACGCGTGCGTGTGCATGTGCGTGTGTGTGTGCGTGTGTGTGTGTGTGTGTGTGTGTGTGTGTGCGGTGGTGGTGGTAGAGTAATCCCTGAAGGGCCAGCTCCACCCTCCCCATCAGGCTCAGCTGTCTTTCAAGAGACGAAAGTCCCCCAGGGGCACAGCATCCCCTCCACCTCCCTTCAGAAGCAGTAGGTGTGCTAACTAACCATCTAGCTCCAACTTAATAAACATTTAATGCCAAGCTGGCGCCGGGCCCCTGCCTCTCCACCCACATTCCTCTAGATACCTCCTGTCATCACAGCTTGAGTCAGGTATCAGGTGCTCACACTGGTACGGCTCAGGAAGAAATGAACCAAGTGGGTTCCAAGTCATGAGAAGTCCAGATCTTGAGTGGAAGCTTAGGAGACACCCCAGAGGCCTGTGAGTTTGGAGAGGATACCAGCCAAGAGTCCGCATCTGTACCTCAGCACTACTAGCCCTGGGGAAGCCAGCTGGCCCTTAGTCTTTCAATGACAAATTGGATTCCATGTGAGAGCTTGATCCGGACACAGCCTTGGGCATCTGCTGGGCTGAGACACCTGTCTAACCTGATAGGGAGGTTGCAAAGGTCAAAACCATGACCTGAGAGCTGGTGAGCTAGCTCAGATGGTAAGATGCTTGCCGTGCTATGCAAGCATGAGGATCTGAGTTCAATCCCCAGAACCTGCTTTTTAATAAAAGCCTGGCATGGTGGTGCACCCCTGTAATGGCATGGTGGTGCACTAGGGAGGGAGCAACAGATGGATCCCTGAGGGTCACCAACCAGTACTACTTTCGGAGCTCCAGGCCAGTGAGATATCTTGTCCCCCCAAAACAGGGTGGACAGTGTCTTGAGGTATAACATCTAAAGTTGCCTTTTGGCTCCCACACATAGATACACACATAGACACAGATATACAGACAGACCAACAGATGAATGGATGGATGGATACAGACAGACAGACAGACAGATACACACACACACACACACACACACATACACACAAACACATCTGACTGAACTCTTAACTGGACCTGTACTTACACTAGAAGAAACCCTAGGTATCTCCCTCACAGACCCTGCATCTGTCCAAGTCACTCTGAACCAGGCACACTGGAGCAGACCCATTTGGAGCTAAAGCTCTGTCTCTTGATGGCCATAGAACCTGCCACATGTGCCATGTTACCTCTCTGTGTGTTTCTACTGTGTCTGTAGACCAGGGTCATCGGCACATCTGCTTCCCGGGGCAGGGTCAGGATTAAGCGAGTTAATATGTATAAAGCACTCAGGACTGTGCCTGGCACTTGGCAGGCGCGATAGGATTGTTGTCTTTGTAATTATGGAATTAAAGATGAATAGACAATTGCTGTGCTCGAGGAGCTGATCCTAGCGTGGGAGACAGAGCGTGTACCCAGACGCCTGCAACACAGCCATGTCAGGCCCAGGAGAGGAATAGGAATGAGATCTGGGGGCTGGGGCTCTCAGAGAGTGAGCTCTGGTCTCTGGAGGGTTATACAGTCATGGAGTAAAGAAACACATGGCAAAGAGCATTGTGGGAACCCTCCACTCTGGTAATGAGATGTGGGTACCAGGAAAGGACCTGGACAAGATGTATGGGCAAGATGGGAGGGGAAAGATTCACTGAAGGTCAAAACAGGACCAATAGGCTCTCATTAAAGAAAACAGAACAGCTGTTAAGTTCCTGAGTCAAAAAGGAAGAGTCTGGAAGGTGGGGACATAGATGAATACAGAACATGTTGCAAGGCAAGAGGCTGAAGAAGGATTCCCTAGGATGGGGCAGGCAATACCCCAAGGACAGAAAGGATACGCCAAGGATGAAGAGAGCATTCTACAGAAGGGAGAAGCTCCCCAGTATTAAACCTATAGAAGATCTGGGCAGGCCCAGGGAGTACTGGGTCAGTCCAGGGGAGCCAGGAAGACACTAAGAGACACTTAAGGCTGGAGGAGCAGCGAGGCCCACTTCATCTGTACCATCTAGGTGTCAGCCTGCAGCAGGCACTGTACCTGTGACCCCTCATGGCCTGAGTAACCCTGAAACATCCCTGGTACCTAGATGGCAGAATCCTGGCTTCTCTTAGCAACAGTGTACTTGTGCGCTTGTGTGTGTACATGTGAGTGTGTGTGTGTGCGTGCACATGCATGTGGGCCCATGCATACGAGGAGGTCAGAGAACAACTTTGGATGTTGCTCTTCAGAAGCCATGCACTTCGGTGAGACAGTCTCTCATTGGCTGAGCTTGTCAAGCACGTTAGGAATCCATTTGTCCCTGCCTCACCAGCATGGGGATTCTAAGTGTAGCCACCATGCTCAAACTTTCTTCTCCTCCTCCACTTCCTCTTCTTCTTCCTCTTCCTCGTTCTATTGAAAATAGATTATTTCATACAATATTATTTGGATTATGGTTTCCCCTCCCCCAGCTCCTCCTAGATCCTTCCCACCCCCTCACCCATTCAAATCCACCAAATCCCTTTCTTGCTCTCTCTCATTAGAAAACAAACAGGCATCTAAAACAGAATGAGATAAAATAAAAACAAACAAACCGGAATAGGATAAAACAAGCAAACCAACAGAAAAAATAAAAAGAGCCGAAGAAAAATCACAAGAAACATAAATGCAGAGTCAAACACATTTGCACACACAGGAATCCTATAAAAATGCAAAACCAAAAACCATAATATATAAGCAAAAATACTGTAAGTGTAAAAAATATTCATATTCCCAGACAAAGGATTATGGAATAAACAAACAAAAAAACCCTCCAAAAATCAGCCTTGTGCTTGCTTTGTGCCAGCTCTCTACTGCTCATGCTCAGTGTGTATGTGGGTTTGGGGGAACTAAACTCAGGTCCTCATGGTTTCATAGCAAGAACATCACCGATTGCACTCTCTCCACCCTGCCCCCTGTATGTTTTAGTGTGCGCAGTGGCATTTCAGTTGTATTTTAATAAATTAAGCTTTCCTGAAGATCAGAGAGTAAAACAGCCCCATTGGCCAGCCTTACAGATGAGGTAGCAATGCCACACACCTTTTATCCCAGGAGCCACACTAGTTTGCCATAGAAACCAGGCGATAGTGGTGCACGCCCTTAATCCCGGAACTAGAGAGGATTATAAAACGGGAGGAGACAGCTCTCGGTCTCAGTCTCATTCTGAGATTCCTGGAGGCAGGATCGTAAGAGCCAATGGCTGACTGCTTTGCTTTTCTGGCCTTCAGGTTGAACCCCACTCTCTGTCTCTGAGTTTTTATTATTTGTGCTTCAAGTGTGAGATCATCATGCCAGGAGTCCGGAGACCCAGGATCCAGTACTGATGCTACGCCAACTTTGCTAGCTGCTTGCATCCTCTGGGTAGAGGAGGATGGACATTCTCTTCGGGGTCCCTGCCAGCTCTAACACTTGAGGGTTAACACTTAACTTCTGAGACACTGGCCAGCTCAGGCTCTTTGGGGGTCAAATAATCCTCCTCCTCCTTTCCTCCTTATGGGTCACAGTGGAGTAAGGCTTCTGTGCCTTTTTGGACTTTGTCCCCCTGTCAGCAAATCTTTACAGTCATTCCTATAAACCTTCCACCTTAACTACCTCACTCCGTGTTGTTTGGCAAACCAACCTGCCACTTACATTGCCCTGTTGGCACCCAGGCCTTCTGTGCAGTTCTGAGAATTGACCTGCCTTACCCTGACCGACCCCCAAGGACACCAAGTAAGTCGATAAGGAGGCACCATGATTTCTGAGCAATGGAGGGTTTCTGAGGATATGGGGTTACCATTTTCCTGGGTTCCACCCCAGCTCTACCTGCACTGCCTCCAAGAGGGCATATGTCTCTCGCAATAAGATGTGGACAGGAAATGGAGGTGGGAATCCTAAAGAGCTTTGAAAGTGGGAGACGGAACTGGAGTCAAGGGACGCAGAGAAGAGAGAAGCAGAGTTGTGATGCCCAAAGCAACACTTGCTGTGGATAAGGGCTTTCCAGGGGCCTTTAAAGGTTTCTGTTGACTGAATCCCAAAGATGCTTAAGTCTGTTGGTATTGGAGTTTCAGGGGGCGGACTCCATCGTTCAACATCTTATTTATTCTACAAACACAGAGAGCATCACCGAGGAGGTACGGGCAGAGGTTAGGGGCCCCAAGAACTGAGTTTAGTGGAAAGGAGATGGTCCCCACCCTTTTGGGTTCCATGGCAAAGACAGAATGGAAGATCTGGATCATTGGGCTATAAAACAGAGTGGGCATCCTGGACTATCCAGGTGGGTGGTGTCCTCACAATGGTCTAAATGCAGAAGAAGCAGGGGATGAGAAAGTGACCTATATATGGTTGAACCCTCTGAAATCTGCATTCTCCAGGCCCCATGTTCTCACTTATCTCTGCCATGTATCTCCAAGACTCAAGAGTCACCATGTACCTAACCCAGTGTCCCCATCCCTGGCACCCTGCTCAGGCGTCCTGTCTACTATGGTCTCTCTCAGTTAGGCATTCTACACTGGCCAGGCAGAAGGCCAGGAGCCATTCCAATGCTCCCAGACCCCGCAATGTCCCCATCAATACTTCTCCTTCTTCCCCTGTGTGTTCTTATACACTGTCCATCACAAAGTCAGGGTGCTGGTCCAGCTGCTGCCATCTTCCTCTGCCCTCTCAAGGGCCACTCACTTGACCCCATGCAGCCTCTCAGCCCCTTCTCGCCACAGTCAAGGAGATGAGCGATCTTCTCAAATCAGCTACAGCCGCTCAGATAGGAAGACCATGATTCTTATCAAGGCCCACATCAACCACAGCCGTCTTCTGCAAATTACTGGGTACCATATTCTAGAATCTTCTTCACTACCCTCACCTGCCCCGGGCTAAGCCCAGAAGCTTCACGGGCAGTGCTCATCTCTCTGGAAGAGCTTTCCTCTCCGGTCACTGTCTTTAAAGCCCTTGTTTAAATCTTGGTCGAAACAGCACTTTGTCAGGGACATTTCTATAGAATGAATGGTGGCTCCTGAATTCCCACAAGGGTCTAGTCCCTGCTGACTGAAAAGCTGACTGAGTTAGGAGATGCGGACACTTTGCAGAAGACACTAGAGGGGACCCCAATTCGATGTGCTGTCTTTATAAGAAGAGATTTGCTCTGGGTCTGGTCATGTGCCCCTGTGACCCCTGCACACTGCGCTCTGGAGGTGGAGGCAAGAGGACCTTGAGTTTCAGTCCGGCCTGGATCACATACACAGCAATCCATAATCTCAGAAAAACAGGGGTTAGGGACATAGCTGGGCGGGAGAGCTTTCCCCCGCCATAAGGAAAACCTCGGGCCATTACCATTAAAGGAGGTGGGGGAGGGGACAGCAGATTTGGACAGGCACAGGGAGGTGACCATTGCAGGACACAGGAAGTGGCCCACCTGAAAGCCATGGAGAGGGTCAGAGGAACTGCTCCTGCTACATTCGGCTCTTTGACCTTGCAGCCTCCAGGACCTCAAGAAACAAATCCGTCTTAGGACTGAAAAATGAATCCATATGCCTTCCCTGGTCTTGTCCAGCAGCAGGTTCTCCCATAGATCCCTGCTTCCTTCCCTTATCCCTTCAAGGACGAATTCCTATTACAATTGGCCACACCCTGTGTGTATGACCCCCAGCTCTATCCTGTACCCTGAGTTGGTCCCCTGCCCTGTCCCTTCCCTCACGAGGATGGTGCTTCTAACTACAGCTCACTTCTCTGCAATACGGAGGCTCCCAGGGACCCAGCACAGCCTCAGAGGTGTGAGGATGCCTGGCCCATACTCGGCTTAAGGAATTCTCCATACTTTCACCTTTGAGCTTGAGCTCTGTAAGCAAAGCGCTGCAGAGGAAGCAGACGTGGGTAGTAGAGGATGAGCCATGGAAGAGAACCCAGTGAGTGTCTCTGATGCCTCATGTGCTCAGGCTGCGCCAAGTCCTGCAGGCCAGGGTCGGCCCCAGAAGAAACCACCGAGCCTTGTTTCCCAGAAGTGCTCCTGAGGCCATTCTCTTTTCCTTGGTGACTTCCCAAGGCTCCCAGAGGGGGACTTTACATTCATATCTATGCCTTGGGGCTCTAGTTCTGATCATCAGGCTGCCCAGGTTATCTCTAATATGCACACTGGGCTGGGTAGAGGGCGGGAACAGTGTTATTTGGGGAGGGCAGTCTAACCTACTGGAGATAGCAAGCCTCACACGGTCACTCAGGGAGGCACAGAGCTTGGCTGAGCTCCATCTCTGGGGCTGGGTGAGGAAAGCAGGGAGTGTCCTTCTCCTGCACTCCTGAAGTGTCCCGTTTCAGGCTGGGGCAGAATGCACTTGACTGATCAGGGGCAGGAAGGAGTAAAGAGAGTGGGGAGCCTGGTATGCGGGCGCAAGCAATTCGCTTTTTCTTCATGCTGGCAACAGCTGGTGCTGACTCGCAAAGCCTGTGGCTGTGACAATTATCAAAATGTTTACTATGTGTCACCATTAATAATGTAGAAGCCTGCCAGCCTGCTAGCCAAAAAGAGTGACATCCAAGGGACAAGCTCTGGGGAAATGGTCTGCCCTCCCCCCATTCATTGCTGACCCCAACCAATCCTGTCTTTGCCAGGCCAGACTGTGCCCTTGACTGATCCTCTATGTCTCCTCTTGCTCTGCTGGCCCATGGATCAGAACAGAGCAGCCGTCTAACCCCTTAAAAACAGTCTAGATTTATCTATCTAGAAAGCGTTCTAGAAGTTTCTATTCTCCCCACCACTGTACTATCACACTGTGGGCACAAATATAATCGGGGAGGTTTATGTCTGTCTCATTGGTTTTCCCACACCCCATCCATAAGCCTGGTACAGGAGAATTGTCTGTATTCTGTCAATCATGTATTTCAATAAAATGCTGATTGGCCAGGCAGGAAGTATAGGCAGGTCAACCAGACAGGAAGTAGGGGCGGGGTGATGAGAACAGGAGAACGCTGGAAAGGAGGAAGCCCATTGCTCCCAGTCCAGCCCAGACCACCGAAGGAGCAACATGTAAACTACCTGGCTGAGAAAGGTACTGAGCCATGTGGCTAACATAGA
>LOEQ01000364.1:983230-998851 GCA_001685075.1 Bramus lutescens
CCACCCTCCCTCCAGCTGAGGTACCAGACAGAAAACTGGGCTTCCAAACGGCTGAGCGTTAACTGTGACATACAATGCAACTTTTCCACATATTCCGGGAAGGCATGTGGAGCTGGCCATTTGACTTTGAGGTCTCTAGGCTCCTAAAATGACCGCAGCAGAGCCAGCCAGCTCCAGGGCTTCCTGGACTCGGGTAAGCACACCTGCCACCTGGGGAATCCAAGGTGGCTGCTGTTCATCAGGGCCCCCAGTTTCTGCATCTGGGGCAGCCCGGTCCTCTGACGGCATCTGCTGCCAGCCTCAGCACACACTCTCAGTCACTCCAGGATAGGAACCGCCAGAGCCCAAGGACTTAGCATTGCCTGGAGGAGGTCCAGCCTGCATAACCCACATCAGAGCGCCACAGTTTATAGGACGGGGTATTACTGAGTGTCCACTACACGCACCAAAACACTGAAGTGTCTACAACCTTCCAATAGTGTTTTGGTTTATTTCTGATTGAACTCGGGCTAGAATGGAAGCCTTTGGGTCCTTAAAGCATATCTTTGGAGGGAACTATGAGACCATGGAGTGAATGGTTTTGCTCTGTCACCTCCTCCCACCCCGCCATGATTCACCGCCTCATCACAGGTCCCCAGACAACAGGGGTTTTCCATGGATCACAGATAGAAACTTCTGAAACCAGGAGCCGAAGTCAACTTTTTCTCTTATTAGTCATGGTCTCCAGGGTCTGTCCTAATTGGCTAACCCAAGTTGAGTGCCTGTGCCTCTTCAGAGCAGAGGTACACAAGGTGGTGTGAGCTGCAGTGTCTCTCTGAGTGTCTCACAGTAAGCAGGCAGTGGTGCAGGGATTCCTGCTGGTGTGTGTGAAGACGGCAAAGCCTGTGGTTTTTTTGTATCTGGCCTCGTGTGAAGTGAAGAGCCAGAAGCAGAGAAAGCATCATTCACCGGACAGGAACAGGCATGCTGGCCCTGGAGTCTCAGCCCGTGGCTCTTATTCCCTGGCATCCTGTATGAAGCTGGAGAGAACACGGGAGGTTTCCAAGCTTGCTTACCATTCTTCAGCCCATCCTTTGACTTAGCCTTGGGGTCTGTGATGAGAGGGCCCCTTGCCTCACCATCCAGGGAGAGGAAGCGGGTTCAGGGAAGGGGGTAACAGAAAACCGGCACTTGAGTGACCGGAATTTCAGAGTATGAAACGGCCCTCTGGCGAGAGATTTCCATGGTCCCCACCACCTCTAACTACATAGACAAGAAGGACTTTCTGGGCAGGGGACATGTGCGGTCACCTCTAGGCTTTTGGTTTAATGCTTCCTGATGTCATTTTAAAATTCACAACCATCTTCCAGCAAGAGGCTGTATTTTCATCTTATGCTGGGCCCTGCAGACAAGGAAGCTGGCCTGCCTTGCCAGCGAGTTAGCAGACAGACCATCTTCTAAAGTAGCTGTCACATTGTGGTGACTGTATAGTGCTGAGGCAGTCAGAGGAGTCTGTGGATAAGGCTGCTGCAGGCCCATGAGCCCACAGAACCAGAGCCCAGAGGCCTGGAGCTCCAAGGAAACCAAAGAAACCATTGGAGAGGCAGGAGAAGCAAGAAGGGGGGCCTTCTTCAGGAAGGGGTAAGGAGGACTAAAGTGACAGAGAGTTCCTTGTCCCCTAGGTTGGTCTGCAGTGACAGATTAACCAGGTGTCAAGCCTGGGGGATTGAGTGGGAAGCTGGGAGGGGAGCAGCTGTCCCAGGGCCCTGCCTCTCCAAGGAAACCTCCCTAAAACAAACCCCAAGGGCAGGGTGGACGGGCACAGCTGGGCCAGCCTGTCCCTAGGGTCCTGGTGGACTCTCGGCCACCAAGCTCTTCATTTCTCTTTTGGGATTGGCCAAAGGGGAAAGAACATGCCAGGGGGCTATGACTTGGCCTGGCAGTCCCAGCTGTGGGGGAGGGGTGCTCCCTTACCCCTATCAGGAACCATGCCAAGGCATTCACTCCTTGGGGCCCTCGTTCCCGGCAAACAGGTGCTGGCATTGGGCGCAGCTGAGAAAGGAATGTGAGCTTGTGGCAGGGCAGGGTGGGGAGAGGCTTCCTCAGCCTAGGACATTCTAGAAAGCAGTGGGACAGGGACGGGCGGGGGGCTGTCTGGACACTAGGGCAGAGTAGGAGATTTTGCCTAGGACACCTGGTCTAGGGTTAGACCCTAAGAGTTTAGAATCTCTGTACTGGGGATAGAGGGGTTAGTGTGTAACTCACTGGTGGTCTCTTGTATATGTGTGCTTGTATGTGTGTGTGTGAGCACACACACGTTGAGTGTGTGCATGCACACATGTATACATACATCAGTGTGGAGATCCAAGGACAACCTCAGGAATTGCTCCGTAAGTGCTGGCCAGTCACCTTGTTTTTTGAGGCTGGCTCTCTCACTTGGTCTGGAACTGACCAAGTGGCCCAGGCTGGCTGGCCTGCAAGCCTCAGCAGAGCCTNACTATTCAAAATAGCTTAAGTATGGAACCAATCTAGGTGCCCAAGAATAGAGGGTGGCCCAGGCTGGCTGGCCTGCAAGCCTCAGCAGAGCCTCCTGTATCAGCCTCCCCAGCACTGGGGTTACAAGCACACGTCACCACACCCAGCCTTTGCGTGTGGGTTCTGGGGCTGGAACTCAGGACATGGCCAGCACTTAAACAAATGAGTTGTCTCCCTGGCTCTGTTGAGGGGCGATTCACTGGGTGGCTCTGTCTCTGTGTTTGCCTTCCCAGCTGCAGCCAAGAATTCAGCTCTGGCTGGGTGCACGGGCTCCAATGGGAGCCCAGCAACGCTGCTGTATAAGTGAGAAATGAGCCTTCTGCACCAAACTGATCAGCCCATTCTGTTCATCAGGGTGGCGAAGACCAATCCATGGCTACCATGGGGACATGAGGGGCTCAGAGGGAAGCTGGGGAGCATGAGCAGTGTAGACAGTTGAGCCACCAGCACACCTTACTCTCTGGATGAGCCACTTCCTTTTTCATTGTTCTACATCTTCAGAGCAGAATATACCTTATAGACTACACAGCACCCCTCCCCCACCCCCTTTCCTTTCTCAGGGGCATGCAATAGCATAGGGCGCCTTACGGCTGATGGTTCTGAATCAAAGATGGGCCAGGAACGACGACCACGTTGACAATAACAGCACCTGCCTATCGCTTGTTTCAGTGTCTCTCTTTCCTTGCAAACAGATTTTCAGGGTGATATGTGTTGGGGAACACATGTGGAGACCCCCAGATTGAAAGGCCAAGAGAGATCAGCACAAGGGCATAGATACAGGCTACATAGCTTGAGTGTATGAGTCCTAGCAGTGACTTCTAGAGAAATCCCAGCTACACCCAAAGAGGCCAGCTCCAGGGCTAAACCAGACACTCCTCCCCCACAGCCTCTGTGTAAGAGGGGCTTCACTCATATGTTTTAAACCACATTTAACAGACAGAGAAGGTTGTTAGGACAAGAAGTGGCCCTCTGACCTGCAGTCTTCCGGCTTCCCACTTCTGTTGATGTGTCCATCCTGCATAGAGGATGGGTCAAGAAGAACGACCAGAGGACTCTTGTCCTGCCTGGCTGGCTGACTTCCCAACTGGAAAACTAGATACTGCAAAGGGGGGGGGGATCCAGAACCCCCACTTCTCTCTCTGCTCCACACTCTTCTCTAGAAACTGAGGAGGCCTTTGTAACCTAGTCTTAGCGATTTGGCTACACTGTGCGTACACCCACTGCCCTTTGGGGGAGGCTCTAGGGACCTGGGACCAAAGGAGGCAACTGGAGAGGAAGCGGCAACTCCCCAAATGCATTTGCTTATCAAACATATGTAGTGGGATGGTGTAGAAGCTCCTTATGTTTGTGTGTTGCTTTCATTGGTTAATGAATAAAGAAACTGCTTTGGGCCCTTGATAGGGCAGAACTTTCCATCCGTCTCTTCTGTCTTGACTTAAGACCCTGGAAGAAAGCAGAGTCAGAGAGATGCCACCATGGACCCGCCGCCGGAGATAGACGTGTTGAGACTTTGCTGGTCGGCCACGAACTAGTGGTGATATACAGGTTAATAGACATGGGTTAAACTAATATGTAAGAGTTAGCCAATAAGAAGTTAGAGCTAATGGGCCAAGCAGTGATTTAATTAATATAGTTTCTGTGTGGTTATTTTGGAGCTAAGCTAGCCCGGGGGCTGGGACGAACAAGCAGGCCTTCCTCATGCAACAGTGGGATGACTTGCCTGGCTTTCATTTGCCACATTCATCTTAAAGCTTGTATGGCTTCTAAGAAACGGAATCAGGGTGCCTGCAGGAAGGCAAGCAATGAGGGATCCCTCAGATCAAGAACAATGTCACCTTAGCAGTAAAAGGTCACAAGGTGCATAGTCTCAGGTCACAGCACCCACTTGGAAACAGAAGAGAATGAAATGAAGTCCAGCAACGTCCCAGGGAATTAGGGGATGCCCCTGCCCTCCACAACTCCCTTTCCCATCCCTACCCTCTGATGAGACTTCTGGGCAGCATTGTCAGGCTACCTCTATGCACCCTGGAATCACATGGTTTCTACCTGTACTGAGTGCCTCTAATGTCATCCCAAATGCCACTGGTGAGCTCAATGCCAGGGACCTGCCTGAGCCTTCGCTGGGACCCACATGCTGCACCCTGTACACTGTAGGCATTTGGAGGACACTTGGAGAACAAATAGCTTTCATTTCCCATCATCTCAGGAGAGTCACAGACCTCGTAGGACAGAGGCCTGTGGGCTGTTCTTGTCGTGTATATTTGTACAGAAGACATTGGCTTGGGTTGGAGAAGGTTCCCCAGAGCCCACATGCTAAAGCTTGGTCACCAGCCTATAGTGTCATTGAGATATTTAAGGGACAATGCCTAGGGCTAGGGAGATAGCTAAGTGAAGTACTTGCCATAAACATGAGGACCTGGGTTCAAATCCCAGAAGACACACTTGAAAAAAGCTGGGTGTGGTGGCATGCCCTTGCAAGTCTAGGGGAGAAAGACAGCTTCCTTGGGGCCCACTGGCCAGCCAGCCAAGCCTATTTAGCAAACTTCAGGCCAGTGAGAGACCCTGTATCAAGGAAAACAAGGTGTCTAAGGAATGACAATTGAGGTTCTCTAACCTCCACGTGTGTGCACTCCCTCCAAAACACCTGTGTGCTCACGAGTATTGCGCGTACACACACACACACACACACACACACACACAGGGTGAGGGGAGCCTAATGGAAGGAAGTAAAGTAACTGGGGTATATCCTTGGGGATACTGGGCCACCGGCCCCTTCCTCTTTCTCACCTCCTAGGCAAAATGGTGAGCAGTCTCCTCCTCTGCTTTACGCTACCATTAGGTTGTTCTGTTCCGCCCCAGACCCAAAGCACCATGGCCAAGAACCCATGCACTTAAACCTCCAAACCCCACAACCTATGTAAACCCTTTTCCTTTATTAAGCCAGTTAGCTCAGGCATTTTGTTACAGCCGTGGAAAGCCGACTGACAGACACCAAGAGAAAGAACTTGGTGAGGAAATGAGAAGGCCGAGCCGCACTTCTACCAGAGCACAAGGCTACAGGCTTTTGAGTTCAGGTGTTAGCCCTGCAGCAGAAGCAGACACAGTTCCTCTGGATGGAGGAAACCTAGTCCAGTCACAGCCAGGACATCCCTGCTCTGGCCAAAGTTCGACACTAGGTATCCTCAGAGTATGTCCTGGACCAGCACCAGTGTCAGCTGGGAACCTATTAGAAATGCAGAGTTCTAGGCCTCACCTTGGACCTGCTGGTTTCGAAGGTCTGGGAAGGGGGCCTGGGGGTCTGAATAAGCTCTCCGAGGGATCCGCCATTTCTGGCTACCCTCACTCCATACCAGACAGGTGGTTCCTGGGGCTGCAGAGAGAATGACACAGCTTTACCCTGCCAACCCATCCTGCCTGCTCCAGTTTATTCCAGGTGCCCCAGGGCCTGGCATCACAACAAGTCTGTGCTCCCTCCCCTCTCCCTATTCATCGGAGTCTTGGAGGGCCAGCCTGGTCCTGTCTGGACTCAGCCAAGTGCCCCCAGGTTCTTCCCTAGAAGAGAGGGAGAGAAGCTGATCTGGAAGCCTGCACCCCACACTCAGTGCTGGGCATTCCAAGTTCCTGGAGACACAATGCACTGTAACATTGCAGGCGAGGTGGCAGGCTGGGTGGTGTGTATAATAGGCCTTGTGTTCCCCCACGCCTTCCTGCAGGCTGTTCTAGAACCAGGGCTAGAGAGGGAGAATGAGGAGCCATCAAAAGTACTACTGTCCAAAGACTGGTCCTGTTTGCCTCTTCTCAGGCCAAGGCTGAGGATAGGGGCCTTGGCACCCTGTTTCTCTCTTCCTGGTGGTGTACCATGCCCTTTTTACCTGATAGCTTCTAGAACTTTCTAGGTTCTCCCTTTAACACAGTCTTAGGAGAAAGACATTCTATGCCGGTGCCTCCCTTCTGCTTCCCCCTCCCCCCTGCAGCAATCCTCTGCTTCTTAGGTGGGGGAGATGGGCAGTGGACAGAGTTCTCTGCCACCTGAAGCCCTAGCCTGCAGCATCCTTCTCTCAGTGGCTTCTCTCTCTTCATTACTCCAATCACATCAACCCTGACAGGCGTGTATTTATTACTGTCCTGACGACAGCCATTTCTCACCCAGTGATGCGCAGACTGATAATGAGCTTGAAGCAGAGCTAATGAGGAACTCCCCCGGCCCTTCCTGGCAGCCTGGCCTGAGACTGCCCATCTGCCAACCCCCAGATGTAGGAACCACACCCAGGCAGGGGGAGAAGACTCTGATGAGAGACGTCCTGGGTCATAGTACTGAGGAGTACTCTATGCTGCCCAGAGAGAGACGATCATAGGGATGATGGACAGTAGACATAAAACCCTGGGCATTGTCTTGCTCCTTTCAGGCATCCAAGACCTTGCGCCAGGGCAGCGAGAGACAAACAATGGTGCTGTTCAGGCTGGCTGCCAGGTGGGACGCCTGGGAAGCTGGACTGACATTTTGGGAGTCTGGCTCCCAAAGCACAGACTGTCTAGAGAAGTCAGGAGGAGACTGGGCTGGGAAGACAGCTCAGTCAGTAAAGTACATGTCTTTGCCAGTATGAGGACCTGCGTTCAATCCCTAGAAACCCATATGAAAAAGCTGGGTACAGTGGCACACACTTCTAATCCCAATGTGGAGGAAGCAGACAGGTGGATCTCCTGGGCTCACTGGTCAGCCAGCCTAGCCGAATGGGTGAGCCCCAGACAGCCCCATCTCAAAAGATGGACAGCTCCTGAGCAACATCATCTAAGGTTGTCATCTTGCTTCTACATGCACACACACATATTTGTACATGCACCCATATCAATATGCTTGCAAATAAATGTGTTTCTATATGAACATGCATGCCCATACATACGAACAATACAAACATGTGTGTACATACATGTATCCATGTGAATACATGTGCACACATATATGTAAACACACCCACACATGTGCACACACATGTGCACATGTACCCATAGGAACATACATATACACATATGTGAACACACCCATATGAACATGCACACATACACAATGCACCCATACAAACATGCACACACACACACACACACACACACACACACACACACACCAGGAGCAGACAAATGACAGAATCACATTAAAAGCACTTAGCTAGTGCTGGCTGTCCAGGCAGAGCTCAGTGCCCAAAGCTGCCACAGAGAGACTATGTTCTGCTGGAATGGTCTATTCTAGAAGATAAATTCAAGCATGCCATGGAGAAAGCTACGTATTAGGCTGTTATCAGCTACCCAGGTCTTAGGGTGACTGTTTTTAGTGGATCTTTTCATAAAACCTCAAATTTACATGAGTAACATCCACAGACATGCCATTTGCCCTTCACCTAGACCAATAAGGAAGTTGGTCAGAAATATTAATGTTGCTAGCATTGAAGTTAAGAGATAGTTGGTCACTTGCCAAGGTCACTTGACTTAGAAGAAAGAGACAGTGCACATAGGTCAGCTGCTCCCAGGTCAACATCCCCAGTCACCTCTGTTCTCTGGGAAGACACCCAGGCTCATTCTCATCACCAACTTGCCTGAGTTTGGATGTATCTAGAAATTACCCCTCTGGGATTCCCATGATGATGTTTCTAGAAAGTGGAGAGGGAAGACCCACTCTGAATGTGTGTGTGTGTGCGTGTGTGTGTGTGTGTGTGTGTGTGTGTGTGTGTTGGGGGGCACCATTCCATGGGATGGAGTCTTGCAGCAAACAAATAGAAAAGGAACCAGTCACCAGGATTCCTGACCATGGACACAATGTAACCAGTTGCCCTGAGCTCTTGCCGCCATGAGGTCTCCACTGCCACAGTCTGTACCCCCAGACTGTAAGCCCAAACAACCCCTTCCTTAAGTTTCATTTATTGAGTATTTTATTATAGCAACAAAAAAGTAAACAACACAAAAATGTCTAGAGGTCTCTGTCCCTAAGGAGAGTATGCGAATCTTCCTCATTGCTTGACTCCAATGCTTCTGTAACAATGCTGCTGATTGGTTTGTCCAGTCTCAATCAAAATGATGAAGGAGGGGCCTGGAGACAAGCTCCCAGTGGCCTGGAGCTGACCTGCCAAAGCCGAGGAACCCAGAAACACCCAATGCTGGGAGCACCTGACAATGGCACAGCCTGCTGCAGTCCTCACACTGGCCACCTCAAAGTCATTCATCATCATGGACCATCCTGGCAGGTGGCTGCCATGGCCCCCATCCAACTGTGTGACTCAATTGCTTTAGAAAGTGACAGAAATGTTCAAATGAGAATGGGTTGGAATACATATGCCAGATACCTTAGAATTTTCTGGAAGACATGACCTAAGAAATAATCTCATTTTTCCCCATGTACCTTCAGAGGTTCAAGGAAGCCACGGGGAAGATACACTAAACATCTTAGCCAGTATCATCTGGCTTTGAAATAGTCTCTGTGTGTGCAAATGGAACTCAGATATGCTATGGAGTGGAATGCAAATTTCTATTTATTTGGAAAATAAAATAGTAGAAAGGAAAAGGTTATGTGGACAGGCAGTAGATTTGGGTCATCCAGCCAGATCCACCTAGGTGGTGTCCATCCTTTTCCACCATGACAACCATCTTGGATGACTTAGGAACTGCTTGTTACCAATGCGTCTATATCTTCCCAGTGTGGACTCTTTAGCCACAAGGGTCAAAAAGCCCTACCCAGAAGGACCCAGTGAGAATCACAGTGGTGGCCTCTGGTATCATCAATTTGCTCTCTTCTCTCTGGCTTCATGAACTCTCACGGCTTGCTATTTAAAGGGTTAAGTTTTATTAATTGGGAAAAGTAATTGATGTCTAATACCTCCATGGTTGTTGATGAAGCGCTATTATCCAGACTCAAGGAGTTTGTAATTAAAGAAATCAGTCTCTCACACACATTACAAGATCAGTCAGCAACAACAAGGCCAAAGAGGATGGGGCATCCTGCCCGTGAACATCCTAAAGGAATGAGGCATCCAGGCCATGAGCATTCTGAGGGGATGGGGTTCCAGTCTGCAGACATCCAGAGGGGGTGGGTCAGAGCACCCAGTATGTGGGCATCCAGAGAGGGTGGGGTACCAATGCCTGGGTGTCCTGAGAGGGCCGATCATCCAGCCAGTAGGTATCCTGAGGGGATAGAGCACCCTGTCCTCTCAAGGCACCCAGCCTGCAGGCATCCAGAAATGATGGGAATCCAGCTTGAGGGTATCTTGAGGGGATGGAGCGCCTAGCCTGTGGGGGTCTTGAGAGTGGAAATTTTGAGGTCTGTGCTACAGCTGGGTTCAGTGGTGCTTTCCCATGAGACTTTGGGGGACAAATGGGATCTGGGTTAGTGGAGTCTGAGCGTCCATAAGTGAGAAGAGATGCAGTGATCACAGGCCCCTTGGTGGAGAGGGCAGCCTGAACTTGGATTAGAGCCTGCAGATAGGCACAGGGAAGGTGGTGTTGGATGTCGACACAGCCCAGGGTCTCTGCTCTCAGAACCAATGGCTTAGACCCTGTGGGTGAGCACGTGGAGAACTGAGGGAAGCTTGGGTTCTCCTTAGAGTGCAGGAGGCCAGCTTAGGGGGCATCTCTTGCCCAGCTCCTGTGCCTGAAAATCTTGGGGAAAGTCTCACAGAAGACTGTTTGCAAATCCCCTGGATCTGGAGGACCAAAGCAGTGTGGCAGGGAGTGCCTGAGGGTGCCATATTGCCCAGATCAAAAGCAGTGCCCTGGGAAGCAGCTGACCTACATTCATGGTCTCTCATTCCCTCCCCTCATTCTCCCTCATCTCTCTCTCTCTTTCTCCCCTCCCCCTCTCCTTCCGTGTGTGTGTGTGTGTGTGTGTGTGTGTGTGTGTGTCTGTCTGTCTGTCTGTCTGTCTGTCTTCCAGCAGTGCTGGGGATCAAATCCAGGGCATGCACATGTCATCATCTCTTTCTCCCAGATCAAGTGGTCTTGGCAGGTTACTGTACGCTTCTGAATTGAATGCTAATGTTATTAACGTCTTTCTTTTTTTGTCACCCTTCTTCACAGGTTGAACTGAAGAGCTACCTATATCAACTTGACATTTTATGAAAGGATCTAGTAAAAACATGCGCCCTGAAGTTTGCACAGCTGAGGACAACTGACTGTGTCTGCTTCCTGGGGTGGGGAGGAGCATGTTTGCATTTGCAGCTAGAGACAGTGAGTGTCTTTACCTAATAACACCCCATGCAGAATTCAGATGCCACTGGAAGCTTGTGATGGACATTAGAAACAGAAGTCTTTGGTGCCAGGGCACCTGCTTACTCCCAGGCCCAAAGTTTATGTTGTTTCTCTTCTACCAAGAAGGGATAATATCATAACAACACTTATTTAGAGCTGACTGTATACTGACTAGTGTCCTAGGAGCTTAGCCAATCTCATTAACCATGTCACAGTCAATGAGGCAGGCAGAACTGTGATTCCCACTTTATGAATAAAGAAATTGAGGCACCTACAGTCTCTGTGAGTCATCCAAGGGGACCCAGGCAGCAAATGGTAAGTAGGAACCCAGGGGTCCACCCATGATTGAGGCCACCTATCTGTGCTGCCCTGGCTGAGCCTCTGATGTTTCACGCAGCATTGGTGGCTACAGTTTACAAAGACACGGGGAATCTGGCTTAACTCATAACATGAGCTTATGTTATGCAGTGGTAATCCAAGCATTCGTGCGCTGGGCCACATCCCTCCTGTCACCTGGATTCTAAATCACATATTGACGGCCTCCCTGATCTGCATCTCCAGGGTTACCCAGAGGGGTTCCCAGGGTCCTGGTTCCAGCACCCCTCGAGAGTCTCCATGTCCACCACTGCAGCTCAGTTCCCTGTGAGAGCTGCATGCCAGTAATATTTCCTTTTCCCTGGATGATCATGACATCAAAATTTCATGGCCCCTTTGGGCCACTAATCGCTTCCTAGTTGGCATTAAACTTTAATTGTCTTTCTTACCTCATTCCTCCCCCATCCCAAACCCTGTTCCATTCGGGAGATTTCTGTGGGTCTTGGTCACTGGCAAGCCAGTCATCAGAGTCTCAAGAGATCCGAGGAAGGCCTCTCCAACAGCTCTGGGATGCCCCAGGCAGGAGATGGCAAGAAGGAGGAGGGAAAGCATCCTGAATTCTGCCAAGCTCAGGCCTTGTGAGAATACAACAGGGATGGAGGCCAAAACCAAGAGGAAGAGGGAAAGGAGAGGGGTGAGGAGGAGAAGAGGGGAGGAGGGGGATGAGGGGATGAGGAGGAAGAAGAGGAGGAAGAGGAGGAAACCCAAAGTTGTTTTAAGCTCTGCTGCCCTCCTTAGACTAATCCTGTCTCCCAACAGCACAGCTGAGCATCTCCCAGGCCACTGGGTGAAGTCTCACTGAGAAGATGGTAAAAGATGTCAAGGGGCAGCCTGGGCGATAGCAAGGAGACACACATTAGGATCACAGAATCCCGAGGTTATGTTGATGGTTTGATGTCTCAGCTAGAGCATCTGGGCAGTTAGCTTTGCTGAGTTTCTCTACTTTTCTCCCTTGATATTGGGTGGGGCCGTAGTCAATGCTAGCTAATGGCTGTCAAAAGAGGGACTGATGCCTTTGGATGCTGACATGCTGTGTGTGTCCTGTCTCCTCTCCTCTACAAGATCCTGTGTATTATACAGTACATCTATGGACAGGTAGGCATCACCTCAGACATGAGGAAGCAGGCTCAATTCAGTATCACGTGGCGATGGAAGTGGGCACTGAAAGGGGCAGACCTAAGCCGGGAACTCCCCTACATTGGGAGGGCTTTGCCAGGCTCCCGCTCAGTCATAGTGTGCCCAGAGAAGTGCCCATTTTCTCATTCCTGTCTGGGGTGGGGTCTTGGGAAGTCCTGATACTCCTTCATCCAGAAAAGCTCACTGGCTCTGCCTCTCCCCAGCATATGGGTAGCTGGGACTGGTAAGTGCTATGTAACCAGGGCTGTCTCGGCAACTGGCTTGTTTACCTTTCCATTACAGGCAGTAGATGGCTCCACTGCTGGCCAATTTGTTGCTATTGGCATCCCAAGGCCCCAAATTACAATGACTAAGTCTGACCACTTAAGGAGCTCCAGGGGCCCTTGCAGCATCACACTGAGGATAGGGGAGCTGAAGTGGGTAACCCCCAGCTGCTCAAAGACCCAGTGTCAATTCCAACTTCAGTCCCCTACTCCCCAAGGGACCAGGAGTCAGGAAACGGGCTTCCTGCCAAGCAGGGAACCCATTAAATTCTAGAATAACCAACAACTTACAAGCCAATTCCTTCCTCAACATGAGGCAATGTCTAACAGATATATATATCTCAGACATATATACAGCTGGTATAAGGTAGTGAGCCCTCCATCGCCAAGAGTATGAAAGCCTGGCAGCTTTGGATAATCCCCAGGTTTTCTTTGAACCTCTAGAACAAGAAACAAGCCCATTCTCCCTCTCCTTTAGCTTACAGTTGACTGTGTCCTAGGAATCAAGGTCAAATATGTTCCAATATGCAGTTTAACGCACCATCTTAAAGCCGAGGTCCTGCTTTAACACAGGTCTGCTGTAAAGGCTTTGGCCTCCTTCCCAGCCCCCTTTCCCTGATGGAATGAGGTTCTGGGCCCCTACTCCAGCCTTCTAGGAGAGGACGTGGAGAGAGATGGTCGATAAGCATTTGCTGAACCATGCTTGAGAGTTTCCTCAGCAGGTGCAGGCTGCCTGCATGATTTGGCCTCTGGCTCTGGGGTTCCAATGACCCCACCCCACAAAGGGGGAACTTCTACAGACAGCGCTAGCAAGGACCAAACTCCATCACTCACCTCACCGTACCAACAATGTTCCAGACTCCCCAGCTGATGTCAAGGGATACCCAGGGTGAGAGAGACAGGGGCAGAAGAGTAGGGACAGGGAGAAGCAGGACCGTTCCCCACCCACGCTCAGGCTCGTGTGGAGCTTTTGACAGCTGAGCCCCAGGCAAGCATGACACTAGGGCCTCCTGGTAATTAGCAAGAGGCCCTGATCAATACGTTATTTTTTGCTGTCAGTAATTAATAATTACAGCTTAGCCACACCATGTAATTAAACTTTCATCCCATTCCCCCGTGTGCTGTTTGCCTTTTATCGTGATTAGCTCCCAGCACTAAACTTGCTCCCTTTGGGGCCCTCCAGGAGCTTCTGGATTGGCCTTTTCAGGCCTCTCTCAGGGTTTCCCCACTGTCTGGTTCACTCAGCTACAGTGCCCTCTTGTGCCCCACTCCCCCACCAGGTACAATTCTCTTGAAAAAGAACCCTCTAGAATGGTTGGTTGGTTCAGCAGCTCCTGCCCTCTTCCCGGCTGCTTGGGCAAGGAGATGCTTTCTAGAAAAGGTCAAGCCCACGAGCATACGAAGAGTCTTTAAAGCACTCAGGCTCTTAAGTTCACCAGGGCCTTCCAACCCCAGCCCCTGAGCAATAGTGGAAATCTACACGTGACTAGCTCCTGGGAACTCAGAGCATTGAGGACCACTCTAGGAAACACCAAGGTGGTCACAGAAGGAAGTTTACCGCTCCTGTATAGGAAGGACTTGCTGGGGCCTCTCCTTGGAATCCCTCTAACTATGTCAAGTCTTCCAAGAGGGAGATGGTGTTCCCATGGCTAAGAGTCTTGAAGCAATGTCTCTGCAGCTGCCTTGACCAGACCACGAACCCTTTCTTCCTAGTTTGGGAGCAAATGCTCTTTCTGTGCTACCGTTGCATTTTGTCTGGGAAAAGAGCAGGGATCATGTAAGATCGATTTGGGGACAAATGGACAAATGATAGTTTTTCAGTACAACCAGGGAATGTGGCTTTAGTCCAGCCCCTGGAAAGAGAACTAGGAAAAAATCCTTCATGGTATGCATAGTAGTGACCACTGGGCACTTATCTCACAGGAGGAGCAGCTGCTGGGTGTCCGTGTGTGTCACCTCTGAAGAATGGACCCCATGAACTCAGAGGTAGTATTGGCAGTTTTAACTACCCTCAAAGGGTTAATGGCATGGCCTCAAACCCCAAAGCAGATTTTTAAAAATGTCCCTGTGCCCTAACATCAACCCTCAGACAGCAAACCCAACATTGTCTCCAAGGTGGAGTCCAGAGATTGTCTTCCCATAATTCTCTGCAGGGAGACAAATGGAAGGTGGCCGGCAGTGCTGGCAGACAAACATCCTCAGAGCCAGAGAACATAATCAGAGCAGAAGGGGCCTGAGGAGCTCNNNNGAGAAAACAGCAACCAGAAGTTTGAGAGACAGAGAAACAGTCAGGAAAGGGCTTCTCTTATCCAGTCAGGAGGATTGAGCTCCTCTGGGAGAAGCACAGGGACGGGAGGTGGTAACTTCAATAGACACTGGCATCTTGGCCTCAGGCAGGCGTGGAAGTGGGTGGGACATAAAGACTCTGAAAGACGGTGCCCTGGAGACTCCATAGGGGCTTGGTCCTAGCCGGGAGGACCTGGTAAGTTACCTGCCCCTCCCAAGTCGAGTTACACAGTTGGAGTCTACATAGAAGTGGGACTAGAAGGCTCCACACAAGTTGTTACCCCTTGGAAACCTTTCTATGGGCACCTCAAAACAAACTCACCAGTACCCAGAGAGGAAGACAATCGATTCCTACTCTGTCAGGGCCACTGCCCTGGGTCTCCACAAAATCTCACCCAAGACAAGAGGTGCCAGCTACAGAGGGTCCTGGTAACAGAGAGATGGGCTCAGGACTTCCACCCTACATAGCAGTATGATCTTGGGCAAGTCAGTTTGTTGCAATAGGGCCTCAGTTTCCCCATCTGTTAAATGGCTACTAGAATGCGATGACCTCTGAGGTCCCCGCCTACTGGAAGGTTTTACGGTGACTATAAAAATAATAACTTTTATTGCCTTACATTTATGGAGCTCGTTAGAAAATTTCCAAGTGCTTTTACCTAAATTACTGTGTAAAGTCTTCCCCTAAACCCAGTGAGCGACAACTGATAATTTTTAACTCCGATCTTGGCTCTGAGGATTGGTTGACTTGGGACACAGTGGAGTCCCTGCTTTCCTTCTTTCCGAGGCTCTGGGACCCCAGAGGTGGAGAAAGGCTCTG
>LOEQ01000364.1:1008671-1022818 GCA_001685075.1 Bramus lutescens
TATTTCGGGGTATAAGCTAGCCGTGCGGGAGCTGGGCTGGACGAAAAGCAGGGCCTGCTCCCTCATTACTACAGGTCATCTATGTATTCTTCTGGCCTTTGGACTGGGTCATCCCTGTATCCCTCTGGCCTTTGGATTGGGTCATCCATGCATCCTTCTGGCCTTTGGATTGTGTCATCCATGCATCCTTCTGGCCTTTGGATTGGGTCATCCATGCATCCTTCTGGACTTTGGATTGGGTCATCCATGCATCCTTCTGGCCTTTGGATTGGGTCATCCATGCATCCTTCTGGCCTTTGGATTGGGTCATCCATGCATCCTTCTGGCTTTTGGATTGGGTCATCCATGTATCCTTGTGGCGTTTGGATTGTGTCATCCATGTATCCTACTGGCTTTTCGATTGGGTCATCCATGTATCCTTCTGACCTTTGGATTGGGTCATCTATGCATCCTTCTGGTCTTTGGATTGGACCATCCATGCATCCTTCAGGTCTTTGAATTGGGTCATCTTTGCATCATTCTGGTCTTTGGATTGTGTCATCCATGCACCCTTCTGGCCTTTGGATTGGGTAAGTGCACACCTTGCCCAGATGTTCTTTTCCCATTTTCTTGCTGACACAAATACTGGCCAGTCCTTCGCTACTTGTCCCAAGACATCTGAAGATGGCAGCTCACCATTGTTGCTCTAACTTCCTCAAACCTGACTTCGATCTGGCTGAAAATAAACCGTACTTAGCAGGAATCTATGAAATATAAAAGTGAGGTAGAGAACACATCTGTCTCAGGTATAGATCAGCTCAGTTTGTGGGAACACCTTCTATACCCCAGGCCCGTTGACTCTGGATTCACACTTTGTGATCTAACACAGGCTTTCTTAAAGTTTTTTGGCTCACAACCACTGTATTCTTGAAGAAAAATTGTGCAGCCCTAGGTGTATAGGTGTATAAAACAGCTAAACAAATTAAACTTTCTATGGTAACGAGTTACAAAGGAATTATTTTAAAGCTATTATTTGCTACAATACACCAGAGCATTCCAATGAGATGGGTGAGGTTGTTTATTTATACATAAAGAATCAAGTCTTTGCTGAATATTTGGTACTGCAGGATGTAGAGCATCTTCAATGTTTTTCGGAGTTGATCAATATTTTGATTTTTATAGTCATCAATGCTGAGAACACTGTTTTGCATAAATATGTAATACAAAACTTTAGAAGTATGTTTAGGGCCATTTCAGAAATTGTTGAAAATTCTGTCCTAATTCCAAGCCAAAATTCACTTTAAAATCTTTCAAAATGAAACTCAAGTCAGCAACTCAAACAGCAATTTTTAAACCCAAAACATTCTGACAGGATACCATCCAAAGATATACTAATTTGATATATCCTGAGGAATGACAGAGTAAAATATTAAAAATTCTTGTTTTCTATAATTGAACCATTCTGTTTCTATTATTATAGCCAGAAAATTCCATGTACAGCAAAAAAAAAAATGCCACAGTTCATAGCATACAACAGTCTCAGACCTGAGTCATGGCATTTCAGGCATGTTAGTTGGCATTACATGGACAGATAACATGGGCAATGAAGGCACACACATGTTGTATGTTCAGAAACAAGGCTGCAGTGGAGCTGTGTGATGCAACACACATGAGCACATTTGGTTTGAGTCAATTTTTGTTTTTTGCATATTCAGGAAGCTTTTACTTTTGATATTGTGTGTGTGTGTGTGCATGCACATGAGTGTGTGTTTACTCCCATTCTTAGGTCACCATGCATCCCATTTCCCCCTGTGTCACTCAACTTTTGGCTTCTAGAGAAAGACCTGGTGATCTACACTATAACAGAGTACCCTTATATCAAGAGACTCATCGAAAGATGCCTGGACACATGGACTCCCAAGATTCTTCATCAAAGAGTCTTGGTTTGCTAGAGGTAGTGACACAGGGGCTATGATCCCACAATTCAGTAAGAGAGAGGAAGATGGCTCTTAGGTTTTAATTCAACCTGGGGTACATAGCAGGACTCTGTCTCAAAGTAAACAGAGTTGTGCTTTATGTCAAAGTATCCTCCCAAGGAAGTGAGTGATAGCTTGGCTGGGTATATAAAGCCCCAAATTTTCATGTTGGAGTGATAGTTTGGCTAGGTATATAAAACCCAGTTTCAAGAACACCATTGATACTAGAGGTCCCACATTTATTATAAAGCCTATGGTCATTACAGCTTTGCAGATGTTCTAGTTGTCACCTCTGGAAAGAATATCACAGGTTTCATTTCTGTGTTGGCCTTTCCTCCTGACCCATCCTGCTAGTAAGCCCTTTCACTCTGGGGATATGGGCTCCATTCTCCTCTAGGATGCTTTTTTCTCCTCCATGTTGTCTTTCCCCATTTTCTAGGCTTAATTGTAACCCTGGGCCTCAGCCCAAATGTTCTGAATCTGGATGCAGAATTTAACAGAATTCCCAGGAAAATGTACATACACATTTTATTTTATAAGCCACTGCTGTGATTCAGCCTCACCTCATATGTGACTTCAAGTCACTAAGTGACTAAGGCCACCCCACACTCATCACCACATCTGTCCCAGAATCCTTTCTCACATCTCTCTAGAACTAGAAATTGGACATTGCCCTTCTCTGAGGTGAGGAGCCTTATTCCCAGGGGACCCTTCTCTTTCATGTGATGGGTCCTCTCGGGTACATACAACCTCCCATTCTTTATGGACTCTTTTCATAACATCTTTAAATAGAAGCAGGCATTTCCCAACTTGAAAAGGCTTCCTTTGACCCCTCTGCCTCTCCAGGTGCTCATCCTATTTCTCAACTTTCTCTTCCTGCCGGATTCCTTAAATTTATGCAAAAGCAGTCTCTGTCTCTGTTTCTTTACGGAACCCCTGGAAATGGGGCATCTGACTCACCGCTCTAGAATAAATAAAGAAAGAAAACTTTGCTGAAAGACTTTCACTCCATTTTTATGTTCAGGTACTCCAGCAGTATTGGCTGTGGCTGACTACCATGACCTTCCAGAAAGTTCTATTCTCTTGACTTTCAGGTCACTGTGGTGCTATTTGATCCCACTGGAGAAGGGATGAGGATACCCTCATCCTCACCCACCCTGCCCCTAACACTCAGCTCACACCTGCACTTCAGAGAGACATTTCCAGACTGTTAAACTATCATCATAGAATACACTTGGCTCCTCTGCATGTGCGCACATGCACACACGCATGCCCACATACACGCACACACCCGCATGCACACATGTGCACATGTGCACACAGAGGTCAGGGTATATGATAATCTAATTGTTCACAACATGTGATTATCACATCTCCCTGGCTAGATTAAAAGTAACCAAAGAAGGTCAAGGCTTTGGGCCCCTGCAAAGGAAAGCTGTGGTTCTTTCCTGCTGCCCAGGGACAGCCTGATAGAGTCACACCACCCTGGAAATAAACCTCTCCTTTAACATTTATTGTTGGAAAGACACTAGCCAGCTATCAAAGCTACATGCCTAGGTGCTAAATATGCCCAGAAGGGACATTTTTTTCTAGTCTACCCAAAGGTTCTGAACAAGTTTGCAAATCCCCTAGCACATCTGTATTTCTCCCAGGTTGGTAACAGCAATCGCTTTCACACACAGAAAAGTCACAGTTCGACTCTCATAGATGTGCAAAGATTCCAGGAATGAAGCTCGGGGTTGGGGAGGTGGTCTGGGGCTTGAAGACACGAGATGCCAGGATTCACTCTTCGTACAGGACAGATGCTCTGGCTGAATGTAGTGCACAGCCTTTCTGGAAAGATGAGTGTTTCCTTTGCTTCTCTGGCCTGCAGCCCTGGCCCCTTCCTCCCAGGGCCCGCTCCAAGCACACAGCGTTGTAAGGGAGGAAAAAGAAGAGGGAGCATGACAGAGACCAAGGAAGAAGGTAGGCTTCTCTTTCTGGCCCCTCTATCAAGCTCCTAGGAAGTATAGAGATTCCCCAAGGCCCCCTTCTTCATCTGCTTTTCTGCCCACCCATTGCTGCTTTCCCAGGACTCCCATGTCAGTGCACTGTACTCTTAATAGCACCCAGTAATAGAGACTCATAAATGTTCAAAGAGCTGAGAACTACTCAACTGTAGATGGGACATCTCTGTCAATCTCTCAACGAGGCTCAGGGACCATCAAGGAAGAGCAGGTGAAAAGATTGCAAGAGCCAGAGGGTGCAGAGGAGAGCTGTGACATGCTGACTTCCCAACATGCCATGGTAGTTGCACACGTGAACTCACTGCAGCCGTGGTTACCTGCCCAAGACCTGAACAAGATCACGCCTGGGACTGAAGAGATGGCTCTTGTGGCTAAGAGTTCTCACTGCTCTTCCAGAAAAAGCCAGGTCAGTTCCCAGGACTCATGTTAGGAGTTAGGTGGCTCAAAACTGCCTATAACTCCAGCTCTATGGGATCCAAAGCATTCTGTCCTCCTTGGTCAACTGCACTCACTTAGTATGCATTTAAACATTCAGGCACTACACAAGAATTTAAGGGAGGGGGAGGAGGAAAGGAGGGAGGAAGGAAGAAAAGAAATAAAGGAAGGAAGGATTCTTTCTTTCTTTCTTTCTTTCTTTCTTTCTTTCTAAGAAAGAAAGGAGAAACTAGCGTGGAGCCCATATATAAATGAGGAGCTACAGGCTGTTGGTCGCTGTGTTGGGGGAAGGAGGAAGAATCCTTTTTCTTTGGGGAGGATTACGATGACCTGGTGGATGACCTCACATCCATGTACATGTGGTCTGTGCTAATTGGACTCAGTGGGTTTAAAAACAAACAACAAAAATAATAAACAAAATATTAAAAAAGACATGAAGTTGGGAGGGGAATTAGGGTTCCAGGAGGAGATTAGAAATGGTTGACCAAAGAATGGATAAGGCAAATGGATGGAGCTAGAAAACATCATATTGAGTAAGGTAACCCAGACACAGAAAGACAATTATCGCATGTACTCACTCATAAGTGGATTTTGGACATAAAGCAAAGAAAGCCAGCCTACAAATAGCGACCCCAGAGAACCTAGACAACAATGAGGACCCTAAGAGAGACATACATAGGTCTAATCTGCATGGTAAGTAGAAAAAGACAAGATCTCCTGAGTAAATTGGGAGCATGGGGACCATGGGAGAGGGCTGAAGGGGAGGGGAGCAAAGAAAAATGTGTAGCTCAATAAAAAAAGACAACAAAAAACAAAAATACAAAAAAAAAAGAAATGTGGAGGGTGGGCGGAAGGTATGCTCAAGATCTTTGTATACATGTATGAAATTTTCAAAGGGCAAATTTAAAATATTAAAAAATCAACCCGGCATCTACGCTTGGCTCTGGCCACCCCTGCCTAGCTGCTGCGTCTTTCATAGATCTCTGCTCTGCCCTCTGCAATCCACCTCTGTATTTCCAGTTCATTCTGCTCATGAGTAGTCAGGGTGATATTTTAAGGGTAAATAACATCATGGATTCTCCTGCATAAAACCCTGGTACCCGATGTTATCCCGAAATTATTATTTCATGAGATGTACGCTCCAAGTTCGGTCACTTCCTCTCTGAAAGAGCCCTTCTGTTTCAGAGGCACACGCTGCAATACTGGTGTGTGAAGTGATACCATGGGCTGGATTTCTGTCCACAAGATGCCAGCTGGGCAGGGAAAGAAGAGCCTGGCCATGTTGGAGTGAGGCTGGCAGGCTTCTACTGAGCTGCTCTGCTTCTGAAGGCATCAGGGAATTTTTATAATGAAAGAGTTTTGACACAAATTGTGAGGGGGTTTCATTACTCATAAAATTAAAAGAAAGAAAAAATAAGAAAGGAAAGGGGAGATAGAGAGAAGGAAAGAGAGAAAGAGAAAAAGAGAGAGAGGGAGGGAGGGAGAGAGAGAGAAAGAAAGAAAGAGAAAGGAAGAAGATGTGATGAGAAATCCCATTAATCATCATAATAAAATAAAATTCCAGACAAACATATTTCTGGGCCTGCCAGACCCTGTCTGTTCCTGCCCCACCAGGGCTCCAGGATTATCTCATGCTTGAATCTTAAATCTTGGGCTCTCCCTGTGTATCCCTCTGGTTCCTTGAAATTCCCAAAGAAACCACTCCTGCCTGGGGGTTTATCCCACATTATTCCCAAGGCCAAGAACCAGCTCTGCATTCCCCAGGCATGCTCATGACCCCATCCTGCTAACCCTCAGGTCTCACTTTATAATCTACTTTTCAGAAACACCTTGATTTAAAAGTAATCTCCCCGGTTTTCTTTATCCCTGTTTGTTTTCACGTCCTGTGTGTTTAGCACAGTTCCAGTCTGTCTCCCCCTGGAGGCCTGCATTCCACAAAGGAAATGCTCAGGGATCCTCTGCTCACTGGAGTATGCACCCCACAGCACCCCCTAATCTGAGACAGACAGGAAGGAAGGGACTCCTGCACCCTCAGTCCCCTTCTAAAGGAATCTGCCTTTGGCAACTAAAGCAATAATTTAAATGAAACCAAAAAAAATTGAAGAGGAAATGTTTCTCAAGGTCAGCAAATATTAAGCATTCTCATGCATATATATTTTATGATTATTCTTTTATTAAAGAATACAAATGCAGGGATACAGTGAAAAATCTCTCATGTTTTCCTCTCCAGGCTCAGACTTTATCTTCCCCATAAGAAACCAGTTTCATGAATTTGAGGTGCAATCAATGTATAGTTAAAAATTATTTCAAATCTTTGTGTTTGTAGGAATGGTATTATACTATATGTTTTTAAATTTTAGTTAGCTTTTTTGCTTATGCATGTGTGTATGTGTGTGTGTATGTGTGTGTAAGGGATGTGTGTGAACATCTGTGAATGCTCAGGTGGGGGTTGGGTATCTTCCTTGACCATGTTGAGTGAGGGTCTTTCACCGGACCCAGAGCTCAGCATTTGAGTTGGGTTGACCAGAGCTTGCCCTGAGGGGTCCCTGTCTCTGACTCTCACAGGCTGGTATCTCTGTGGGTTCTAGGGATCTCACTCAGCACCTTGCCCACCTCCTAGCTGCCTCCTCAGCCTGTGGCACGCGGCTGTCATCCAAGCACTCAGAATGCTGAGCAGGAGAATTATCACAAATTCAAAGCTAGTCCAGGCTACATACTGAGACCAGTCTGAAAAAAAATGCCCAAATTTTTACTAATTAATCCTAAAGAAAGAAGGAATAAATGGCCACGTATAGTACATAACCTGCAATTTCCATTTTCCACCCAATATTGTTATATGCATGTGTGTGCATATGTTATCAATTAGCTTGGCCATTGTTAGCCGTTCCACAGCAATCTGCTCTCTGAATACACCAGGGTTTATTTATTCATTCCCTTAATGAGATACATTCCACTTATCTCCAATTTTATCTCTGACTACAAGATTGGAAAATACGTAGTTAGACGGGCTGTCTCCTAAAGCACCTGCCCCGTGTACTCATTTAGACTGGCCAGAATAAATGAGTAAAAACTGGCCAGGTCATAAGGCAATGGGAATGTTCATATTCTCCTGCTGGTACGAACATGAATTGATGTAATCATTGGAGAGAGCAATTTGGCAATATCTAGTTAAGATAAAAGTCTTCAGCCCTGTGCCCCAGCAATTCCATCTGTAAAATAAATCCCATCACCAAAGGTAAATTACGTATTCATTTTCTACTCAACAGAAATGTAAACTGTATAACATCAGTACGGTTTAAAGTTTACAGTCCGGTTTTATATGCATCATCTAACTTGACATTCCCAACCATAGGAGAGCAGTATCAGCTCATATTGTAAATGATGGGTAGAGGACAAGTTCAAAGCCACTTGGTTTTGATCACTTGGTGCTGGGGCTCAAAACTCACCTGTTTGACTCTGCATCCAACATGCCTGTGCCCTTCCCCGCAATCCTAGTTAGCTTTGACTGCAGCTTGACACACCTGAGGGTCATCTGGGAAGACAGTCTCAATTGAAGGGATTGCTTAGAGCAGAGTAGCCTGTGGGCATGTCTATGGGGGATGGCTTTGATTGGTGATTGACATAGGAGGGCCCAGCCTACCATGGACAGCGCCATTGCATGGGCAGGTGGTCTTGGGATGGCATTAGACTGAGCGAACCAGCGAACCAGCGAGCAGCATTATCCCACAGTTCCTTCACTGAGTACCTGCTTGAATTCCTGCCCTGACTTCCCTTACTGATGACCTGTGACCTGTGAGCCAGCTAAATTCCTTTCTCCCCAAGTTTCTCTTGGTCAGAGTATTTTGCCTCATCCATGGAGATTGAAATTAGAACACTGCTCATCGCCTCCTGGTGTTTTTACATGAGGAAGAAAGTTAACAGACTGTAGGTACCTGGAATTGATGTCCATTCAGTCCCCTTCCACAGGCCTGTGCCCATCCTCCAAGGGCTGTAGGTCATGGGTCACAACTGCTCTTCAGAGAATGGCCTTTGGTCATACGAAGCAGCTTTTACTGGAGATGCCAGGAAATTTGCCTCCATTTTCCTTGGCAGGGATGTCTTAGGCAATGACCAACAGATACGGGTATGCGTGGGTGGCATGACGGAATTAATTCTGTGGGATCATTTATGCACTCCCTGTGACTGGGACAGAATCAATGGGATCCACAGCTTTGCCTAGTGTGACGGTCTGAATGAGGATGGTCCCCATATTTGAATGCTTCATCCTTAGCTGGTGGGACTGTTCTGGAGGATTAGGAGGTGTGGCCTTGTTGGGGGAGATGTGACATTGAGGATGGGTTTTGAGTTGTCAAAATATCAGGCCAGGCCCAGCCTCTCTTTTTCTCTCTGCCTCCAATTTTCAGATAAGATGTAAGCTCCCAGCTGCTGCTCCAGCACCACGCCTCATTGCTGCTATGATGGCCACAGACTCACCTTTGAAATGGCAAGGAAGCCCCAAGTTACATGCTTCCTTTTATAAGTTGTCTTGGTCATGGTGTCTCTTCCCAGCAATGGAAGAGTAACTAAGATACTTAGTGTTTTTCTCTGTGTTGTTTTGATTTGTTCGTCTCTTTCTGCTTTCCTCTCTAGTCATCGCATGAGGCTTCCCACCCTGGGCTCTTCTTTTAAGGTGACTGATCCTCAAGCATTAGACTGTACATGATGACTCACAGACCTTTTGAAAGCACACAACACCAGAATCCATCACCCCACCCGAGTCTCTGTTTCAGTTGGTTGAGGAAGAACCCCAAAGGCTTTACTGTTCTATGTAAGCAATCTACTGTGGCTAGCCTGGGGCCCAAGGGTTGGGAAATTCTGTTCCAGGCTTTGAGGCAGTAGATTTCAGAGAAACAGACTCCAAGGGACTCTGGAGTTAGATGACCTGCTGACAAGGAGAACTCCAGCATTAGTGGTGGTGGGATTGATTGCTCTGGGCCTGGGGGAGCAACATGATTTCTATGGCAGCTTTCAGTCACAAGGGGATGGAACAGCTTTTGCAATATTTCTGGTACATGAACAATATAGTGGAGACAGTCATCGAGAGGGCTATGAAATTAAGAGGCTATTTCTGAGGGTCCCTGGAGCATCAAAAGAAGAAAATGACAGACCCAAGACAATTAATCATCAGCTCAGAACAGATATCTTCGGACACAAGGTCCTTATCTTCCAGTGCTGAAAGAGCCAAACACGATGAAAAAGAAACTCAGAGTTTAATTTGAAGAGATACAGAACTTCAGAGAAGTTCAAGCTCTTAGTCTTGACAACTTGTCTTCTAAAGTAGGAGCCCTAATGTGAACAGAGTAGGACCTGAGGGTTATTAATGTGACACCCCTGTGGTTGTGATCAGTAGCAGTGGAGGATCCCCTGGCACCCCAGGACCCTCAGAAGTATTCCTGTCTCCTGCTTGTCAGAAGACAATCCATTGGCTCAGATAACCATACGTTAGGAAAGAGACTGTTCAGATATTTTTAAGGCCCAGTAAAGCTTCAGATTGCTAATGATAGCTGACGATGATAATCTCAGCTATCAACTAGATGAGACCCAGAATCACCTGGGACATAGGCCTGCGGTGGCGGCGACCATCTTGCTTAGGTTAATTGAGAGAGGAAGCACTGTCCACTGCGGGTGGCACCATTCCCTTGGCTAGGAACCTGAACTACATAAGGGGAAAGTTAACTAAGCACCAGCATTCTTTGCTCTCCTCCTCCCAACTGTGGATACAATCTAACCAGCTGCCTCAAGCTCCTGCTGCCACCACTTCCCCACCAAGACGAACTGAATCCTGGGAATATGAGCCCAAGCAAACCCTTTCTCCCCTAAGTCACTTTTTTTCAGGGAGTTTTATCACTGATGCAGGAAAATTAACGGATACAGTATCTGAAGGCTGGCTCAATGTGCTCCTGTGGCTTCCCTCCTAGGCGACACACGAAGTCAGGAGACAACAGAGCTCTAGGTCAGCGCCATCTTCACAGAGACTCCACTGAGTTCCCAGGCCAATCGGTGGCCATTTCCATAGGGCACGGATTCCCATCTCAGCACAGTACTCATCTTTACTTCTCAGTCTGTTTGCGGTTTTGAGGACAACAAGCAAAGCTATTATGCTAGGAAAAGGACGGTGGGCATCTTGAGACTGACAACCATGCCACCCCAGCAGACCAAGACAGCAAAACCAAAACCTGCATCCACGGTGGGAGGGATGGCAGAGACAAATGTCCCAAACACTCTAGGATGCAGCGGTGGTATTCCTTCTTCTTAATCATAATGTCTGGCCCTTATGAAAATGAGATGGATCATTACTGGTGTCAAGTTTAATCAATTTTCAGGTCCAACTGTGTTTGCTGGATTAATGGAATGTCTTTAACGAAATGGGGTGAGCAGCTCCCGACCTGGCTATTGTGATCTGTTCAATGACCCCTAAGATAAAGGCCTTGTGTGTGTGGTTATATGTATGTGAATGTGAGCACTACGTTCATGCACAGAGGTCAGAGAAAGATGTTGAGTATCCTGCTTTATTACTCTCCTTATTATTCTTTACCTTATTCCTTTGAGACAGAACTTCACTGTGTCTAGAGCTCATGATTTCCAGGCTGCCTGGCCAGTGAGCTCCAGGGATTTGCCTGGCTATACCCCCTGTGCTGAGGTTACAGGCTTGGGTTTGTAGATACTTAGGATTTGAACTTAGGTCCATGGACTTGCACAGCAGGGACTCTTACTCATGGAGCCATCTCCCAAGTCCAAGTTAGAGGATTCTACAGTTTGCATTAACAGGACTGGCGTGAGTATATATCCACTGTCTTGTTCCAGGGTTGTGTTAATTCTCCCACTCTCTGTCTCAGGGGTATCTGGGTGTCTGGATGATGTCATATTAATTGGACCTAATAAGCAAGAAGTGTAAGTGTTATTGGTGCCTTAGACACACATTCTGCAGAGGATAAGAAATAGTTCAACAAGCTCTTCCAGAGGATTTAAACTTTAGTTTCCCAGCATCTACATGAGGTGACCCATAACCACCTATAATTCCAGCTTCAAGGCACTGGATACCTTCTTCTGGTTTCCAAGAGCACCGGAACTCATGTTGTGTGTGTGTGTGTGTGTGTGTGTGTGTGTGAGTTAAATATAAAACCTAAGGCACCCAAGTGCTTGGGAGACTCAGTGCTTTGAGACAGGCCAGGAGGTTTCTATCAAAACAACAGGAGCTTCCTATGCCTTGGAGGTCCTTCCTAATGTTAGCTGCCTGTGCACAAATATGTAGATGCATATGAATATGTCCTTAAAATGTAATTGGATACTCTTATACACACACAACTTGTTTCATTTAACAAGATGTCTTGGAACTATTTCTAAGACCATACATAGCTACCTTGTTTTTAAAAAGGTTTATTGTGTTTATTTCATAATACTGATAGGCGATAACTTACACAATTGCTCCCCATGGGAAAATGGACACTATGTGCTCTTTGTCGGAGGCATTTAATACAGCCTGTTGGTTACCAAGGTGTCCGGATGACTGGAAGGAGATCCTGAGAAAGCCCAGCTCTGATTCCACCATGAAGGCTTAAGTCACTATGCTTCAGTGACCACAGGAAAGGTTCCTACTCCTGGAACATCAGGAATCCCCTGAAAAGGGGTTGGGGGATCACAAAAATCTACAGCTTATATTTAACGTATTGATGGGGTATTTTTTAGCACCTGCTTGATTTCCTAGCTTGTTTCTCTGTTGCTGTGATAAACACCCTGAACAAATGCACCTTGTTAGGGGAGAGCTTGTGTGTGCTTACTGGTTTATGGTCCGTCACAGAGGGAAGCCATGGCAGGAGCCTGGAGGCAGGGACTAATGCAGAGACCATGGAGAAACACTGCTCATTGGCTTGCTCTCCATGGCTTGCTTAGCCTGCTTTCTTAAACCATTCAGGACCATAGGTAATGCACTATTCACAGTGGGCTGAGCCTTCTTACATCAATTAGCAACCAAAAAAATGCCCCATAGGCCAATCTGTTGTTCTTCCTCTCAGATGCGCCAAATTGACAATGTGATGCTGGGACCGTAAGCATGCACAGAGCCCAGGTTCAAGCACAAGCACCCCATAAACATGCCCATGCCTGCAATCCCGGCACTTCAGAGGTAGAGGCAGGAGAGCCAGCGTTTCAAGGCCAGCCTTGGCTACATAACAAGTATTAAAAAAACAAATATTGTCTCGTTTCCCTTTTTCTACCACCAGTTAGTAGGAAGTAGTTTTAAATTACTTATTGATAATTTTCCCCTTTAATTACTTGCATCTTTCCTCTCATTTTAAAAATGAGCATTTGGGCCTTAAAAAGAAACAAACAAGCTCGTGAATGTTTTCTAGCTATTTTCTGAATTGTTCCTGCTCATTTAACTCTCGTAAATGTTTTTCCCACATTGTCACCTGGGCTGTGGTTATTGTTTTAATTGTTTGATCACATTGTTTGCCTTTATGGCAATTAGATTTTATGATACTTCATTAAATCTCTTTCTCTATCATAAAAATATTTCTGCATTTTTTAATTTTGCTTGTGGCAGGGGGCCTGAAAGGATGCACCTGGCAAAATGTCCATGGCAGAGGACAACTTCCACCTAGTGGGTCCCAAGGGGAACTGAATTTGGGTTGTCTGGTTTGGAGACAAGCTCCCTTGTCCTCTGACCACTGTTTACATTTTCCCAAAGGCTGGCTTTTGCTTATGCTCAGCTCTTGGAGTTCCTTTATGTGTATGATGAGCTGTTTGGAGAAGCGGGTACCGTATACTCCCCAGGCTATCTTATTCTGAGATGTCACTCAAACCTTAAGCTAAATTGTCGAATATAAAAGCATCTGATTTGGCCTCTCTTCACCTCATTGGGCCCCTTTGGTTGTTCTGGCATCATTACAGTTCAGGAAACAAATGCCTGGAGAGGGTGCTTTCCTACCTATTGAGTGAAACCCTATTCAGGCTTCTTCTTCCTCGAAACACTCTCATTGAGGTGGCCCCGTGAGTAAAGGTGCTTACCATCTAGCCTGACGACCTGGGTTCGGTTCCTAGAACCCACACAATGCGAGGAACAGACCTGAAAGCTGTCCTCTGAGNGCTACCCCCCCCACACACACAAAATGAAGAACATTTTCAGCCATTCAAAGGCATTTTCTCCCTGTATGGGATTTAGAAATGACTTGCTGTTTAAAACTCTAATCTGAGCAGGGCCTGGAGGTGCAGACCTGCCATCTCAGCAGCCTGGGAGGCTGAGGCAGGTGGATTCCAAGTTCAAAGCCAGCCTGGGAAATAGAGGGAGTACAAGGGCAGCCTGGGCAATTTAGTGAGGCCTTTTCTCAAAATTGAGAAGGGGGGGGGGAATGTGGATTTAGCTTGGTAGTAGAGCATTTGCCTTGTAGATATGAGGTCCTGGGATCTACCCCTAGGATTAGGAGGGAAAAATTAGGAGGGAAGACGGCTCAGAGGTTAAAATGTTGTGTAAACACAGGAACCAGAGTTCAGTTCTACACCATCCATATAAAACAAGGCACGGCAATGTACGTCTGCAACCCAGTGTTGGGGTTGGAGTCAGGTAGATTCCAGGAGCTTGCTCGCCAACTAGACTAGCCAAAATGGTGAGGTCCAGGTTCAGTGAGAGACTCTGTTTCAATAACAGCAAGAAGTGATGTAGGCTGGAGAGACGGCTCAGTGGTTAAGAGCACTGGCTGTTCTTCCAGAGGACCCA
>LOEQ01000364.1:1022832-1041510 GCA_001685075.1 Bramus lutescens
GGACCCAGGTTCAATTCCCACTACCTAAATTCCCATCATCCAAGTTCCCATCACCCACATGGCAGCTTACAACTGTCTATAACTCCAACTTCAAGGAACCTGACATCCCGCCACCTGGTTTCTATAGACACCAGGTATGCACATGGTGCCCAGATATGCATGTAGGCAAAACACCCATACACATAAAGTAATTTTTAAAAAATAAAGTATGTAGGAAGGGAAACACCTAAAGTTGACCTCTGACCTCCACATGTTGAGAGAGAGATATTTTGCCTGGGCATTTTATAGGTTCTGCAGCATCATCAAGGCCACACATTTTCCTATTGATTTTCCAATTGCTGTATCCAGTGAAGAGAAAAAGCTACCAGATTTTGTCCGTTGACTTTAAGTTCCACCGGATTCTATTTGTTCTAACAGAGAGACAGTTGGCTCTCCTGTATTCTCTAGCTTCCTATTCATCTCCCATGCTCATGGGTGTCTCTTCTTGATACGGCACACTTCTTATTTCCTCATTGATTAGCTTATACTCCCACTGTTATGCTAAATGGTAGGAATGAGTGCTTTTAAACTTTCTTCAAAACTGTCTTTAGTCCGATTGGTTTTTTAATAACTGTGAGCATAGTATTTCCGACTGGTTTGCTAAAATGGGCGTGAAGACTCACCCAGGTTGAAACGTTCCCCTTAGTCTAGCTATCTTTTATTACTGAGAGGGTTCAGTATGAGAAAAAGACTCACTGTGAAGGGCAGCGGTTTACCTCATAAGCCTGGAAAGAGGTCAAACCTGTCTTAGTCTGCTGTGTTGCTATCACAAAACACTCGAAACCGGGTATTTTATAGACAACAGAAATCTGCATCATGCATTTCTGGAGGCAAGCAGTCCAAAGCCAATGTGATGTGACAGTGTTGGCGTCTGGTGAGGGCTGTTCCCTGCTTCCAAGGAAAGCCAGGTCCTTGTGCAGCCAAAGGCAGAAAGCTAAAGAGCACTCCTTCAGTCTGATCCTCGATAGGAAACCAAACCCACTCTTGGACTTCCGGTCCCTCAGTCAATGAGTGGCAGGGACGGAAAGGTAGAAAGAGGTCTTCTCTGGCTTCCCTGCATCTCCGATAGCAACTGTATCCACTTTACGACTACTATCACCATCTTGCTTCATTGTGTTGTGCTCATAAGACATTCTGACCAAAAGCAACTTAGGGGAGAAAAGGGTTTATTTCAGCCACAGTCCCTCACGAAGGGAAGGAAATCAGGTAGGAATTTTGAAGCTGCTTGCTGGCTCCCTCACAGCCTCACACTTAACAGCCCAAAGCCACCTGCCCAGGGAATGGCGCCACCCATAGGGGCGGGGCCCTCCTATATCAGTAAGCGCTCCAGATAACTTCCTCGCAGACGTGTCTTCGTGACGGTCTAACCTGAGCGGTTGATCAATGGCAACTCCTTTCTTGGGTTATGTCAAGTTGACACCACTCTCAACTTTTCCCTTGAGTTCAGCTTCAGTGGGACTGACCCTCACTAGACATGGCTCCTCTCTTGTCCTCTTAGCAACCATTACTAAGCAACCATATGAGGCTCCCCAGCGGATATCACCTCTGTAACCAAGTTCCTCTAGGTCTGACAACTGGACCCCTACTTCTTCACTGGCCCCTAACTCCTAGGGACCTTGTAAGATCCCCACACATCCGTTTGGATTAGTTACCTTTATGCTTCTTCTTTTTTGACATATTACATATTGACAATGTATAATTGCATGCGGGTATAGTGTACAAGGTGATTTGGTGATTTTTTTTAATACAAAGAGAAAGATTAAATAAAGCTAATTAACTTCAAATTTCTGACTTTTTCTTGTGATAGGACGTTTGAGATTTACTTTTAGTTATGTTGAAACGCTGTTTGCTCTGCTTAAGAAATCACCTATTTCATACTGATGTTCACATCTGTGAGGCTTTAGTTGTCTATAAAATCTTGTAATTTTTAAAGCCATCCTTGCTTCAGCAGCGACTCTCCCACTTCTGTCCCCGATGCTGCTTCTCTGCACGTGTCCCTGTGTGTCTTAATGATCCAACTTGTCAGACATCTGTCAACTTTATAGCACTTTTTTCTGGGTATTTTGCATAAATCCTTATTGAATTGCCATATCAATGGCACCAAGGAGGTTTCTCCTATCTGAAATGGCAGCCAAGAGAAGCAGCCCCTGCCTCACCGGAGCGCCACGTGTCTGCTGAGTTGCAGATTCGTCGCTTGAACTCAGGTCTCTCTGAATTCAGGACCTGTGCTCGCCCCCCTTCATCAAACAGTCGGAAGGCTCGTCAGATGAAGAGGATCGGCACGAACTGGCTTGACATTTTCTACAGAGAACGTGGATTCCTTTTGTAATTGGGAAAGAAGTCAATTAAGCCTAAACAAATAATTATAATAAAAATAGCCCTTCAGAAGAAATGTCACAGCACCACGACTCAAGTCTGAAATGTTTATGTCAGGGAGGCCCCGGCAGGTCTTCAGGTAGCCTGCCTCAGACCTTCGTTTTCCCTTCTCTGTCTTGGACCCTGAGGTCTCTGCAGTAGCTGAAGCTATTGTTAATTGACCTTACACCTTCTCCAAGAAGCTAACGTTGGGACCTAGACGTGCGCGCATGCGTAGATCAGAGTACAACCCGCGGTATCATTCCTCAGGCCCCTTCCACTTTTTATTCGAGATGGGGTCTCTCATTGACCTGGAACTTCACCAAGTAGATGAGGCTAGCTGGCCAGTGACCCCCAGGGAGTCATTCACCTGCCTCTGCCTTCCATCTTAACCATCACTGTCACTGACATTACTAGCTTGTACCACTGTAACCAGCTTTTTACCTGAATTTTGGGGTTAAATCCCATTCCTCATGCTTGTGCAGCAGTTGCCTTACTGACTGAGCCATCTTCCCTGCCCATGGGAAGTAACCATTTTGCTGGCTCTTTACAGTTTCTGTGGTTAGAAATTCTGTTATGTTCTACATCCAAAGGACTCACTCAGAGTGGCTGGAGAAACTGAGGTTCATGGGAACAGAACTGATCCAGGCCAGCGGTATAGCTCACCAGTTTCCTTGGCTGGGGCAATCAGAGAAGGATCATATTCTGTTCTTACTTCCTTTCTAGTCCTGGCCTCTGCTTCTGAGTCAGAAGAACCCTGAAAAGGCCTAAAATAGCCTCCTGGCTGGCAGGATGTAGCGATGCATACCACGGCTTGCATATTGATTTTGATTTTATTTTGGTTCATATCAAGATATATTCTTCATCCCTTCAGGTAAATAGTGACCTTGGACTCACCGCCTTCCATATTTGCAGTCTGGGTCAATGAGTCTCAGTATTGACCTGGGGGGGCATCGATAGCTGCTTATTGTTAAGATATTTCAATGTCAATAAGGGGCCCCACGGAGGTGGGAGGGGGCCTAGGCAGAAAACCCAGCAGCTAAAAAACCAATCCCTTTCCCCAGTTGTCATCTCAGCTTGGAAGGGGCTGGTTCTGAAATCGATTAACTCTCCTGCAGGGAGTGGGAAAACACACTCCTAACATCTCCTGAATTCTGCCAAGAGAACTTTCTTAGAACTGCTACCCATGACATTGAAGGGCTAGAAACACCCACCCACGTGCATCTGCCCCCCGTCTCCCTTCCCCCAACCAACAGGGTAGAAGATCAGGGGCCTGATGCTGTGGACATTGCTTGTACGTGGACATTAGACACAGACACCCCCAGGAACAAATCTTGTTTATGTGTGCAGCTGTGTGTACGAGTATGCAAACACACATGTCAGGAGGCCAGAGGTCAGCACTGAGGGTCCTATTCCATCACTCTCTATTCTATCTGTGGAGACAAAGTCTCTCACTGAACCCAGGGTTCGTGAGTTTTGCCCGTGAGTTCCTGCATCCTCCTGTCTCAGACCTGCTTAAGGCTGGAGTTGTAGCCTTCTGCTTTCATGCTTAGCCTTTCTGTGGGTGCTGGGGATCTGAACTCAGGTTCTCATGCTTACACAGCGAGTTCTTCACCTATCGAGCTATCTCCTCAGGATCTTGGTTTTATTGCTTTTAAACGGCAGCATCCTTACCTGGGAGGGATGACTAGCATACCTATCCCATGGGGTGCGGACATTCTGTCTGGGTTTGGTTGACTGAGTAGATTCTGCATAGTCCCGGACTGGTCAGTTCTATTATTACTCACTTCACTAAGTTGAGTTAAGGTGCTTCTCTCAGAGCCTTGACTCTCCTTCCCAGCATCCCCTGCTCTGCGTCTTAGTCCTGCCCCCAGTTCATGGGGTGGATTTCAAAGTCTCACTCTCACTCTTGGATCACACATTTATCCATCCTCAGTGGACTGCTTTCAGCTGTGGGCTCACTGATACCTCTGCCTGGCCTGGAGGTCCCAGGAGGCCAAGACTCTGCAGCCCTGGCAGGGCCTGTGGTTTCCCCTTCCAGCAGATGTCATCACCTCTGCTGAGGAACGCAGGGGCTCATTATCCCTACCTGAGAAAGGCACTTAGATTTGTTTTCTTTTGCCAAAAAAAGCATCGACTCCCTGGGCTGGCTCACAGGATAAATACAAAGCACAGCCTAAGCCCCGCAGCTCTGCCTTCCTTCTGCGTTTGTCTCCTTAGCTTTGGGTCACTTTTTTTACTTCGGAAAGTTGGCATGCTAGTCACTCAGTGTGTCCGAATCTATCTTATCACACTTCAAAACTGAAGACAAAGATAATCATTGTCCTAAACCCACAGTCGCCTTGGATTCTTGGCAGTACAAAACCTGGCAGGACAGGCCATCCCCAGAGAACAATGATCACCCATGAGGGCCATGCTGCATGCTAGAACATCTCACAGGAACCAGATAACCTCCTGCAGCAACTTCAGACCACCACATGGAACCAAAGATGCCAGCATCTTGCCCCTTGCCCCAACTCAAATCTAAAGCTAAAATCACCATCCTGATCTTACAAAATCTTGGAGTCACTGGACCCCTTTTTCTGTTCCTCTTCTCTATGTGGCCAATTTGAATAAATTGAATAAATCTCTCCATCTCTGCTTATAACTGCTTTCTCTCTCTCTCTCTCTCTCTCTCTCTCTCTCTCTCTCTCTCTNGGAGCCGGGTGGGATGAAAGCAGGCCCGCTCTCCCCTTTCACTACAGGTTATATGTATGTACAGATGATGATATGTATGTACAGATGATGATATGTGTGTTCAGGTGATGATATGTATGTGCAGGTTACATGTGTGTGCAGGTGTTGATATGTATGTGCAGATGATGATATGTGTGTGCAGGTGATGATATATATGTGCAGGTTACGTGTGTACAGATGATGATGTGTGTGCAGGTGATGATATGTGTGTGCAGGTGATGATATGTGTGTGCAGGTGATGATATGTGTGTGCAAGTGATGATATGTATGTGCAGGTTACATGTGCGTGCAGGTGATGATATGTATGTGCAAGTTACATTTGTGTGTAGGTGATGTGTGTGTGCAGGTGATATGTATGTGCAGGTGATATGTGTGATGTGTGTGATATACATGCCTGTGCTGGTACATGTGGAAACTAGAGGTCAACTTTAAGTGTCATTCTTTACTTTTGACCCTCACTGTCTGGAGCTCACTGGCCGGTAGCCCAGGAATTTACCTGTCTCCACTTTTGTGTCCAGTGGGACTCTAAGCACATGCCATCATGCCTTTCCTTTTTTGTTTTTGTTTTTAACATGGGGATTTAGAATCCTGCTCACCCAGGCCCATATGCTTGGAAGATAAGCACTTTGCCAACTGAGCTATCTCCTCAGTCCAAGTTTCTTTTTAAATTGGCATACTGAGGATGGATGGCCAAGCCGAGCCTGTTGGAACTGCAATAACCCCAGCTTTTTGCCCTGAATGTTCTTTTTCCTCTTCCCTTGCCTCCACCAATACCCTCAGCAGCTCTGATGAAAGAGCATTTCAGCCTGTCTCCCCAGCAAAATGGTTCTCAACCTTCCTAATGCTGTGACCCTTTAATACAGTTTCTCATGTTGTGGTGACCCCCAACTATAAATTTTTTTCATTACTACTTCTTAACTGTGATTTTACTACTTTTAAGTATCATAATGCAAACATCCGTATTTTTCAACGGTCTTCGGAGACCCCCATGAAAGGGTCATTTGACCCTCCCAAAGGGGTCGCAGCACACAGGTTGAGAGCCGCTGGGGCAGCTTCCCCATCCCTGCAGTGCGCTTTCCTAGTCAGCATAGTCTCCCACCAACCACAGCCCAGCTCTGGGCTAGCTCCCAGATCCTCCCCTGAGTGCCATCTCTGGATACTGGCTCAAGCTGCCAGCCACCTAAGCCCCAAAAGCAAACACCAAAAGCTCAGAACCTTAAGGCTGAATAAAAATTCGCATATGCAAATAAACATACAGAATCCCCTTCCCATCTTGCAGAAAGCAAAACATGACAGGGGCTGCCCACATCCAGCCCTGGCGGAGCATCAGGACAGAGAGCGAGGGTCTGTGTAGTCAGTCAGCCGTTTATGTGACCTCTGCAGACAGGGGTTCTGTGCTGACCAGCTGTCAGCCGAAGCTCCAGATCCAACCCCAAAAGGCGAAAATCCAGGGGCTGGGGAGATGGTTCAGTTGGTAAAGCATGTCCTCTGAAGGCACGAAGTTTGATCCCCAGATGCCATGTTTAAAGATGCCAAGCATGATGGCACACTTGTAACCTCAGCACTAGAGAGGCAGAGACAGGCAGATTCTAGGGCCTCACTGGGCTGCTTAGCTAGCCTCACTGAATTGCTGCGCTCTAAACCAGCGAGAGATCCTGTCTCAACAAGTAAGGTGAAGAGTACCCAAGGAACATATAAGGTTGACCTCTGGCATCCACATGCATCCTCAAGTTTGCACACATGTGCACACAAGAATATATAATTCAAAAATAAAAAAGATGGAGCTGCAGAGAAGGCTTGTTGCTTAAGAGCACTGGCTGCTCTTTCAGAGGACCTTGGTTCAATTTCCAGCACCCACATGACAGCTCACAGCCACCTATAACTCCAGTCTTACTGGATTCAGTGCCTTCTTTTGACATCCTTGGGTACCAAGTATGCATGTGGTGCTCACACATAATGCAGACAAAACACCCATACACGTAAAAATGAATACATAAATAAAATTTTAAATGATAAAAATTAAAAAGATGAAAACTTGAGTGTTAGTTGCATAGAAATATGTGTTTTTGTAATGACTGTACCTTAAAGGATTTATCAATCTTATCTATCTCTGTGTATAAAACACACACACACATGTCCATTCCTGTGTATACATATTTATATGTATATAACTTATTAACTACGGGGTTACTGCCCTTGAGGAACTCAAAGTTCTGTGCAGAAGACAGACTTGCAAACAATTATGGTACAGTAAGAAAAATAGCTTCAATGTAGGTAGGATCAAAGAACAGAGGCGCCGAGGAAAAGAACTGCCCAGGGCTACTGGGGAAATTGGGAAAGACTTTAAGAAGGAAGTCGTGGAGGCTGAGCGAACATCTTCTAGACAGACAGGGAGCTCCAGAGCTCTCCCTGAGGAAGCCACATACACTGGCCTAATAATTATTTATTAGGCCATCTGCTTCTGGTGGGGATGGAATTTTGCTCCGGGGGAGGATGCAGAATGTTACAAGAAGCCGTCCCTCTACCTTCCATCCTAAAGATGAAAACAAGATAAACGACATGGCCACATCTTTTAAAAATCTGTAACAGAGCCGAGGACACAAATGTACAGGCTGTTCCTGGGCTGGGAGGAACCCACAACTGTAAGGTTAGCTTCTAGAAGGGGTAAATCCACCACGCGTGGGGATAAGAATGATCCAGCTGGGGCTGAGGAGACGACTCAGTGAAGTGCTCACTGCACACGTAGAAGGACCTGAGTTTGGATCCTCAGTAACTTTGTAAAACAGGCAGATGTGGGGCCGCAGGCTTGTATCCCCAGTGCTTGGAAGGCAGGGTCAGGAGGGCATCTGGGGTTTGCTGGCCAGCCAGGGTAGTCCTATTTGGTGAAGAGACTCTGGCTAAAAGAACAAGATGGAGGCACATTTGATGTCAAGCTCTGGCCTTACAGACACACATGCACACATGTGTGTACTCATATGCTCTTGCCTACACATACATGAACAGATAGCACACTTACTTGAATATACAGACATGTACACATAAATACAAACTGAAAGGAAAAAAGTAAAATCTAATGACTTTTAATAGTCCCTGGAAGAGACCTGTGACCAATAGACATTAGACATAATAGTCACAAGACAGATTACGCCCTGCAGAGCCCACTCCCTTCTTCTGGTCCTTTCCCTAGGTCTGGCAGTGACTTAAGGGGAAATGGAGCTACTTGAGAAACCCCTGGGTAGACTGAGAACAGCAGCACGTTCAAGGTAGAGGCAAACCAAGGAAGGGGCAGGTACAGTTGCTTTTTCTTTTACTTTTTTTTAACAATTGTGTGTATGTGCTTGTGTGTGTATGTTCGGATGTACACAGGTCTATTTATTTGGAAACGCACATGTGTCGGAGATGGAGGACAACCTTGGGACTACTATACCCCACATTTTCATGTGGTTTCTGGGAATTGAACTCAGGTTCCCGTGCTTGTAAGGCAAACAGTTTACTGACTGAGCTCTATCTCCCCCTGCCCCCTGTTGGTTTTCTTGACACAGGGTTTCTCTGTAACTTTAGTGCCTATCTTGGAACTCACTCTGCAGAACAGGCTGGCCTCAAACTCACAGAGATCTGTCTGCCTCTGCCTCCTAAGTGCTGGGATCAAAGGCACGCGCCACCACCGCCTGGCTAAGGGAGCAGATACAGAAAAGCAGGCTTCAGAGAGTTTCCAACTGAGGGACAAAGCCAGGGTTACAAGTCAAAACCCAAAGAATTCCCCTTAACGACCCCAATTGCAGCGTGCAGCACTAACTCAGAGACACAGCTTCCTGGAGTCAGCTCCAACGCCTGGCTACTGGAAGTCCGGGCTCAGCCCTCAAAGCATGTGATGTCTCTGGTGAACCGGCTGCCCATAAAGACACAGCCTAGCTCAAGAGTCTTCAGCTCAGCCTCCCGCCCCAGTGAGCAATTATGTACTTTTGCCTTGACCGTTCTCTTATGCACAATGCCTGCAATATAATTAAAAATTATGAAACACTTGATGAAACAGGGATTGGTGCCCTATAATCAGGATCTGGGAGAGCCACTGAAGCAGACCCACTGCTCACCCAGAGGCTGCAACAGCCAGCAAGATTTCTAAATGACAACATTCATTAGCTGAATGAGCAGTAACAACATTAGGAGCAGAGAACAGAGGGGGATTAAAAACATTCATTCATTCATGTGCACGTGTGCACATGCGTGTGGTGCATGCGTGTGCCAGAGTGCATATGTTGAGGTCAGAGGATGACGTTTTGGAATCAGCTCTATCTGTCCCTGTGCTAGCTGGTTTTTGTGTCAACTTGACACAAGCTAGGGCCATTTGGGAAGAAGTAAGAAAATGCTGCCGTCCGGATTGCCTGTAGAACATTTCCTTGATTAATGGTTATGTGGGTGGGTCCAGTTTACCGTGGGCAGTGCCACCCTGGATAGGTGGATCTGGATGGCATAAAAAAGTAGGCTGAGAAAGCCATGAGGCACAAGCCAGTTAGGTTCCTCGTGGCCTCTGCTTCAATTCCTATTTCGGGGTTCCTCATTGAATTCTCATCCCGCCTACCCTCAGTGATGGACTGTTACCTGGAAATACGAGATGAAATCAACCTTTTCCTTCCCAAGCTGTTATTGGGCATGGTATTTCAGTGCAATAATAGAAATCCTAACCAAGCCATCTGCCCATATGGGTCCCACTGATCTAAATCAGGTTGTCAAGTTTAACTGTAAGCACCTTTAGCTTACTGAACTGTTTTGCTGACCTTACGATTTTTATCTTTTAAAGGCAGGGTCTCACGTATCCCCGGGTAGCCTTAGACTTGCCACGCAGCCGAGGATGCCCTTGAGCCTTGCATCTTCCTGTCTTTATTGCTCAAGTGCCGCCACCATGGACAGTATACATGGCGCTAAGTGTCGAACCCAGAACATCCTCCATGCTAGGAATGCATTCTACCAACTGAACTACATTCCCATTCTTCAGATGGTGAACTTTTAGCAACAAAACTCTAAAATAAAAAAATGGTTATTCTGAAGTATATTTCATAATAAATACAAAATTTGACTCAGTTGGCTGTAGGCAGACTGCTCGTTTGTTTCCTGGCTGCTCAGACCCGAATAACCACACAGAAACTGTATTAACTATGACACTGTTTGGTCTATTAGGTCAGGTTTCTTCTTAGCTAACTCTTACATCTTAAATTAATCCATTTCTATTAATCTGTGTATCACCACGAGGCTGTGGCTTACCGATAAGGTTCCAGGGTGTCTTTCTGCTTCGGCAGCTACAAGACGTCTCTCTGACTCTGCCTACTTTCTCTCCATATCTCTTCCATCCTGCCTATATTCTGCTTTACTATAGGCCAAAGCATCTTCTTTATTAACCAATGGGAATAAAACATATTCATAGTATACAGAGGGGAGTCCCGCATCAGTCAGCTTCCTGACAGACTCAACAGTGTGGACGAAGAGGACAGGGTAGTCGGAGATGGGCTGAAAGAAATCATCTGGCTTAGAGCAGAAAAGAGAAAACATCAAAGGGACGCACCATTGGCACCTGGAGAGAGCATCTACAAACAAGACGTAAGACCATGAGTAATTAGAGTCCTAGAATCAGAGCCGAGAAATGCAGGAAAACAAATGCTTGAATGGATGAGACAGGAATATTCCCAAACTGACCGAACCCATTAGCTCACAGGGCCAAGAGTTTCCACAATCTCCCATCCCAGTAATTACAGGCAGAGCCATCATAGACACTGAGCAGTGGAACTGCTGAAAATTAACCGTAACAAGCAAACCGCCCAAGCTACCATCTTCCTGCACTATAGCCAACGAAACTGCCGTCAGAATGAGCCTGTTCATGAAAAGAAGCCAGGGGACAAGGCTGTGATCTCTCTAGGGGGTTCCAAATAGAGATGTCAGGTTTGTATATCTTTTATCTCAGTTTTTGTATCTTATATCTAAGTGAAAGTATCTTCCCAAACTGATTGCAAAACTCAGCTTTGGACAGCAAAATCCCAAGATCCCCTTTCTCCTGCAGAGCAGACCCCCAAGAAAGATGGATAGAAACCTGACAGGCTGGAAGAGACATTGTACACAATACAAGGTGGTTCCTGTTTTTAGGAATAACTAAAAAAGGTAAAGTCAGGGGAGGGGTGAACTAGTGAACTAAAGAAAAAGAATTTCCCAGAGGGCCCTAAACCCAGGGGATAGGGAGGGGAGATATTGGGGAGAGAAGGAAAAAGGGAAGAGCCATACCTCACCCCTAAGGCTCATCATGTTGAGCAGTCTCTGCCAGACGGCAGAGCCATTTGAGAGCTAGCAGAACCTTGAGGAAGTGGGGCTTAGCTGGGGGTAAGGGAACATTGAGGTTGGGTCATTGGTTAATGATGGTACCCTGTCTCTGGCTCCTTGTCTCGGTGTCTGCTTTCTGTCTAGGTACCCATCTCCCCCATGGGTTCTGCCCGAGCACAGGGAGCCAAATGACCATGGATTAAACTCTCTGGAACCATGAGCCAAAATGAATAGCCTCACTCACTTAAGTCATTCCAGTATGTGGTCCCAGCATCAAGAGAGCTAACTTAGTCTGAAGTTAGTAAAAATGTATTCGTATTTTATGAGAGTGACTATATTTGAGACTGTTTGCAGAAGATTACCGGATAATGCACAAATTGCACCAATGTTTAATGTGCTTTATTTTTTATGTAGACATAAACTATGCAGTCAGAATTTTATGTTGTTTATGAAGTGGTATGAAATTGTTTGAAACCCACTATATTAAGTAGAAAGTGTGCATACCCAGAGTAAACACACACACACACACACACACACACAAAGACATGAAGAGACCCCCAAAGGAAGTAGGGGTTTGATAACATGGTGACGGGCCTTGGGACAAACACAGATGCCAAAAGTAAGCTCTAGACCAAGAACTTTAAAGTACAGAAGAACCCAACTCTCAAAAGACAGAGATTGCCAGAGTGGACACATTAATATCTAGCTATATCTCATTTATAAGAAGCAAGATTGGCATTGGGGAGATGGTTCAATTGGTGAAGTGCTTACCTTGCAAGTCTGGGGATCTGAGTTCGATCTCCAGAGCCCTTGTGTAGAGCTTGGCACTGTGGTGTGTGCTTAATACTGGCCTATGCCTGGGACTCATTGGCCAGGCAGCCTGTCTTACCAGAGGAGTTTACAAGGGCAGTGAGAAACCTTGTCTCTTAGGGAAGGAGGGATGACACCTGTGTTTGTCAGCTTTTCTATTGCTTTGATAAATGCCATAACCAAAAACCTTGGGGGAGGAAAGGGTTTATTTCATTTTACTCTTCCCAGTAATAGTCTATCACTGAGAAGAGGTGAGGGCAGGAATCTGGAGGCAGGAGCTGTTGCAGAGGCCGTGGAGAAACACTGCTTACTGGCTCTCTCCTCATGGCTTGCTCAGTCTACCCTTTTGTAGCACCCGGGACCATCAGCTTAGAGGTGCCGGTTCTCCCAGTAAACTGGGCCCACCTTTATCAACCATCAATTAAGATCACCCACAGGCTAATTTGGTGGGAGAATTACTCTCAAGTGAGATTCTCTTTTCTAAAATGTGTACCAGGCGTTTTCTTTTGGGCCACCCACCAGCTCCCAAATCATGACACAGAGACTTCTTATTACTTATGCGTGCTCAGCTTTTCCTTAGCTCGTATTTTAAACTATTTCTCTTTACGCTTTGCCTCAGGGCTTTCTGTATATCTTACTTTCCTGCTGTCTCTGGCTGGGTGGTTGGCTGGCTAGCGGCTGCCTAACTTCTGGCCCCAGGCATGTCCCTCTTTTCTCCTCATTCTTGTCTCCTTGTCTCTTCTTAAGCCTAGATTTCTCCTCCAAATTATTCACTCTGCCTGCCAGTCTCGCCTGTCCTTTCTCTGCCTACCTATACTGTCCGTTCAGCTCTTTGTTATACCAATCAGGTGCCTAAGGCAAGCAAGGTAGAACAGCAACACATCTTTTCATAATTAAACAAATGCAGCATAAACCAATGGAACACACCTTTACATCCGGCAGAAACAAAGGAAACACACCTTTATACAGTTGAACTCATAGAAACACACCTTTATACAGATGAACTCATATTCCCCAGCGTAAACTAATGCAGCACATCCAGTTAAAATACTATTCCACAGGAAAAAAATGACTCTAGCCTGTTGACATAAAAACTAGCCAGCACAGCACCTGAGGAATGACATCTGACCTCCACATGCACAGGCAACATGCGCATGGAAACATATGAACATTCTCACTATGCCCACATACTATTCGTGCACACATAAACGCACTGATATTCAAACACACAAAGAAGGAGGAAGAGGAGGAGGAAGAAGGGGAGGAGGAGGCAGGAAGGGGAGGCTGGCACAATTGACTATGAAGTCGCTGTAAAGGTCTAGGTAGGAAGAGAGCTCAATGCAAACAAGAGCATGAGGAATATAGTGTGCCTAGAGGTTAATAACCAAGAAGGGATCCTCATGAGAAGCATAAGCCCTTTCCCCCACTACCTCCAGCACTAAGGTTAAAATGCATGACAGCAGAACTTAAAATATGCAAAGAAAAATGATATAAATAGGCAAACACAATCATATCTAAAGATTCTACCACCTCCTAGGAGACAAGATGTCAGTGAAGGACAAACAGGACTTGAATAATGCCACTAAACAGCCCGACACAGCTGATTCTTAGGAAACCATCTGCACTCAGCAACAGTGGGAACGCTTTCCTTTCAAGGCACACAAATACAAACCTAGACTCACCATGTACTAGGTGAAGGAGAAATGTTCTCAAAGATTGAAAAATGGAACATAGTTTCGTCTCCAAGCTTTGCATAATTAAATCATACATCACTAACAGCAAGATCCTAGAAAACCTGCAAATACTTGGAAATTAGGCAACACAGTTCCAAGTAATCCACTGGCCGAAGAAAGTAATTAAAAAGCAATTTAAATCGGATGCAAATGAAGCTATAATATATCGAAGGTTGCACAATGAAGCTAATTCAATATTCTCGGTGAAATTTACAGATGGAGATTCGTGTAATAGAGAGAGAAGAAAGGCTTCAAACTCACTTGAAGGAACCAAGAAAAAAAAGCAAATTAAACTCTAACTGGAAGAATGGAAAATATTAAAGCTTGGGAAAAGTTAATAGAATTAAAAATGCTGAACCAAACAGAGGGGGTGGGAGNGAGAGAGAGAGAGAGAGAGAGAGAGAGAGAATGAATGTCCAGCATTAAAAACTGAAGAGATGTCATCACTACAGATCTCATGAACAGAAAAAGATTGTATAGTAACAGCCTAAGAAATTATGTGTCAATAAATTTAGCAGCTTGCGTGAAATAGAAAGATTCTTTGCAAAAACACAACCCAGTACATGAAAACAGGAAATCTAAATAGCATTTGATATACTGGTTCTAAAAATTGAATTTAAAAATAACTCTTAGCATAAAGGAAAGAGTAGCTCTAAGTAGCTTTCGAGTGAATTTTCTCAAAATTTTAAGGTAGAGAGAATATTCCACTCATGGTGCATATAATGAGGGAGACACTCCCAGTCATTTCCTGGGGTCAGGATATTCCCAAGACTAAATCTGACACATTTCTAGTAAAGGAAAAGATTAGCTGGTGACATTCATAAGCTTCATATATTTTGAGACATAGTCCCAGTACAGAGCCATGGCCAGCTTTGAACCCACTATGTAGATCAGGCTGGCCTCAAACCTGTAGAGAGATATGCCTGCTTCTGCCTCCTGAGTGATGGAATTAAAAACATGTGCCATCACACCTGGCACCAGTAATGTTTAAACTAATTAATTAATTTTATGTGCATGAATATTTTCCTTTCATGTGTGCGTCTGGTCTGTGGAGGTGGGAATATGGTGTCGTATCCCCCAGAAATGGAGTGACAGATGAGCCACCAAGTGGATGCTGGGGACCAAACCTGGGTCCCTGTAAGATAAACAAATGCTCTTAACTGCTGTACCATCTCTCCTACCCTGATCAGTAATATTTTAAAAGATAACACATCAACAAGTGGGATTTTCCCCCCAAAATACAAAGCTAATTGAACATTCAAAAACAAATGAACGTAGCTGGGATGGAGCTCAATGGTAGGAGGCGCACACTCAGCTTGTGTGCAGGCGCCACACTCAGCTTGTGTGCGGGTGTGGGTTTGATCTTCATAAGGCAACGTTCCACTTAGCAAAACAAATCAGGAAAAAATATTTAGTCTTCTTAGTAAATATAGGAAATGTATTTGATAAGACACAGCTACTTGTGAGAGAAATATTTTAAAGCAACTTTAAAATGAAAATAACGAGATTTTTTATTTGATAAAAGGCATCTGTTAGAAATCAAAGGTCAAATCATGCTTGTGGGTGACACACTGAGATTCTTTTTTCCCAAATGACTGGGAAGGAGGCAAGGAGAGTGATTCTTACTGCTTCTAGGCAGCTGATGCCCAGGACCAGTGTGGGGAAAGAAGAGAAGCTAAAGAATTAAAGCTGCAAAAACAGGAAAGGAAGAAAACGACTCTTATACCCAGAAGACATAATTATAAACATAGGAAATTATTTTTAAGATTTATTTATTTATTTATTGCTTTTTAAATTTTATTTTTAAGATTAAAATGGCATCATTTCTCCCTTCCCTTTCCTCCCATACACCCCTCCTTGCTCTTTTCAAATTCATGTACTTTTTTCTCATTAATTGTTGTTACATGCACACATGTCTATACATGTTTATTCCTAAATATAACCTGCTAGTTTATGTGTTACTGTATATGTGTGTTCAGACTGATCATTTGGCCTTGGGTAACTAATTGGTGTGCTCTTCCTTGGGGAAGACTCTCTCCCACTCTCAGCATTCCTTAGCTGCCTGGACTTCTCTGCATAAGGTGGAGGCCTCATGGGCTATTTTTAAGTGTATGAGTTCTCTGTGGGTGTCTGTGTGCTGCATGAGTGCAGTGCCAGAAAGGCCAGAGAGGAGTCAGATCCCTGAGTTACAGACGGTTGTGAGCCACCACGTGGGTGCTGGGAACTGAACTCAGGTTAAGAGCATCCATTGCTCTTAACCACGGAGCCGTTTCTCCAGCCTCCCACAGGTTTCTTAAGAAAAATTTGGTCAGTTACTCTTAAAGTATATGAAAATAGTAAGACCCAGAAGGGCTAGTCTCAAAAATAATTAGGTGTTGTTTGAGGTACTTAAAAACATAGACCCACAAAAAAGGCCTGTTTTTTTTTTTGCTAGGGCCGAATAGCTGTCTGTCAACAGGAGAATGGATACCAAGCTGCCTTCCACTCAATGGGATGCAACTCAGAGATGAAAGGAAGGCACAACTAGGACACCCACAACAGGCATGAGCCCGACAACAAACAAGCCCAGGCAGGAACGTTCTTTATGACTTCAAGCCCAGGCAGGGCAGATCTATGACGGAAACAGTGGCGAGGACGTTACTGGATTAGGAGTGGGCGCCTGAGTGGAACAGTGGGAGCTGACCACGTTCTAGATGCTGATTTGAGAGATCGCTGCATAGGTATCTCCAATTGCCCAAATTCGTCCGATCATTCATTTCATTCTGGGTATCTTAACCCTGTCTATCCGAGGGCAGAGAAAGGAGGGAGAGGAGAGAGGACGGAAGGAGAAATACAGAGAAATGCAGACAGCTGGAGGTGAGAGATGTATGGAGCTTGTTCCCAACCTGCTTCGAATCAACGAAGTATAAAAAACCCATTTTGAGACAATCAAGAAAAATGGATGAGGAGCCAGGTGAGAGGTGGGGACTAATCGCTGCTGTTTCCGCTGGGTTAGGAGATGATTCTGTTGTTATTTGTTAGTAATGTGTATGGATGCATTGGGGTGAGCTGATAAGATGCTCAGGATTGGCTTTAAATTGTTTCAGAGAAACAAGTAGAAAGGGATGATGGGAAGGAGGGGCACAGGGCATCTCTATAGTCTCCCATTAAAATGTTTAAAGATACATTTTTAAATAAAAAATATAACTGCAGTTTAGGTCACATGACTCCTCTACCTGAAAGAATCCCTCTGAGTCTTTTCTCTCACAACAAAACCCAAACTTTTTTCTTACATTTACATAGAAATCTATTAACAGGTCATGAAATCAATCTAGTGGATAAGATTAGCATTTTTATTATATGAACTAGGAGAAAATGACTCAAAAGAGAAGAAAAATAATTCTAGAGAGTATTTAGATATAATAAAGATATATGTTGCCATTCAGAGTTATTGGAGTGAGTGTACGTGTGTGTGTGTGTGTGTGTGTAATGTGCATGTGTGTGTGCAGATGTGCATGTTCTGTGTATATGGGTATGTTGTGTGCATATGGGGTGTGAGCACTGTGTTGTGTCTATGTGTCTATGTACCTAGTATGTATGTGTGTATAATATGTTTAAAGTGTATGTATATGTGTTTGTCTATACTGCACATGTATACTGTTGTATTGTCTGTATGCATGTGGATTGTATACCTGTATGATATGTATGTGGTATGTATTGTATCACATGTCTCTAGTGTGTTGTGTGTATGTATGTTTGCCTATATAGAATGTGTATAAGGTGTAATATGAAGTGAAGAGGTGTTTGCATGTTTAAATCATGTAGTATGTAATCTATTACATGTCTATGCTATGCTGTGTGCAAGAATGGTGAATGTGTGCTGTGTGTCAGTGTGATACATGTGTATGTATGTGATTCATATGGAGAGTATTTGGCATGGACATATTTGTGTGTGGTCGGGTATTTGTCATGTACACAGAGCACTGACAGCCGAGTGATGGAACACTGGCTGAAAGGGGACCTGGGAAGCTGCTGTTATGGCACTCTACGTATTTCCATCTAACTGATGCTTGGTGGAAACATTCTAAGAGTTTTCATCTGGATGATGGTTGTATCCATAGAATGGAAATATTTGTCCAAACTCACTAAGCTATGCACTTAAAATTCAGGCATTTAAAAATGTTTTTGTTTCCTTAGTGTGTGTGTGTGTGTGTGTGTGTGTGTGTGTGTGTGGTGGGGAAGGTGGCAATCGCATGCCATTGTTCTCAGGTGGTTGTCAGAGGACAACTAGCTGAATGGAGTTGGTTCTCTCTCTCTATCATGTCTGCTCCCGGGGACTGAACATCAGCTTGGTGACAAGTGTTTTTATCAACTGAGTCACGTTGCTGGCCCAAGATAAAAGTATTTTACCATATGTAAAATGTATCTCACCTTCCTGATTTCATGGAGGAACCCCAAGTTCTGAAAACTGAGTAGAAACCAGTCTTGCGAAGCAGAGAACACAGCAAATTATCTTTGGGGGGAATCCATAGAGTGGGGGAAAGCTTCCAAGGACGGAGGAGTAGAGTGTGTTTGATGTTCACGGGAAGTGAGGAGAGGGGGCTGGGGTGTAAGCTGGGGATCCATCCTGCTAGAGCAGGGGGGCCAGATGGAAAGAAGTGTGGGGGCAACGGGGTCAGTTGCAGTGAGAATGGCTTGGAGAGCAAGAGGTGGGACTGGGAGA
>LOEQ01000364.1:1041710-1052406 GCA_001685075.1 Bramus lutescens
CCCCAGCCAATGAGGAGTTAGAGAGAGGAACCTGTCCCAGCCAATGAGTTAGAGAGAGGAACCTGTCCCAGCCAATAAGTTAGAGAGAGGAACCTGCCCCAGCCAATGAGGAGTTAGAGGAACTTGCCCCAGCCAATGAGTTAGAGAGAGGAACCTGTCCCAGCCAATGAGTTAGAGAGAGGTATTTGCCCCAGCCAATGAGGAGTTAGAGAGAGCGGGAGCTGGGGCTGGAGGTGTGGAGGAGGAAGGGAAGATGTTCCCATACTGTAGGGACAGAGTTGGGCTCAGAAATTCACCATTTAAGGACCACCAATGGTAGTGATTCTGTCGTCTGGGTGGACTCAGTGAGGTGGTTCTTCTGGTAGCCTTGCCAGTGATCTCTGGCAGGAGGGATTCCCCTCACCCCCATAAAGCACCCATTTCTCAGAATAGCTGGGCTTCACATACAGTAGTGTAGCCCTAGGGAATAGAGCACAGCAGTGGGCTTTCCTACAGCGTGGCCTGGGTGTGGTCACACTGGATTGGCATTGCACTGACTGTAGCGCATCTTGTGGGTCACAGCAGGTCACACAGCTAGACGAGTCAAGCGGCCAATGCACAGGGCACTATATTAGTTAACTGTTCTTCTCATTGCAACACTGTAACAAAATACTTGACAAAAGCATCTTCAAGGCTTACTTGTCTCCCTGTCTGTGAGGAAGGGAACCGTGGCAGGAGCATGAGGTGACTGGTCCCATCGCGTCCCCAGTCAGGGACGAATGCTGGTGCTCTGTGGTGTTCCCCCTCCCCTTTTATTTACCCCGGCACCCCAGATTTCAGGATGGTGCTACCCATGTTCTGGCTGGGCTTTTCCTTATATGTCTCTGGAAACACTTTCAGTGGCTCACCCTGAGGCGTATTTCCTAGGTGATTTTGAACCCCATCAAGTTGGCAATGAAGATTACTATCAATCGTTAATGTATGGGTCATTGCAGCTGCTTACTGTGACCTTCAAAAGGTCATTTCATCTTTTCAAGCCTCAGTTTTCCATTTTTAGAACGCGGTGCTACTAACGGTTTTCTCGGTGTCCTTGTTTACACAGGGAAGGGAAGGTGTGGCACTTAGACTGGCACCAAGGAGTGGTGTGGGACAATTCTATATTCTGTCAATTATATTTTAAATAAACGCTGATTGGCTGGTAGCCAGGCAGGAAGTATAGGCAGGAAAACCAGACAGGAAATAGAGATGGGGCAATGAGAACAGGAATATTCTGGGAAGAAGGAATCTCTTCCCCCAGTCCTGCCCAGACCACGGAAGAAGCAGGATGTGACCTGCCCCACTAAAAAAGGTACTGAGCCATGTGGTTAACATATATAAGGATAATGGGTTAATATATGTTATAAGAGCTAATACGAGGCCTGAGCTAATGGGCCAATCAGTTTATAACCTAATGTAGATTCGCTGTGTGATATTCTCTGGAACTAAACTGCTGGGGTACTGGGCAGAACAGAAACCCCAACAAGCAGACCTCATGTTACAAAGGAGTTCCGTCACTTCTGCTGTTGTCTCTGCAGAGATGTTTACTGAGTCCTTGTACTGCACCGAGGGTCTCTCCTGGCCTTATTAATCACGGGTAGGACTTGCTCCATCCACACAATGTTGGGGGTAGTGAGCAGGGTGAGGTCTCGAGACCTCCATCGGCATCCACTGCTCTATTAGGTTTCCATTGCTTTGCTAAATGCCGTGACCAGAAGCAACTTGGGGTTTATTTCCTTACAACTCTCAGGTCACACTCCATCACTAAAGGAATTCAGGGCAGGAATTCAAGGTAGGAACTTGAGGGCAGGAACTAAAGCAGAGGCAATGGTGGAAGACTGCTTGCTTGTTCCTCATGGTTTGATCAGCCTGCTTTATTACATAACCCAGAATCACCTGCCCAGGGGTGGCATCACCCAGGGTGGGCTGGGCAATCATTCATCAAGGAAATGCCCCGTAGGCTTGCATAAAGGTCAGTCTCATGGAGGCATCTTCTCAATTAAGATTCCCTCTTCTCAGATATGTCCAGGTTTGTGTCGAGTTGAAAAACAAAACATCCAGGACTAATGCCAGACCAGAGAAGGCTTTTGGTCCTTGGCCATGAGAGAGGGAAGAAGCCAGTATGAAGTGGGTATCCCAACCATTCCGTGTGTGTGTGTGTGTGTGTGTGTGTGTGTGTGTGTGTGTTCATGTGTATGCGTGTGGAGGCCAGAGGACAATCCTGGCCCTTGCTCTTCAGGTGTCATCTACCCGGAACTTCCTAAGTAGGCTGGGCTGCTTGGCCTCAAGTCCCAGGCGTCGGCTTCTCTCCAGCTTGTCAGCCCTGAGATTGTAAATGTGCACCCCATGTGCGTCTTAAAAAAGAAGTGAGCCCTAGGGGATCAAACTCAGGTCCCCATGCTTGCAAAAGAGGTGACTGAGCTATCACCCTGCCCCCCTTGTTTTCTTTTTGCCAATTAAGTATGGGTCAGTTATTTACATGCATGATTGTTACCATGCCCACCCAGAGAGCATGTTGGAGTCTCAGCACTGTGTTACCCTGCCTGTTACCTTGCTCCAGGAAGCTGCTCTGCCAGCTGCCTCTCTGGTCCCTGTCCCCTGGGTTGCCTGTCTCCTGGAGGGGTCTCCCTTCCACCAGTCCCACCCCAGGTACTCATCTTTGCTTATTTCTTGCCCACCAGGCCCTGAAGAAAGCAGGCTAAGAAGCTTCTTAGATTCCCCTCCCTCCAGGCTCCATAGGCCTGGCATCTGTCAGCTGAGAAGTTACTATGGATTCGCGAGCACTTGAACATGAACATATTTTATCCATCACAGCCAGCATAGGGCGTGCAGCTGCAGACAGCCGAGGGATGTGTAATTGACTCGGGCCGTATTTGGCACCCTGCATGGAGTCAGAGGATGTGGCCTCGTCACCTCTTCTTTGTTGTAATTCTGGGGTGACAGTTGGCTCTGTTTACAGGTTGGTACCCTGAAGTTCCTGCTGCCCAAAGTGGTATTCATGTCTTCCACACTATCAGCTTCGAGCTTTCCAGAATGAGAGACCTCAGGACCGCCCCAGACCTGCTGGGTGGGATGCAGACATCAAGAAGATCCCTCTAAGGTCCGTATGCACATTAAACTCTTGGGATTCTGCTTGAGGAGAGATATTGGGGTCGCTTACAATCAGCCAAGGGCACAGGCTTGAATGGAGATAGCGGGAGTCACCTTCTATGTGTCAATCAAACTAACAGGCTCAAGAACTGGCAGCGTGTGCACCACCCCTGGCTCTTGAACCTTGCAGCATTGTGGAGAGAGTTCCTCTTCAGGCATCAGGCCCTGGTGCTTGTAGTTCAGCTACCTTAGAGGGGAGCCAGGCATGGAGCCTGTGCCCTGGCACCTGGCCCTGTGTGGCACCTGGGTCCTGTGTGGCGAGGACAGGTATGCCAATGAACCTGTGACTGTGAGGCTCTCAAGGAAGCAACAGACCCAGACTGGAGCTATAGTTCACATGGAAGAGAGCTTAACTAGCCTGGCAGGGAACCCTGAGCTCAATTCCCAGCCCCATAAGTACCACATGCCCTGGTTTGCTCTCTGTTGCTGAGAAAAAGACCATGACCAAAAGTAACTTGGGGAGAAAAGTGTTTGTTTGGCTTACACTTCCAGGTTGCAGTCTATCATTGAGGGAAGTCAGGGCAGGAGCTCAAGCAGGAACCTGGAGGCAGGAACTGAAGCGGATATTATGGAGGAATGATGCTTACTGGCTTGTTCCCGTGACTACCTCTCACAGTGGGTGGGGCCTTCCTACATCAATTGTTCATCAAGAAAATGCCCCATAGATTTGCCTACCTGCTGATCTGTCGGGGGCATTTAGATTAGATTTAGGTTCTCTCTTCTCAGATGACTCTAACTTGTGTCAAGATGACAAAGACCCTAAACAGCACACTGTGTGTGTGTCACCTTCCTGGAATTCTAATACTCAGGAGTGGAGGCCGGAGGACCAGAAGTTCAAGGTCATTCTTCTGTACACAGTGAGTTTAAGGCTATCCTAGGTTCCGTGAAACCCTGTATCAAGGATAAGGGGGAGGAGGGAAGAGGCAAGGGGAGGAGAGGGAGAAGAGGTGAAGGAAGCCTACCCTTTTTATTACTTAGCAGCAGCTCTCTTTGGGTTTCCCTGCAGCCCTCATTGACGCTGAGCGCAGCCCTCATTGACGCTGAGCACACAGCAGCGCCCAGGTTGGAGCCTGGCCTTTGTTAGGAGTTCAGGGAGGCGTCCTTGAGGAAGTGCAGGAAAAGGACGATATAGAAGAGAGAAATGGGGTGGAAGCTGGAAGAACACCAGCAGAGTATGAGAAACGAGAAGGAAGACTGTGCGGAGCCTCAGAAACCCTCATGGGACTCAGCACCGGAGGACCACCTCTGACTCTGGTGGAGGCAAGTGTGCTGAAGCCAGGGCAGATAACAGGGTGGGGGCAGGTGAAGGAGGGGTCAGGCAAGTCCCGATTTTGGAACAGTTCCCTGAGGGAGGATGTGATGCCAGGGGAGAGTAAGCTTTGCTAATTCTTTGTAGCTGAGGAGGACACTTTAGATCTCACTGTGTGACCTTGGCACTCTGTTCATTGTCTCCGAAGCCAGTTTTTTGTCCTCTGTAAGCTGAGGACAGCTGTAGCCACAAACAACCCCCAAGCCCTCGGCACATTGGATGTGCTGGGAGTCCTCTTCCAGGATGGAAGCTCGCACCTGGAGGGAGACCCTGGTTAGAACACTCTGTGCCGAGTCCACCTGCTGAGCCCCAGAAAGGAAAGGACGGCCCCTCTGAAGAGCAGGAGATCAGGGGAGGACTTGCAGATCATTCAGCAAGAAGCCAAGGTCACGAGGATCAGGGTTAAGGCGACCATTCCCAGCCCTCCCCTGGGGCCTCAGGGATCTCTGCTCAGAATCCATAGCAAGTAGACAGCATGTGTGGTTCCCAGGGCCTGAAGATATCCCTGCCTGATCTGAGGCTGATCAGTCAAACTGAGCGAGAAACCCCGGGCATGGCCAGTAGCAAGGGGGAGGCAGCCTTTGGCTCCTTAGCCGGCATAGCTAGGTCTTCTGAGTGACTTGGGTACAGGAGCCCTGAGATCCAAGTTCCGTTTCCCCAATGCCTCCAGGGACAGAGAGATTTTCTCTGGTAATAGTCACGTTGCTGGGAGCGAAGGAGGAGACTTCTGCAAAGCCACCTTCCAGGAAAGACAGAACACAACCGTGTTCCCCTCTTTCATTCCGTGAGATTAACAGCCACAGATTAGGCTCCTGCTGTGCGCCCTGCGCCCTGTGGCGGCCATTAGTTACAATGCCGAAGGAAGTAGACATGAATCTTCACTCGGTGGAGTTTCTGTCGTAGCAGAGGGAGATACCACAGACAAATGAAAATACATACGATATTATCCGAAAATATGAACTTGTGAGGAAAACTCCAAAGAGTCTGATTTGCTGTTATGAAGGAAGGGGAATGGAATGATCCGGAGCAAGGAGTAGATGGGCACAAAGAGACCTGAGGGAGGTGAAGGGGTGAGCTCTAAGGACATTCGGGGTGAGGCCATCCCCCAAAGAGGAGACCCATCAAAGGGATTTCCATCACACTGGACTCAACTTAAAGCTCAGATCCCTAAACAAAGGAATCCCACGGTGCAACTGGGGGCTTGTGACAACTGAGCTGCCTCAGTTGGTGAAGGTTTGTAGACATAGAAGGACACTGTGGCAGGGAGGACGGTGAGGCTGAGGACAGGGAGACTCATGTGACAGCCTACCTTAAGAGGGCATCAACATCACCGCCTCTCAGAAGCCCTCCAAAGCATGCAAGGCTCTCTGCGCACTTGGGGCCCACCAATGACATCACTTGGCACTTGTCTGTCTGTCTGTCTTCCCCTCTTTACTTTCATAGCCATCTACTCCTGGAGCTGCGCTCTCCCCTCAGGGTTGGCTACACAGTATATTTAATATGCCCAGGGCTCAGCACAGGGCTGCTGCTTAGAGAGAGGGTATGGAAGGAAGGTTGAAGAAAGGACTGGAGACCAGAGCGGAGGAAGAGTTTGGAAGAAGAGTGTGGCCGGGCTGCAAATGCAGACTTGGCAAAGGGGACCATGGTCCTGGGGCTGGATACTCGCCCTAACCATGAGCAAGTAGAGCAAGAAGAAATGAGAGAGAAGAGAGACCTCCTGGAGAATTTGAACCTTAGCCACAGTGGGTGAAGGACAGGGCACTGCTTAAGATGACCCTAAGTTAGGGATGGAGATGGAAGAAAGAAACAGCCTCTAGGGGGCTCTGGAGTGATCCTGCACCACGATGAGCGGGCACTAGGCTAGGAGCTGTACAGTTCGTCTCATTATCTGCCCCCCCCATCTTCATTTCATCTCCAAGGGAGGGGCTGGCTATTCGATGCCATTCCAGACACTGGAATTTGAATAATGACATTAATAACAGGCAAGGCCAGCGGCAATGAGCGTTCCTGACTGTCCACGCTGGATGCCTTTAATGAAACCTGGAAATGTGTGCCCAGATAGTGAATGGGGGAAATGCACCTGGTGAACGGGAGCTCAGTGGCTGGAATGAGAGGCTGGATTCAGAGAGCTATAAAGTAATGATGGTGATGGTGACGAGGCTGCATCGTGAGAGCACATTAAAATCAGATTAATTAGTTAATTTAAAATAACAATACCCATTAAGATCATTAGCTACGCCTTAACTCCATTCGGTACCCAGCTGTAAACACGCCGCTTTTCTCAGGCAACCTCTCGTTTAGTTTCCTAAAGCAGAAATGAGGCTTCTTGTTTCTCTCCTTCATGTCACAAGCATTTATTGGGCCACCCACACTTCTGGGCCTGAAGGTGGAAAGGGGGAAGACGACAGGAGGGACGGACCCTTTGCGGAAGGGGTGGGGCCTGGGAGGAGTCAACGATAGCTCAGGGTGACAGGTGAGGAACTGGAGAGAACAGAGAACCAAAGGAGCTGGTACACAGAGTAGCTGTCACAGCCTTGTTTCTGTCTCTGCTTCCTGTCTTACCCTAAGAGTGCTGGGATTATAGCTGTATGCTACCATGTATGGATTTTCATATGGGTTCCCTGGATCCACACTGAGGACTCCGGGGTGTCTGGGATCGTGATGGTGACAGTTAGGAGACTATGAAGTCCAAGCCTGCCCACTGGCGTTTGCCATGGGCAGGAAGCTCAGAGGCACCTGTGGTAAGGGGAAAGAGCAGGACACAGTTCTGGTCTCTCACCCGTCACCACACACTGTTCTACAAGCTCCAGAAACTGACCTTCTACCTGACGTCCTGTCTGTAGGGAAAGGCCATGAGGAGCCTCCAGAGGCCCCAGGTTGCTAGGAGTGCCAGAGGAGGTAGCGGTCGGGTCCATGAGACCCTGGCCTGGCAGATTCTGATTGACCAGCTTTGTTCTCAAGCCCATTTTTCAGATCAGCAGCCCTGTCTTAGAAGTGGAGGGGGGTGACCTGCTCAAAGGGCTGAAGTTGGAAAGGGTTTGAATAGTCTGCACTCTGGGGAGGTCAGTGCTGTTGAGATCTGAAAAGGCAGAGATTGGACCGAGGTGAGGCCCGAAAGGCTCACGGGTTTGACTCTCGCTGTGGGAGCAGTGTGAAGGACCGGAATCATGCTCAGTATGATGGGACAGCATTCATATTTTCCCTTTATAGTTTGGAATTTTAAAGATGTGTGTGTGTGTGTTTTATAGATGCATGTGTATGTAAAGATACATGTACATGTGTGTGTGCTAGTGTGTGTATGTGGTGTGCATCTGTGCATGTGTGTATGTATGTGTGTGTTGCTCTCTGTATGTGTGTGTGTATGCATGTGTGTATATGCATGTGTGTGTATGTATGTATGTGTGTGTGTGTGTGTAGGTGTCTATACCATGAGGGCACGTGGATGTCAGAGGACAACTTTCAGAAGGTGACTCTCACCTTCCAACTTTGTTTTGAGACAGGGTCTCTGTCTTTGGCACTGTTCTTCATACTCTAGGCTAGCTAATGGAAAAATTCACAAGTAAGTCTCCTGTCTTTGCCTCCCACCTCACTGTAGGAGTGCTGGGATTACAGATGTGTGCTATCTGTCTGACTTTTTATGTGGGTTCTGGAAACTCAAACTCTGGTCAGAAGGCTCATGTAGTAAACACTTTCAGCCAACTGATCCAGCATTGATAGTTCCCGATACATCACTCTGGCTACTGAGAGCCTAGGATGGAGATGACCCCATTGAGTGGAAAGATGCATCTGCTTGCTAGCTTTTGTTTATTGATTCACTTAATGTGTGGTTACCTGAATGCATTGTGTGAGCATGTTAATGTGTGCATGTACGTGTGTCCACATGCATGTGGAGGTCAGAGGTCAACCTTGGGTATCTTCCTCGGTCTCTCTCCATCTGTTTTTTTTTGGTGAAGGATCTCTCATTGAACCTGGGGTTCACCCATTCGACTACACTGACTGGCTCACAAGCACCAGGAATGTGCCTGTCCGTGTCTCCCTGGTACTGGAATTGCAGGCACGGGCCTTGCCATTACACCCAACTGTTAGCATGAGTGCTAGGAATCCAAACTTAGGTCCTTGTGCTTTTAGGGCTAGCATTTTATCAGCTGATCCATCTCTCCAACCCTCAGAAGGAATTTCTTGATGTCTAAAAGTCTACAGCTTCATTCTTCTCTATGGCAGCCTCACATCTCATGTGGATGTGGGACAAGTGAGCTCCAGCATCACAAAGGGTGCTGGGTTTAGTGACCTGCTTTCGGCTCATGTGACCCCATGTGGCCAGTGACCGTCCTACTGGACACGGTGCTAGAGCCTTGTCTAGCAACAGAGAAGCCAGGGGCTTTGACCCCCAAATCCTTATTGACAGAAGTCACATGTGACTCCATCCCTCACGTCACTAGGACACACACATTCTGAGACTTGGAGCTGCTGAGGGGAGGCTGTGCATTTAAGATGCTTTGATTCCTATTTTTAACTGCTTTCCAGAGAAGGTCTACAAGTTTGTTCTGTCCCCGCGGTGGCTGAGCTGGAGAGCCACTGCTCCCATCTGGCTCCGGGAGTTCTATTAGCATTTTTTTTCCATCCAGCTTTTTCCATCCTTAAGGGATAGGGGTAGTTGATGAAGGAGCTAACTTCAAAGAACCTCAGGCCTCCTGACTGTCCATGGCTCTCCTCAGGGCATCCATCCCAGCCCCAATACTTCAAACATGCTTTCTATAACAATACTATTATTAATAATATTTGTGTGTGCACACACGTAGGGAGGCCAGAGGTCCGACCTCAATCATCCCCTTGTGATTTGAAACGGGATATGGTCAGTGAGTCCCAGAAATCCACCCACCTCTGCCTGTCCAGCACTGGGGTTACAAGCAGACACTACCACATCCATCAATATTATTCATGTTAATAATAAAATCCACGGCATTCCCTCAGACTCCCTAGGTGCAGGTCAGCTCTCTTTGAGAACAAAATGGCCTCACCTCAGTGGGAGGAGGTGAGCCTGCCTTTCCTTTTCATCTCAGTTCCATCTATCTTGCCCTATCTTTCCCCAGCATTATTTTTCAATTAACAGCCCCAATCCTCTGGATTACAGTTTCTCATTTACTGGGATCGCTGCTAGCGAAAATATTAACGGTAATGAAAAATACTGGGCTGCAGTGATTTCCCCACTCCACCCCCCTGCCGAGAGCCGATGCTTCCCATCCCACCCCACCCCAGTGTAATTAAAAAGCAAGCCAAATGGGCAAATAAAAACTGTGTGTGCCCCCTCCAGCCTTGGTGACGACACGGGAGGACTGTGAACCCCAAATAGGCCATTAACGCCATGCCATAGCAGAGCCACCAGAGTTGTGGAACAAAACAAATGAAGCTTAGCAGTGAAGGCAGAAGCTTAATAAATCCTGCCCAAAGTGGCTTTCACTTCAGGCCCTAAGCTGTGATTAGAGGGGGCGAAATCAGGAGCTGGAAGGAAACAGGTAGCCAAGAGCCAGGCTTTAGAGGAACCAGGCGGGTTCTGCCTTTTCTCCAAGAGGCCATGAGTGCCCCTCTCCCAGCAAGCAGGCAGTGGAGATAGCGTTTACTGTTTTGTTTTTTTAACTCCTCCTGTCTGCCCTTAGGGTCCATGGGACAGCCTGGCCTGGTCCCCTGTACTGATAGCTCTAATTGTCAACTTGACACAGCTTCAAGTCACCTGAGAAGAGAGTTTTAACTGAGGGGTTTCCCAGATCAGGTTGGCCTGTGACATGCCTGTGAGGAATTGTCATCATTGTTAATTGAGTCATTATCTGAGCAGGTGATCCTGGGCTGTAGGAGAAGCTAGCTGAGGGGACTGGAGAGAAGGATCAGGGGTTAAGAACATTTGTTGCTCTTGCAGAGGACCTCAGTACTCATATGGGGTCATGAGCATCCACAACTCCAGTTCCAGGGGATCCACGGTTCTTTTCTGACCTCTGCAGGCACCAGGCACACAAGTGATGCATACATGTACAAGCAGGCAAACAGTCATACACATAAAATATAAATCAATGTATCAATCCACACACCTACACTACGAATGCCTGATTTTTGACAAAGAAGCAAAAAATATTAATAATCCTAAAATATTATTCAGATAATATTCCGCGGAGATGAAAAGATGGCGCGGGACACAAACGAACCCACGTGTATAAGTTTATTAGAGGGTGT
>LOEQ01000364.1:1088419-1099682 GCA_001685075.1 Bramus lutescens
AGAGAGAGAGAGAGAGAGAGAGAGAGAGAGAGAGAGAGAGAGAGAATGTGAGTTCTGTGTATGTCAAGGAGCTGGCACCAAGTGACAAAGTCCATACCCAATAATCAGACTGGGATCAGCCACCATGTCCCTTGCTGTACCTTAGCTCCTTGTCTGGTACCCACTTCTAGTCCTTAGGAATTTTATGCCCCCATCTCACCATATGGCCCCATCTCACAGATAAGAATTCCAAAGACTACAGAGGCCTTATGTATAAGGTGTCTAAAGTTCTCAGAGGCTGAAGTGCTTGCCACACAAGCATGAGGGCCTGAGTTCAGCCCTCGAGCACTTTGGCAAAAACTGGGCCTGGTGGAACACACCTGTGACCCCAGACCTGTGGAACTAGAGACTATAGATCCCTGGAACACATTGGCCAGCCAGCTTAATCCAACCAGTGAGACACAGGCCCATGGGAGCCCCTGTCTTAAAGTAAGTGGGTAGCTTCTGAGGAATGGCACCATTGGTTTTCCTCTGCCAGCAACATGCATGTGTGCACATTGACACAAGTATCTACACACACACACACACAGAGAGAGAGAGAGAGAGAGAGAGAGAGAGAGAGNNGAGAGAGAGAGAGAGAGAGAGAGAGAGAGAGAGAGAGAGAGAGAGATATTTAAGAATGTTTCCAGTTCACTGGTGGCAAATAAATATTGAAGTGTTAGAAAAATGGCTTGTGTCTTTCAAAACCTAATTCTGCCTCTCCCTGAATCGCTCATGCTTGGAAAAAGTTCGATGGCTTAGAGAAACTTCCAGAAGACGTGATTTCAGCCCTGATGAGGCTAGGAAAGCTGACATGATGGTGGTGTCCTCTGCTACCATGTGCTGTTATTAATTTTTCAGGCTTCAGGGACAAAGAGTAGCCTCGAGTCCTGGTCCAGCTTTAGATCTGCCTGTGCTTCTGAGTCTTGTCACCCAGAGGCAGCAGGCCCAAGGGCACTGTGGTGACTGTGTCCATAAAGGTCCCAGTCAGTGGTTAGAAGCAACACGCTGGGTGACTAAGGTCCTTGAGTCTCTGCTTTGCGGTAGGGGCTCCCCAGGGCCTCGGGATTGCAGGCAGAAGCTGCTGGGCAGGCTGGGCTAAGGGCAGACATATGGAGGACATGGATCTTCCTTCCTCTGAAGATAACTGCCACATCAGCTTCTGGTGGCTGGTGGCCATGTCTGTCTGGGGCTGAGTGAAAGGCAGAAGGACCTGGGGCAGCTCCCAGCAACCTCCTTTTCTGGCACTCACATAACCATAGCAAACCTGGGCCTCTGGGACATTGCTGGGCAGGCTATTTCCTGAATGGAGTCCAGGCTAGCAAGGGGTAGCAGGGTAGGTAGAAATGATGTGACTGAGGATCTCCATAGCTGTCCTAGAGCCCAGCCCGTAGGGCCTGGGCCCATAGGCTGCCTAGTTCACTGCTGTATGCTCTGGGCATCCCCGCTTTACCTGCTTAACGGAGGTACCAAGCACGACAGTGTTAGCTGCTGCTCAAAAGGATGGACGAAGATCTAAGGATGGATAGCATTAACGGCTCCATCATCGGTGGGCTTGAGGTGTGTGGGTGAGGTGCCTCTCTCAGGCAGCCCAGGGTGTTAGTGGACCCTCAACATACACACCAGGTGCAGATGCACTTGCACTGACGTATTTCCACGGAAATTGTATTAAACACTGGCTACCATACTCTTAATCACGGAACCATTTCTCAATCTTATAGCATGATAGGATTTAGAATAACTGAGGAGACACATCTCTGAGTGAGTCTGTGAGGTACTTGAGGTGGAAAGACCCCTTCTGAAAGCAGGCAGCACCATCTGATAGCCTGGGGTCCTTGGGTGAATGAACAGGAGAAAAGACCTGGAGTGCTAGGATTCACCCCTCTTGGCTTCCTGACTGCAGACTCAATGTGACTGCCTGTCACACATGCCTATTGCTATGGCTAGAGTTCCCCTCGATGCCGCTCCTTCCCCATCGTGATGGACTGCACCCTCAAACTATGAGCGGAAATAACCCTTCCTTCCCTAAGTTGCTTTTGTCGGTTTTTTTTTTAAATCACGGAAACAGGAGAAGTTAGCTAATAAAGGCAGGGATCCGGAGACGACCAAATAGGTAGACAGCCTCCGAGGGCTCTGGGGCTGGAGGTGGGGGCAGAAATGGCCCTGGGATCAGTGCTTGTTGATTAGTGAGCCTCAGGTGGGTGACAGCTCTCTAAAGCCTCTATTTACGAGACTGAAAAATTCTCACACTCCATATTCTAGCCACGCAACTATAAATATTAAAGTGCACCAGAGGAGAGATTGCAAAATTGAACTGCGGGAGAGAGCCAGCTCAGAGCTTGGGAGACGAAAAGAGGGTGAGTATTCTCTTCCGTTCCTTCCCTCTTCGGTGCATTGGCTGCAGAAGGTTTTGTGGGTAATAAAGGGCAAGAAGCTGCACCTCTGTAGGCTGCAAGAGAAGGTAGCCCCTGAGGGTGCCCTCGAGGGGGTAATAAGCATGCTACCTTTTCCCCAAAGCCCCTGAGAGGTTGGAGCTGCACCCTAGACCCTTATGGTAGTGACTGCTAAGCATAAGAGTGGCATCTTGTAGTGATTACTTATCTCTTGCTGTGATGTAACACCATGACCAAGGCACCTTCTAGAAGGGTTTATTTATATGGTTCCAGAGGGAGGCAAGTCTCTCATGGCAGGGAATTCTGACAGCAGATGGATAATGTGACTGTAGGAACAGCTGAGAGCTCACATCTCCAACAGGAAGCAGACAGAACTGGGAATGATGGGGGCTTTTGATTTCTCAAAGCTGTACCCCAGGGACAGCCCACCTCCAGCGAGGCCACGCCTCTTAAATCTACCCAGACAGCACCACCAACTGGGGACCAAGTATTCAGATGTCCAAGACTATGGGAGACAGTTTATCCAAACCACCACAGGCCCCAGCCCTGCTGTAACCCCTGGAGGTAACCCTTCACACACATAGAAGGAGATAAAATCAAAGCAGACAGGGATGCCCCTGCTAAGTAGGCAGAGGTAGAGTCTGAGCTCCCAGCAGCTGGAAGAGACCAGCCAACACTTCCCTCTCCTCCATCTGTAGACCTCGGTCTTCCCCAAAACTCTCCTATCAGCAGGCCTTTGGCTCACTCCTGTGGCTGGCACCTCTGTGTGCATACTGTCCATCCCCTCTCTGTGCAATAATTAATTGCCACAAGTCTCCCAAGATCCTACCCACTCCTTCCCTCCAGACCCCCTAATCCACCCTGATGGTGGGGTAGCTTTGAAATACAGTTTTAGGTCCATCACCTTCATGTTTTAAAAAAAAAGTCTTCTATTTGGGGCTGGCGAAATGGCTCAGCAGATAAAGGCGCAGATAAAACCTGACTATCTCCTGCCCACACCTTTCCCTATACAGTGTCTACCCCTCCTTCTTAGAAGCCTGGGTCTAATCTTATTGCTTAGCAAAGCCATCCCTAACAACTGAAGCCCTAGGTGCTCTCTCTGTCCTCTGAACTCCACACAATTTTTGCCTGTGCAATTCATTTGTTAATTAATTGTGCACTGTGATGCCTGGAGATATTTTGAGTTATTTATTTATTTTTCGAGTTGCATACTGAGAATTAATTCTTTGGGAGCTTTGCTTGTTTACATCCGAGCATCGCATTTCAGATCCCAGGATAGAGAATGGTTCTTCTAGGGGGTACAAGGTGCTTTGCTGTATTTTATCCTCTTTCTTTTAAAATTTTTGGACAATTTCATATATGGATACATTGTATTGGGATCAGAGTTATCCCTCCATTACTCTCTTTTGTTCTTGTCTACCTCCTATGCCTGCTAATTGCCTTCTCCTCCCAGCCTCTTGTGTATGTAGCTCCTGCTGCTGTAACTTCAATGGCCATGTTAGATCCAGAAGACAGAATGTTGTAGCCCTCCTCCATGCCCATTTAGCAAAACACCAGTAGTGGTTTCCCCTCAAGGATTTAAGACCTCCCCAACCATGGGCTTTTGATAGTTCCAGACAAGCATTCCTTCCTACAGAGTGGCTTCAAATCCAAGCAGAAAGTGGTTGGTTATTCCACAAACAGCAATGCCACTATTGTGTCTATGGCTATATCATGCCTGGCAGGTTGGAACTCTTGTAGAATGCAGGGTTCATGGGCGGATAAGGCTGATGGATTTTCTTCTTCAGCTGGCTGTGTAGTACTTCTGGCCCCGTGCATGCTATCCAATACAGAGGAAGCTTCCAGCTCCGTTCTTTGATTTCTCTGTGTCCTGAATCCAGTGTGTGCGATGTCTACAGAAAGAGGATTGAGTGAGCCATCAAGAGGAATGGCAATAGCTTGTATTTTCTTTCCACAAATTATGGGGCACTGTTCTCTTTAGGTTCCTCATTCATTCATTATCATCTCCCTTGGGAAGTTTTTTATTTTTGTTTCTGTTTCTTCCAGATTCAGGATACTCCTTCAGGGTCAACCCTGAACTCTCTGCATTTCTTGAGTACTAGTCTTACCCAGATGTGGTCTAGCCTTGGCTCTTCATTCTACTACAGTCAGCTGTGGAGGGGTAGTTGAACTGTGTGTAGTGAGAGGAGACCACAGACCTTCTGGACATAGCCCGGCAATGGCATAGACTCTGGCCATGTGGGCACCAAACTGCTGCCATACAAGAGAGTTCCACATTAGCCCAGAATGGAGTATACCAAAGGTTTATTTATCAGGGGGTAAACTCACAAAAAGTGTAGTGACCTGCAGTCCTCTGCGTGTGCTGGGAACTAAAGCCTCAAATCCAACAGCCAAGGGGCCGGCACATGCTTTACAGCTGCATTTATAGTGCATGAGACCATGCCCAAAGTGTGCCGGTATCTTAAAGGCTATTGGCTAAAGGAGTTCCCACAGCCACCATTCCATCTCCAGCTGCTGGTTTCTTTAGCCATGTCCCCTGGTGGAGTTCTCAGTTGCACATCTCATATATACCGGCAGTCTATGGGACCTTCATAACCCCAACAGAACTTAATAGATCGATCAGACCTTCTAGGATGACCAAGGCCAAGTACCACAAGCTAGTTGCTAAAACCAAAAATGGGTTCTCTAATAGATTTGAGGCTATAAGTCCAAAATTGCGGTTCTGCAGGGTAGTAAGCCCTTGGGGAGGTAGAGGCAGATTCCTTGTTCCTTCCTAGCTTCTGGATGCCATTGACATCCTTTACCCCATGAGTCTAACCTTTGCCTGTCTCTTTGATGACTATCAGTGTATATTCATTGTACAAATGATGGGATTCACTGTGGAATTTTCATGCATGAGTATCATGGACTTTGATCATATTCATACATGCCCCATCATGCCCTCTTGTTCCTCCTTTCTTCTCTCATTGGTCCCCTTCTCCTTTCATCTCTTTCTTAAAAAAAAAGAAAAGAAAAATCTTCATTCTGAATATGAGAGAAGGCATCCTATTTCTGATTCCACAAGCCATCCTTCCCTGGGTGTCTCTCTGTATCTTCATGTGTCTTTGGTGTCGGTTTTTTTTTTCTTACAAAGTCACAAGACTCCCTGGGTTCCACCGTGTTCCTATGACCTGGTTCTCCTCATCTACCTCAGTCTATATTCCAGCCGAGCTCTGGAAACCTCCCTTGGTGGCTGCCAGACCAACTCCCTTCACTTACTTACTTCCCTAGCATCCTCCTTAGTGCTGGTCCCAGGAGAAGGGCTCTGTCCACTGCTCTGCACCTCCTCCTCTTTAGGGTATCTGTTTCACCCCCTTGGGGCTCTTAGTTTTGCCTGGTTTCTGGTAACCACTGGCTTTCCTTGGTGTGTGGCCTTGCTTCTGCATTCTTCTCTACTGTCTGGGGGTTAGCGCTCCTCTCTATGCGCCCCTCTCTTGAATTCATTTGGGTTGCACTCAGAGAACCAAAGAGACTCTTCTCATTTTAACCCCACGTGATGGTTGACTTGAATTCTCAACTTGATATATTCTAGAATCACCTGGAAAAGAGTCTCAGTGCAGGATTGTCCCTATTGGCTTGGCCTCTTGTCCTGTCTCTGTGGAACTGATTTCAGTTAATCGATGTAGAGTAACTCATCCCAGTGTGTGTGGCACCATTCCCTAGGCAGGGCCCCTGAATATCGAATAAGAGTGGAGAAATAGAGCTGAGCAGAAGCGAGAAAATGAGCATGCTTAGGTGGGTTCTTTTTGCCCTTGACTGTGGCTGTGATGTGACTCCATGTCTGAAGCTCCTGCCTTGACTTCCCCACTGGAGTAATGGACTGTTATCTGGACTTGGAAGATGAAATAAATATGTTTGTCCCCTAAGTTGCTTTTTGTCTGGGTATTTTATCACAACATGGGAATGAAATTAAGACCACATAAAGCAAGATGTTCTGGGGACTGGGGTACACTGACCTCTTGGGAGCTGTTCTATCTACTGTATCCTCTTCTGTTCCTGTGGCCCATGGCTGAAGATGGAGATGTGTCTATTACTCTCTTTCTCTCATGCCCTGCACTCATTAGCCAAGGCTTCAGGGAGGCTCCCCCCAACTCTTTACCTCCTCCATTTTGGGTTCCACAGTACCTTTGGGTTTGGAAACAGTTTTTTCACTATACTATAATAAGCCAAGCAGACCCCCACTTACCCATCGCTACATCTGACAGATTACCATGGAGACAGTCAGAGTGTTCTCAGATGACTTGAGTGAGGACAGACAGCTGTGTCCTGGCATGTCGAGTCTCAGATCTCTGCTTCTTGGCTGGGGTTGATGGATGTGCTGGGCTCCTGGGCTCATTATCACAAAGAAGGGACCTATGCTGGCTTGGGCTCCTGAACTGATCAGACCAAAGATGGGTCTATGTCAGTTCAGCGGTCCCTGGGGAGCTGCACTCAGTGATCACAGCTAGTGTGATTCAGAGAGGAAGAGGGCAGACCAGGTGACAATCAGTATCCTTCTGCAGACAAGCAAGGGCAGTGACAGAGTTGAACAGCCCCACACTCCATGTTGGGAATGACAGACAGCCAAGAAGGACCAAGCTGAAGAGAGAAGAGTCCGGGGAAGAATGAACAGCTGCAATCTGAGGAAAAAGAGTTTGCGATCTGGAGTAAAAAGAATGGGCTGGGGGGTGAGGAGGGGACAGGGGAGGCAACTTTGTCTGTAAACCTCCATACAATGTCACAACTTGAATTCAGAGTCCCAGCACCCAGGGAAAAAGCCAGGTGTGGGGGCATGCCTGTAACCTCAGACCTGGGAAAGAAGAGACAAGAGGATTCCCCAGGCCTCACTAGTGTGTGTGTGTGTGTACAAATACAACCTGCTAAGTCTTCAGTTTGTATATGATTTCAGCACTGACCATTCTGCACTGGACTACCAATAAGGGGGATCATTCCCATGAAAGGCTAATTCTCTTTCTTTGGCAGCGGTCTGTGATTCTCTGTCTAGGGATGGGACCCCATGAAATTTCCCCCCTTCCATGTTAACATTGATTGATATTGCCATTGTTCTTGTCTGCTCTATGCAGACACACATACATACATACATACAAACATATATATTCATAAAACAATAATAAAGAAGCTATCAATTTAAGAGTGGGGGGATGTGGGAGGGGCTTAAGGGAGGGGAAATATGGAAGGGGTTTGAGGAAGGGCTGGAGGGAAGAAAGTGAGGGGTAAGTGATGTAATTTTATTTCAATGCAAACATACTAAAATTAAAAATTTAAATGCAATAAATATTTAGGAAAAAAGCAAGGAGGCAAATGATTGAGAGAGGTAGCTGACATTGACCTGTGATCTCTGATTGCATATGTGCACACATGTAATGGAACGTATACATGCACACACATATGCATACGCGCACTACTTGGTTTGCACATAATGTACCCCCACACAAATACACAAAACAAAACAAAAACCTGGAGAAGTAATTTAACCTTTCTGAACCTAACTCCACCTGCTGATCAGAAAATAATAACATTACTTCCCATTCATGGGGGGGTGGGGGGGTAAGAATCAATGGGAGAAGGTAGATGGACGCATTTTCACACATGCTTTCTACATGCAAAGAACCGTTATTCCCACATCTGTATTCTACATGCTTAGGGTTTTGTAAATCCACAGTGATGCTTAGAGGCTTCTAGACCTCTGGAAGGGCTGGTGAGTGGCTCCAGACTCTAACGAAATGGAGGCGAGACACGAAGGGAGTGGAACTAAATTCATCCACCTGTATGGAAGGCATGGGGTGGGACAGAGGCCCCTCCAACTGGGGCTGTTTTTGTTATTCTTGGGCAGAAAATTCCCAGCCTGATGGGGCTTGAAGCAGGCTGTCTGCAGTGATGTTTGACAGAATGATGGATGGCGACAGGGCTGGATTTCTGACTCACAGCGCAGACTCGGCATTCTTTATCTGGGGCCTCTGGCGGCGCAGGCTGCAAATAAGCAATCCAGTTACAGAGATCCCTGATAAAATTCCATTAGGGGCCCGGGAGACAATCACGCTGGATCCAATAACAGAGGCAGGCTGGGGAGGCGAGGGGCATGTTGGGAAGGGAGCGCTGCCACTGGGGAAATTTTCCTTGGGTCTGGAGGCTCTCGCATTGGGAATTCCATGAAAATCCCTGGTCTGATTGCAGACCCAAACCAGTTCTGACATCCACTTGTCTTTGCCGTTTGAAATGCCCCGGAAATTACCCGGGGAGGTAGCCGAGGGCTGCGATGCCGCCTGGAGGGAGGCTGGACAGGTCCTGGGTGTTGCGAGTTTAATTCTGACACACTGTGTTTCACCTTTGGGGAACTTGTCTTCTGGGAGCCCGGCTCATTTTTTNTTACCTTAAGCTGATGGATGGGAACCCATGATACCCAGTGAGTACTGGGTAACTTTTGCAGCCTGAGAGAAGAATTAGCTCTCTGCACACTCCCAGGGTCCTGTCTACGGTCTCTGGGAACACCATTCGGGCAGATAAAAGCAATAAAATGACCCTTCTTCACCTTTTCCAAGTAGCTGTTCTCTAGAAGTGATGTTGGTTTAACAAAAATGCAAAGGAAATGGATACCATCTGCCAACTTCCCATGCTCCTTAGCACCTGAGCATCTTTCGTCTCTCTATACCCCATGCTGCACAGCCCTACTCCTCCACCCCGCCCCAAGGCAGCCTGTACACTCCTGCTTCCCCTCCTGTCAGGTGGTTCATGCTCCTTGACATCCCTCCCCCATCCCCCAGACCCTGACGTCTCAGGTTCTACTGCAAGGAATTTTCTCCTCTTTTTTTTAACGTGTGTTAATTATATTATAGAAAGTAAGGTATGCCATTTCTGCATGTGCACACAGCATTCATCTGTTACTATCCTCCCTTGTCTTCTTCCCACTTCCCTCCTACATTACCTAATAGCTCCCTTTGTATTGTCATATATTCAGAGCAGGACTCTTTCTTGTCTAATCTTCTAGAAGCTTCCAATTGTGCATGCTAATGCTTGGCACTCCCAGAACCTCGCCCATCCAAGTCCTCTTGGATGTTTTACATGCGGATCCCTTCGGTTCTCTCAGAGACACAGGTTCTGTGGCCCCCATTTTGCAGACAGAATCTTAAGCCCCGTGGAGAAGGTCACACTGACTCAGGGAGTCTGTCTCCTTACTGTTCTGATGGCTTGCTGACCCACCTGAGGCCCCCCAAAGCAACCCAGTGACTGTCTCCTACTCTAGCTTCTCCCAGTTCCTAATAAGTACAGTCATCCCAGTATGGTGTCACTCCCAAAGGAGCATCGAAGGCCAGCTGGGGCTGGCTGAACTGAGTGTCCACCCTTGCTTTGCGATTATATTAGTATTCATGGTGACCTGAGCTGACCTCCTGGGGAGAGTGTCTTCCTCCATACAGGTCTGGAGACCTCCAGGCTCACACACCTTTCCTCACGTCTAGAAGGACACTAAGCCGCCAGCATGGCCTTGAGAGTCTCTGCCTGGCCCTTAGAGCCTCTGGTCAGCTCTGTCAGGGCAAGACCTCCTCAGATGAGGCCCTAAGAGCACATCCCAGTGCTTTGATTAAACTACCTTTGTGCCCCGATCCTAGACTGTCTGTGTATCCAAACATCCTGTCAGCTTGGATTCCAGGCTGTGGGTGGGCTCATTGCAGACTTTAGTTTGTGCCAGGGCTCTTCTCAACCTCTCCTGACACCCTAGATTCGAGATCTCAGGGCTGAGACTGACATGCACGGCCTGAGGACCAAACCTGTAGTGACAGCAAGCAATGTGACAGTGGAAAGGGAGCCAGCTAGCTAGACTCTACCAGAGAGAACCTCCAGGTTGCATCCTCACTGGTACGGCATGCAGAAGCTTCCAGATACTCTGGGCTAGTTCTATTGTCCATGGAGGATGTGAGGATCCCTTCCTCATTCACGGTCTAGAAATGCTGGAGGCCCGCAGAGCCATACACGGCTAGATGAGGCTACAGGTGGCTTCCTCTTCCCTTCTGTGGAACAGGCCATCTCTCCTGGCTACTTCTCCTTCCTCTGCTCCTTGCTGAACCCGAGCATCCAGGTGGAGTACTGTCCTCGAAATTAGTCAAAGTCCCTCGACTCCCTCAAGGAGTCCTGATGTCTGACGGGAGAAAAGGTATACAAGGAAGGGCTCTGAGAACAGCCTGGCCCCTTCTTCCAGGGCTCCTATGCCTGCAGGAGGCATAGGGTGACGGGACACAGCCAGCAAAGTTAGTGAGGGAGGGAAGTAGATACAGCCTGGAGGTACACAGTGAGAGGTGGCCAACTTTCCGCTTTGGTGACCAGACCACCACTCTATGGAACTTAAAGGAGGCCCTCTATGCTAAGAGTGGGAAGTGGGGCCTGTCCTTTCCACACAGCATCCAGCCCTGAGTGCCACTCTCTGTGTCCTGTCACAGACTCCATTCCATCCCCTCAGATTCAGATGCTAGAGTCCTAAGCCCCAATCCTGAACAGCGCTTCTGGGTTTGGAGACACAGACATTAAAGGGGTAATTAATTTTAATTGAGGCCACTAGGGTGGGCCCTAATCCAACACGACTGTGTCCTTAAGACAAGAAGAGATTAATTCATAACAAGAAAGAGATTAATTCCAGAGGGATGTGAGGACACAGAGAGGAGGTGACTGTCAGGGAGGAGAGACGGCTGAAGAAACCAGCCCGGCACTCGGACTTCTACCCTCCAGACCCACGAAGAACATTTCCGCTGTGAGCCACCCCAGCTTGTGGCACCTTGCTACAGTAGCCATGGCAAACAAAAGCCACTCAGATGACCCGTAGGCTT
>LOEQ01000364.1:1099750-1113261 GCA_001685075.1 Bramus lutescens
GGGAGGGAGGGGGGAACTGGGAAAATATTGTGAAGTGCCTGCTGCCCCCACCGTCAAACCCCACCCCACCCCATCCCCATTTATTAGAATAGAAACCCAAAGGAGAATCAGGAAAGAACATAGACTTGATCAGAAACCACACGGTTTGAAAAGCTGTCCAGTGACTCGAGTCCAGACCTGGACTCAGTTAACCACCCTATTGTCCCCAGGAGGTCCTGGCCCTCACTCTCAGGCTCTCTGGAATAAGCAAGCAAGAAGCAGCCTGTCACCATGTCTACATGTGGCTGCCAGAGCAAGGCTCCTCTCTGTGGTCTTCTCTCCTACACCACAGCTCCCTGCTCTTCATTGCAATTCCTTTTGTGAGACGATCCCTGATCTTCTTCCACAGTGGCTTTCTTCCCCGTGGCCTCTCCTCGTGTTGTTCATATTGCCTAACCATCTTCACGCTGGAGCCTCCTTTCCCTGGCCCCTTGGCGGTCCCAGCTCCCATCTGCTCCTCCTCTGTGCCCTCCCTGGCTTGAACTTGGATGTAGGTGCTCAGCTCCCATGTGCAATAGGCTTTGATTCTTTCCCGCACAGCAGCGGCAATGACTCTGCCTTCCGGAGTCTTGGGCCAGAGGCTTCCGGGAGTTGATGTCTACCAGCTCACTTCCCATCTCCTCCCACATGGTCCCTGAGGATCAGCAAACCCAACTGGGAGCATTTAAGAATTAGCCCTTGTGAGGCTTGCATCTGATTTTCCTTCTCTCTGTTTTTATTTTTGAAGGAACACATGTTCGGCACCGTTCACACTGTTTTTGTTCTCTGAAGGCGTACGACAGAATCAAACGTTTTGTGTTCGCTCTCAGATACAAGTTTCGTGTAAATTGCTTTTCAACACTGCCTCCTCTTCTCCCTCCTCCTCCATTCTCTCTTCCTCTTTCTTTTCCTTCCCCCCGCCTCTTCCTCCTTCTCCCCCTCTTCAACTCCCCCCTTTCCCCTTGTCTAGATTATGTGCCTCGTGTCATATTGTGTAGGAGGTCAACGGGCCCAGGTATAAAACACTTCCCAGCTTGACAGGACACATTCATTCCCACTTGGGAAAGTCTTGTCCCCCAACATCTGCAGAATCAGTGGCTCTGGCATTTCCTATTGTGGGGAGAACAGAACATGGGGTGGAAGAACATATCTATGTGACTGTGGGGTGTTTATGTGGGCAGCCCTCCCTCAGCGGGGTTCACGTCCTCCAAAGCCAGACTCTCTGTATTGTCGCGGCCCACCATGAGTCCCAGTCACTGGAGCCAGTGGGGCCCCTCTCCCATATGTTGCTGGCTAGCGTCCTCTTGACATCTGAGGTCAGTCAGCCTTACCCACTCTGTGAGTCTAGTCCACCTTTAGTTGGTTCTGATGACTCCCCAGTATGGCACAGTCATCTCCCTCACCCAGCTGTCCCCCAGTTTGCCTGTACTCCCGTATCTTCCTGACCATCTCCAGTCTTGTCTTAACCTGTTTTCTGTAGCAGTGGTGATTTCTAAAACCCGTGGCAGTGGGTGATTTCTAAAGAGTAGAGTTGGATGTGGCAGCTTATGCCTATAGTCTTCATTCTCAAGAGGCGGAGGCAAAAGGATTGTTGCAAGTTCAAAGCCAGCCAGGGCTGTAAAGTAAGTTCTGGAAGGAGAAGAGGAGGGAGGGAAGGAAGAAAAAGAGAAGAAGGGATGAGGGGAGGAGATGAAGTGGGAGAAGTTGTTCACATGGCTTACAGCTTGCAGCTCAGGAGTCTGGGAAGTCCAAGAGTGTTGTAGGGTATTATTTTAAGATGTGTTACATTTGTTCATGCTGTGGAACATTTGTTTTAATGATGCGAAGATGTGTTGCATTCTTTTATGCTGCTTTTGTTTAATTCTGTGAAGCTGTGTTTCTTTGCCTGTCTAAAACATCTGATTGGTTTAATAAAGAGCTGAACGGCCAGTAGCAAGGCAGGAGAAAGGATAAGCAGAGAGAATAAAAGGGAGGAGAAGTCTGGGAAGAGGGAATCAAGGAGCAAGAAAAGGAGGAGAGGAGGACATTAGGGGCCAGCCACCCAGCTACACAGCCAGTCACGGAGTAAGAAAGGAAGAAAAGATATACAGAAATAGAGAAAGGCAAAGGTCTAAGGCGAAAGGTAGATGGGCTATTTTAAGAAAAGCTGGCTAGAAATAAGCCAAGCTAAGACTGGGCATTTATAAGTAAGAATAAGACTCTGTGTGTGATTTATTTGAGAGCTGGGTGGTGGTCCCTCAGAGAGTAAAGACCCAAAGAATAAAGAGTTAACAACAACAACCAACAACACAAGAACACAGCCCTTTCGTGGTCTCAGCATCTGAGGAATCTCACCTTGTCTGTCCCTCTTCCCTCTCTTGAAAAGCCCCTAGGGCTCTAATGACCCCATGTCCCTTAGTTCTGACTGTTGACACACAGTAGAATCACCAAGGAAGGTGGTAGCATTTCAGGCTAGTCAGCTTGTCCTGTGGGCATGCCTGTGAGGGTTTTTCTTCACTGGATTAACTGAGGTGGGAAGTCTCACCCTGGGTGTAGCAGGATGCCATTGCTTGTGCTAAGCCCTGGGCTGAATGACTAGCATGCCTGCTTGCCCGCCTCTCTGCTCTCGACTGTGCACACAGTATGACCAGTTCTCTCAAGCTCCAGTCACCGTGACAATTCCCGCAATGATGGGTTATAGCCAGGAACCGTGAGCTAAAAATCAACCCTTTCTCCTAAACTGATTTTGTTGAGATAGTTCATCGTGGTGACAGGAAACGAAACCAGGACCACCCTCATAAATTCTCCTTACCCCCTGCCCAAAGTCAGACCCTCAATACTATTAGCATGTGAATACATTCGGGGGGCGCATTTCCAGCACATGAACTTCAAGGTGGACGAGAATTAGTGAATGATACATTCAACCCACAGCACCCTCCCCCACTTTTCTACTGATGAGAGATTTCCTGCAGAACCACTTAGAGTCTCTCAGCTTGGAGAGAGGCAAAGGTGAGGAGGGTGAAAACGGATACCAGGCCTGCTCTGGGCTAGCCTGCTCTAGTAACAGAACTCCATAGGACAGTGCGTTCCAGTGAGGCAATATCACGCCAGCCCATGGGCAGCTCCACCCTCTCGGTGCTCACCTGCTCTTCCGACACCAGAACAGGCAGAGCACTGTCACACCAGTTCCGGAGCGGGGAATTTAATCAGCTCTTGGCTATTAGTCCCCAAGCTGTAATTGAAGTGGGTTGATTGGTCCTATCTATTAGGCCCAGGGAGCTGCAGGGAGACGGCACTCTTGAGTACTTCCTCTGCCTGCTAATCTATCTGTCTGGCATTTTATCTGGAGCCTGGAGCTCATGCTTGAGCACTGAGGCATTTTACAGTATTATTATTACTTAGCACTTATAATGTACTTCATCAATGAGAGGGCTGGGCGGCCATCGTTGCGCCACGGAACACTACAGATGGAGTGATAGGAACCTGGAGCCTCTGTGTAATATTCGATGTCCCTGTCTGTGAGTTCCTGTAATCTGGTTATTAGTTCTGTCTCACCAGGAGAAAATGGACTTCTTCCTCCTGATAAAGAAACTAAAGGCAGGAGGAACAGGGAACGCACGGGGGATGGCTTAGCTTGGGAGAAACACATCCGGCAGAGTTGAGGGCAAGTCATTTCTGGGGGGAGAGGTCTTTTGTTTTTCTGTGGTGCTGGGGATCAAGCCCAAGGCCTGTGTCCTCTGCCCAAGATGCCAGCCCAGTTCAGAGCAGGAAGTCTCACCCTTCAATTCCAATCAGATCCCTAAGGCTTTTTCTTCTGCTTTGGAGCATGGCTTCCCCCGCAACTGAGCTAAGGCCCTAGTTGGACAGTTGTAGGTGCTTGGAGCACAGGCAGTCCCCAGGAGCTGTGCACAGCAGATGACAGTGGCTGGAGGGATGGGTCAGAGGAGGAAGCTTGGGTAACTGCCCTTCTCTCGGATTTTAGTCTCTGCCAGCTCAGGCAGGCTTCTGTGTTCCCCTTGGGGCCCAAAGCCACCCCACAAAGTCCATACCAATGTGTACATGAACAACTGAGGACTCCAGCCAGCGGCCCCACCCTTCCTAGAGCCTCTCTAAGGGGCATGGTTTGGATTTAAAGCCACTGGGCTCCTTCTGGTTGTATGACCTTGGGCACATGATGCTGACTGTCCAAGCCTCAGTCTCCTCATCTGTGAAATGACAAAGTAGTGGTAGAGGGTTGAACCTTTTCATTAAACACCCAGCTCACGACTGCCATGGAGTGGGGCTCTGTATATTTATGGTTAGTATTGTCAACTGGATGGGGATATAGACCTAGGGGACAAACCTCTGGGCGTATCTGTGAGGAGTTTCTAGATTAGGAGAGCTGAGGTGGGAAGACCCCCCTCCTTAAGTGTGGCTGTACTCTGGGAGGGGTTGAAAAGGAGAAAGCAAGCCACCTATTCAGCCATCTGTCCCTCTCTGCTTCCTGACGTGGATGCAATGTGACCACTGGTTCCCGACACCCTGGCTTGCCTTTCATGGTAGACTATGCTTCCAAACCGTGGGGCCAAACAAGCCCTTTTTCCCTGAAGTAGCTTTTATTAGGAATTTTATCAAAACTTAAGTGTGCATCTTCCTCCCTGTCCCTTTCTCCACTGACGGTCCCCGCTGAGGGACACACTTCATTTGGAGGGCTTCATGAGATCTGGCGATGAGTTTCTCTGAGGCTCCCATTCCAGGAGTGTAGCGTGGAGGGTGGGGGTGGTGGAGCTCCTGATTCTAGCATATTCTGCTTTCAACCTAGGCCCACAGGAAGCCTCGCCCCTTTCCCATCAGCCAATCCTGAAACGCCCTGCCCAGTGCCTGGGGTGGAAAATAGCCTCATAGCCTCTGGACTAAGGCAGAACCACGTGCATCCCCAGAGGGGCCAATTTATGCAGCAACCATAATATCTTTTAAAACTCCTTCCCTTTCCTGAAGTTGTGGGAGGAAGCCGCGATTGCTCAGGGCACCAGGCTCCTTCAAAGTTGTCTCCTTGGGCGCCCAGAAAACTTTCTAGGAAAAGCTCCACCCCCCCTTTTCCTTACATATTTCTTTTTTCTTGATGACAGAATTCTTGCTCCTACCTCAGCCCCTGACTTCCATGGAATAATCAGAGAGCCATGGGAATTAGAGACCTCCAGCCCTGGGGCCCTGGGAGACCTCCTGAAGAGAAAATGTGTAATCACCCTGAGGGTTCCAGAGTCTTCTTTGCCCCTCCCTTCAGCTCCCCTTGGAGTGATGCTTTTCCTAGGCTGGCGGGATGTTTGATACAGGGAACTGTCTTGGTGGTTCAACAGGTGCGCATGCCTCTATCCAGAGGGTTGACAGCGATCAGAAGGTGACCATCGGCCTCCTTTCTCAGTCTGGCAGAATGCCTGGGCTCTCAGTCTGGCAGAATGCCTGGGCAGAGGACAGGAACTCACCTTTATGGTAACCTGACCACAGGCCCAGGTAGACTCTATAATCTGGTAGGGAGGAGGGGCATCAGAGGGGATTGGCTGGGAAGCCCTTCATCATATTAAGGGCTGATTCAGTGAAAATTAAGAGGACATTTTCTTAAGCCCCAGGAAGCCATTCATCCTCAGGGTAGCAAGGATGGGAGGCGGGGGCTTGGAGTGAAGAATTCTGAGCAGAGAAGTGAACAGCCACTTGAAGAAGCCTTGTCAGAGTCCCTGGAGAAAGGCCCCACGTGTCTGCAGTGTCCAAGCATCTAAGTGGCTCTGCTTTTCTTCCCTGTACTGAGAAGTCTGCCTCCTGGGACTGACTATTAGCCAGATCTCAAGAATGCACAGGAGCTCTTGCTATTTCTTTGTGTGTATGTGTGTGCTCATATGCACTGGGTCTTGCATTTCCCGATGATTAACTGATCTAATGTCTCCGGAGGCCATGCACACTGGAGGCCAGAAACTGTTATGGGTGCGCCAGCAGCCTTCCTCCTCCTGGGCATGAGCGTCATGCTTGGTAGCACCACAGTCTAGGACTATCTGGGGACAGCCAGACCGAGGAGGAAGTGACACCTCTCCCTGGTAGTATAAGACTAACCAAGAGTTGAGACCAAGGAAGCGAAGAGGGGACAAGGAACTGCCCTATTTATACGTCACCTTGTGGGGGACATTTTGAAGCCCGAGCTTCTGGATGCTGCCCAGGTACTGGAGCCAGGATGGAAGGCAAGATATGTCCACTGAAGGACAGAGACACGAAAACAGGCATTTATTGATTTCTTCTTGGATGACAGGCACCAGGCCAGGCTCGCTGGGTGTGTTATCCACAGTATAAATGGAGCAGGATTGAGGGATCTGGCTCTGAGGTTCACAGAACTGGGTGAGAATCTCTCTCCCCCTGCCTGGGTGACCTTGACCAAGGGCGTTCACCAACCTAAGCCTTCAAGTATGAGCAGTTCACAGTCTTCCTCCATGAGCTGCCAGCTTAAGGATGCTAGCCCCTCTATTATTAGGGACATGTGACACTGAGGTCATGTCTTCATTTGGGGTAGATGTAGCAGCCTAGGTTCTGAGACTTGACAGAATTTGCTTAGGCTGCTGTAGAATGGTGGTGGAGCTGTGATGGGGGCCAGAGAGCTGGCACTGTTCCAGTCCATCTCAGACATCCTTCGGCTTCCATAGTAGAAGAAGAAGAAAAAATGAGCCCAGGGCCAGAGAGGTGCCTTCCTGCTCAATCACACAGGCAAGGGCAGAGAAGCCTGGCTGCCAAGTGTCTGCCAGCTGTCAGAGTTGGGTGGGGCTTTTCTTCAGAGCTGTCCAAGATGAGTCTCCCAATGCAGAAGTGTGTTCTGCTGGGGCAGCATGGTGTCTTAATCTTGCGAGGCGCCTTAACCTTGTGAGGCACCTTAACCTTGCAAGGGGTTTGTCCTTCAGGTTCCTGGAGAGGTTGGAGCTGGGAATGGCGAGAGGAGGCTGAGGAGGCTGTGGCCCCTCCAGCACTCACTCACTCCTGGAAGAATTGACTCTGGATAAACAATTGCAGTCTATTTACCTCAGACCATATGGTGTTGGGGAACAGGTGTGCGAGTAATGAAGAGCCCAGCTCCAATTAAGCGTCTGGGAACCCGGCCGGATTCCCGCTGAATCTTTTGCTTGGGCTGAAGCCCACTTACAAATTCGAGCTAAAAGGTCTGAGGCTCAGAGCAGGCAGAAATGGGGCAGTCAGGCTCCTGAGATGCTGGGCTGGGTCACCAAGGTGCCCAAGATGAGGTTTGAGATAAGGGCAAGTCTTTCCACTCCTGCTGGGGAGGTAGCCTGGGCCCAGGCTCTCTCTGGCACCTTTTCCATGGCAACCTTAGATGCATCTGGGAGCTATGGAGGGAAACCTCATAGCACTTGCTCTCTTGGCGAGGCTACCCCAGTGTCTGGGGAGGGGAGTCTGGAGAATTCTGGGAGCCAGGGGCTTGGTATATGCCTGTCACTCTTTGCTAAGGTCTTTTCTACTCTGGTCTCCACTGGGCCTTGTTCCCACCCCTCCTTCCCCATGCCTCTATTCCCCAAATATCTAGTCCGCAGCTCTGTGTGCTAAGCAAGACAGCAGTCTGGTGAGCCGAAGAGTTCACACTGCTTATATTTGAGGCAAGACAGAAATTTAGATGTTTTCACGAGGGTGGAAGAGCAAGTGGGTCATCTCAAGAGACGGTGACTTCAGAGATGGGTTCCTGCAAGACAAGCAAGCCTGATGAACTCGCTAGCCGTCCTTGCAGACCCGCTGAAGTCACCCTCTCTCTTGACACTCCCCAGCTGCCTCCAGGAGTCCAAAGCCATCTTCTCAGGTCTACGGATTCTTTCTGCCCACACCCCTGTTCCTGAACTCAGGTGGTTCTGTAAACAGCTTCTCCTGTCTCTTCCCTCCAGGACATTGACCTTTGTACAGGGCAAGGAGCATGAGCGAGCTGTCTCCTCCGCTGTTTGCAGCCCACAGCTCAGGGTCCACAGCAGGGAGGAGGGTTCATGAGAGATGAAACAGATGGGCTGAACCTCTGCATCCCAGGCTTCCTGGAAACTTCATCCTGCGGCTTGCAGCAAAGACATGGTCCACTCTGGCCTGGCCCAGCCAGAAGACACTGTCCAGTCTGGTCTCTGAAGGTGGATGAACAGACAAAATGCAACCTGGAAGAGTGCCAAGTGCTCAGAAGAGCCCTGGTGCCTCGTCAGATCTCAGAACTGGGCAAGGTGCCCCTCACAAGTATTCTGGAGGCTGCGAACCCAGCAAAGAAGATGAACGGCTCACGTCCCTGTGGTGGGCTGATGTGGGGGGAAGAAGGCATGTGTTCCAATGTGTCAGCTTTTACTGCAGAAGAGAGGAGTCTGCATGCACCAGGGGGGCGTGGGGTATCACCCCCCCTTCCAAGCCCCAGTGCTGGTGTCTCTGGCTGTTGAGGAAAGAAGCAACAATGGAGTGATTAATTTTTTTTCATGTTCCTTTGTTTTCTCTAAATCTTGGCTGCATTCTGGCTTTGGGCTTGGCCAGTCAGAATTGGTACCTTCTGCAAGGACATACTCCGCAATGCTTTCCTGGGCTTCAGTCATGGCCCGGTCTTGCTCAGGTCTTAGGGACACAGGCTCTCTCCTGCTCTATCCGTTTGTAACGGAGATGCCTTCCAATAGAAACGCCTGGGCTGGGTTGCAAGTGATGGTTATCAGGTTATTGCAGGGGAAATAGGGGTGTCGGAGGAGGGGCATGTATGGTTTCTAGGGGTACTACATTTCTAGGAGCCAAGACTCTGGAATCCTTCAGCCCTCCCTCCATAACGCAGATGACAGGAAGCAGACGAAATGGGTTTTGAAGCAAGAAACAAATTGGATTTTTAAAAAATGCTCTGGCTCTAATGATCAGAGGGGTTATTCATAATCTTGCAGCAGAACGTCTGTCTTGAAATCTATGTTTCGCACTGACAGCTTCCCCCTCATGGGCAAGATCTCACACATGATAGGGCCATAAAACACAGAGTGCAGCTAGCCCTGCAGCATGTCTGATAAAAGAGATGGTCTGGGCTGGGCCCTGTGAGTCAGAGCAAAGGGTGCAGGGAGCCCCACATCCCTCTCCCCACCCAGCATGCTTGAGGTTCCTGATGCTTTGCCTTCCAATTAGTCTTATGGGAGGGGACAGAAGGAAGAATAAAAGAAGAAGGAATGGAAAAAAAGAGTGAAAACTCTTGGTGAAGAATGGTCCTCAGAGCAGAAGTTTCCAGAATGTCCGACCATAAACCCCATGCTTTGTAGTGAAAGGATCCCATGGTGAGTAGATAGAGAAAACACACAGAGACTCAAAAGCCCACGAGTTTGTCCCAGCTAGACGGAGTCTTGCAGTGAGAATCCCCGGGGCCTCTTTCAGCACAGTGCTTTTTCACTTTGCTTTGCAGCTGTGAAATGCCGACCTCGCCTCGGCATTTCCCAAACGCAGGGTCGCCATGTAACCACACTCCTTTGCTAGTGCTTCCGAGGACTTACAGAAACGAATTCTGTCCAGGATCCGGAGGTGACGAGTCTACAGTCCAAGCAATAGCTGTCACCCTCACCCCTGTGCCACCCTTCTTCCCCACCCCACTCAAACAAACAAACAAACCCACAAACAACAACACCAGCAAAAACACCACCACAGGCTGGCTAGCACCAAGTCTTCAACACAAGAGATTTTGAGGGTCATTTAAAATCCAAATCATAACCCTGACTAATAGATTTCAGGTCAGTAAATAATGCACTCAAGAGCTAAATCCATGCAGACTAAAGAACCAGGTCTGAGGACAACTGGCAGATGACTCTCTGCCCTTTCTGGGATGGGCACCACTGTTGTTGGCAGGAAGGACAAAGACCATCTTGAACAGCTCAGGGACCCACTGGCTGGGGTCTGAGTAACCTATAGGTGCTACTTGTCCCCGCGAACCGTGCCAGCTCAGACGGAAAGCAATCATTTGGGGCATCCCAAGTGCTTTGGATGAGTGGCTCCTGTCCAATGCTAGAAGCACCTGCCTGTTAGAGCTGGATGCTAATGGAGGCTTAGGGATAGGGGAGGGGCTCATGTCTCATGAGTCAGGGCAGGATAGCAGCGGCAGAGTGTGGAATACAGAGAGCAACCATCTTGGCTCCCCAGTCCTGTCTAGAAAACAGAGCCACTGGGGAAAGGCCAGGAGTAGGCAGTTCAATCAAGCAATGGTGACCGAAGCCAGAGATACCTGCTTCAAAGGCCCGAGTTAGCAGTCCTGGGAGCACACACTGGCTTTTTTTGGTCCATCTGAGTCTGGCCATCTGTTGGTGGCAGGTTCAAGAATCAGATTGCAAGCAGAAGGAAATGGCTCAGTCAGGCAAGTGTTCGCCTTGAAAACTTGAGGTCCTAAGTTTGATACCTAGAACCCATGACAACCAAACAGACAGACAGACAAAACACTGGCTATGGAGGCAAATGTTTGTAATCCCAGGACTAGATGGGACAAGATGATCCCTTAGAGTTCACCAGTCGGCCAGCTAGCCTACTTAGTGAACTTCAGGCCAGTGAGAGACCTTGTCTCAAAAGCAAGGTGGTGAGGCTGGAGAGATGCTCAGATGAGGGCATGTGCTGTTCTTTTGGAGGACACGGGTTTGATTCTAGGTACCCATATGGTGGCTCCCAACCATCCCTAACCACAATTCCAGGGGACCCAACAGGCATGCATGTGGGCCATGAAAAGGTGCACCTGAGGAACAGCCTCCAAGGTTGACCTCTGATATCCATACACATTAAATAAATAAATAAATAAATAAATAAATAAATAAATAAATAAATAAATGACAGGCCTCTTTCCTACCAGTCCACGAGTCAATGTTCATTCAATTTTCTTCTTTGTCAGAGGAGACCAGCCTACATACCATTGGTCCTGAGCCTCTTCTGGACCACTGAATATTGATACATGCTGTCTGATCTAAGAGGCTTGGTGGTAAGGAGAAGTAGGAGGGCTGGATGGGGAGCCTGGTCTGACCCCCATGCTGGACTGTTTAGTTAGGGTTAGATTATGCATTTTCTGAACCGGAAGCTCAGCCTTGGTCACAAGCAGCTAATGAATGAATGCCAAGGGCAATGGTCCCATGAGAGGGTCCTGGGAGAGTGCTTTGGAAAGCAGGAATTCTGAGTAGAGGCAAGAGGGAGACAGGGAAGAAGGAGGCTAGGAAAACTGCCTGGAACTTTAGGCCAGGTATGGTGATGGCAGGAAACCCCATGGAAGATGCCCAGAGGGTACCATGCTAAACAAGGGCTTAACTTCAGCCTCCAACTTAAACCTGGATCCATGGAAAAACTCTCATAGACTCATATGCCATGCTTAGACAAACCTCGTATAACTGCAGAGCCTGTCTGCCGCCACCAACAGGATGTGCTATCCATGCCACCTGCTATGCCTTGGGGAGGAGTTCACAGTGACCTTCTGTAGAAGTTAGCTCGATTCAGGAAATAACCGGGCTATCTGAAAGATAAAGCAATTATATATTTATTTATTATAAGGGAAAAACTCACTAAACAGGAACAAGAAGTCCAAGTTCAGCTGTGCTGCATGGGAACCACAGAGAGAGGGCATCTGGGCCATCACCTGTTTTTCTCTGGGTCCCAGAAAGCCACACCCTAACTTGGTCCTACCTCTTGAAGATAATTGGATAACAAAGCTTCCCCATCACCTCCCCCTTTTGTCTAAACAAGAGCAATATAAACCCAATATAAAATTATATACAATAGGAACAGATATCAAGTATAAAATTACAAACAACATAATCAATATTAAGGAACACATGTTACATGTTTTAATAAACATTCTGTTCCAAAGAGTCTAAGTCTTGCGTTGGAAATAAGCTTGGCTAAATCATAAGAGGAAGGTAACTACAATTGTCTAATCTTCAACCTCATTGAAGGCCTGAGAAGGGAGATAATGCTACTTGAGTAGGCAGGAAGTGCAATCAAGCACCTTCCAAAGCAAGCAGTATATGACAGAGACAATTGGCTACCTGAGCAATGACCTAAAGTCTCATTTGCAACGTTGAAGCAACCAACTTTGGCTAAGGCCTAGCATAACTGACAGACCATTTTCAGAGGCAGAGAATTTTTCAGAACCATCTTACCCTGTCTTGGCAAGGTTTGGCAGTCCTTTTACTTGTGTCCTGCTTAATCTAGTCCAGATACCATGTACTTTGTCAGTGGTTGAGGCATGGGAAGTTCCTTGCCCAAAGGCCAATTATGCCAAGAAGAAAACAAACTCCAAGTGGAGTGTCTTTGGTGTTCAACATTCTCTCAGGAATAGATTGGTGCTGTCAGNGTTCCTTGCCCAAAGGCCAATTATGCCAAGAAGAAAACAAACTCCGAGTGGAGTGTCTTTGGTGTTCAACATTCTCTCGGGAATAGATTGGTGCTGTCAGAAGCAATCATGTCTCATCTCAACAGAATCCTAAGTTTTTTAAATGCCACATTCTACAGATACTTGAAGTGGTTGAAGATTACCTATCTAGACGGAATACAATCTCATATATCTAAAGAACCTAATTAATCTGACTATTTGTATAACAAACATGAACAACTATTGGCCTATAATATTTAATGCCTGTATAACTTAAGGACTAAGAATTCATGTCAGAATGTTAAATAATCTGTAAAGAAATGTACAGCAAATGAGGACATTGTCCTCAAAATGTAAACAATGTATAAGTATCTTTATCAGAGGTAAGAATAATATTTAATGCAATACGAAAATATTTCCTAAAAGTTGTATCAATATACAAAATGTTCTAAAGAGAGGTAAAAACATGCATGCATACAATCTGACAGAATAACTTTGCATAGGTGTGCAAATTTTGTTAACAAAAATGACAAATGTAATTTGAACTTGTATCAATATACAAAAAAACTATACCAATGTAAACTATTCATAAATAATAGCTTACAAGTATTCACTTTATTACCCACTATTATTATCCCCCCCTTTTTTAAATCTCCGAACCTACATAGTTTCCACCTTAAACCTCTACCCGACACAAGTAATACTCAATGACCCCTAAACAGTGTTCCCAGCCCTGAGGACAATCTTTTTTGGGATAGGGGATGTTGTCCTCTAGAATTGCTTTCCACTGTCATGGGGGCAATGTTCTCTTTATGGGATCCTACAAAAGTAAAGTGATGGCTAACTTTCAAGATTACTGTCTAGTATAGTTGCAAATGATTTCCAAGCAGTTGATAGGTTTTTTTTTTGTCCCCAAAGTTCTTATTTGGAGTTCTGAGAAAGTGCACCATTTCAGTAGCTGGTAGACAAAAAACCAGTCTTATAGTAGCAATGCTGCATTTGAATTAGATAACAAAATGTCATCCATGTAATGGTAGGTTATAGAGTTAGGAAATTGCTTATGTATTATTTCCATTGGCTGACTGACAAAGTATTGGCACAGGGTGGGGCTATTGAGCATTCCCTATGGGAGGATGGTCCATTGATATCTCCTAGTAGGCTGAGAATTATTATAAGTAGG
>LOEQ01000364.1:1116766-1133987 GCA_001685075.1 Bramus lutescens
GGCCAAGGCAGTTTCTTTATTAACCAATGAAAGTAACACAAAGACAGATGACCCTCCTACATCAGTACCACCTCTTGAAGATAATTGGTTAACAAAGCTTCCCCATCAACCTCCTGTTTCCTCTACCCAGCACCATCTCTAACGAACAGGCAGGGGAAAGACTGTGACCCTCACTACCTGGTAGGGTGCTGTGGGGAACAGAGGTGTGGGTCTGCTCCTTACTCAGTCCCACAGTCTCAGGCACACTTAGATACTTAAGTAGTTCTCATGTTCTGAAGTTTACCAGGCCCAGGACGAGCCTGCGGGTGAGCACTTCCTTGAATCTCATGTCTCAGAAACCACAGAGACAAACTTCACTCTGTTCCCATCTCTGCTGCAGATAACCTCCTTGTCTAATTCTCTATCCAAATGGTATGCACTGTTCACCATGGGCCACCCAATGTCTTTCAGCTCCTCTATCAGAAGAGGGGCACTCTGGTCATACCCAGTGAACACACCTGCTCAAGGATCTCAGGGTTTGCTTTTGCCCAGGGAAAAGACAACAGCTGGAGAGTATGCCCATATGAATGGGCAGTGTGGTGGTTTTAATGATGACCCCTAAAGAGTTGCCAGGGTTTTAAGCGCCAGAACAAGTGTCCCAATTACCACAGCAAAAGGAAAATAATAAGAGATGTTATCTTAATGAAGATTTCAGAGTAACTTAGTAAGAATTCTTGTCACCAAGCCCAATGACCTAAGTTTGAGCTCTGGGCCCACATGGTAGAAAGAGATTGGAACTGACTCCATTGAGTTGTCCTTTGACCTCCCTTGTATCAGAAACCACTCCCCCCACCCACATATACAAAAACTAATGCTGTAATTCCTTAAAAAAAACTAGGCTGTTCTGTATGGGGTAAGAGATTGAAAAGGGACCTTGGTTGGGAGTTTCAGGCAGTCATCTTTCAGACCAACAGAGGAAGAAATTTCTAGAAACAAATCACCCCAAAGCAACATGGCTGCAACGGACAGCAAGGTGTGCATTTCCTGTATCAGTTGACTGACTGCCTCTTCCTGTGGGGAGGGTGGGTCTGACATGTGACCTTCTTCAGAAGACAAACACTGGTTGGGTCACCTGGGCTTGATTCTTACTTTGTGTGGAGGTTTAAATAGGAATGGGCCCGTAGGCTCATATATTTGAGTGCTTAGTCATCAGGGAGTGGCACAGTTTGAGAAGGATTAGGAGGTATGGCCTATTGGAGGAAGTGTGTCACTAGGAGGTGTGCTTTCAAGTTTCAAAACCACAATGCTAGGATCATCTCCACCTCCCCACTCCCANTCAGCTACTGCTCCAGTACTGCCATGTTCCCAGCCATTCTCCCAGCCATGCTCCCAGCCATGCTCCCCGCCATGATCAATGATAATGGACTGGGCTTTTTAACCAAGAAATGAAAGCACAGTCTCCATTTACATACTAATCCTCTGAACCTATAAGCAATGCCCCCAATTAAATGTTTCCTTTTATAAAAGTTGTCATGGTCATGGCATGTCTCTTCACAGCAACAGAACAGTGACTTACACATCATCATAAATCTCTCTTAAGAAAAGACTTAAGAGCCATGCCTTTACTCTCAGCACCTGGGAGGCTGAGTCAGGTGGATCTCTGTGAGTTCAAGGCCCGACTGGTCTACAAAATGAATTCCAGGACAGCCAGGGCTGTCTCAAACCAGTCCCCCCTAAAAAGAGAGAGAGAGGGAAAGAAAAACCTGAGAATCAAGTGTGAGGGCAACAAGCCCCAGATTTTCCTTTTTCAAAAAGTGACATTATTGACCATATTGGGTCTATGGTGGTTATTAATTATAATTTGCGTTTCTGAAACAATACAGTCAGGACGAGGACCTGTGTAGCCTTCTTGGAGACCCTACAGCAGTCCTAGATACCTGACCCAAAATGCAGGCCTGCTTTGGTGAGCTGGACCAAGGATTCCAAGGGTTTCTGAGTCTCTCACAAGCTTCTAGGTAATGGTGACTTGGCCGGTCTGTAGGCCAGACCTGAAGGGGCAGTGACCCAAAGAGGTCATCCTGAGGTAATCCTTCAAGTGGTGATATTATTCACTCTAGTCATAACTTAGGATTGGCCAGAGCAAAATACAAAGGTCTTGGTCTGTTTTGCTGGCTACAACAGAATGCCTGAGATGGGTCATTTATAATGCTCAGAATTTATTGGGACATTCAAAAGCAAGAGAGCAAGGAGTCTCTCAAGGCCTATGGGCTGTCTCAGCCCAGGGAGGAAGACAGAATTTGAGAGGACACAGGAGACAGGAAGGAAGGAGAGGGCATGAAAGAAGGCTAAATCCATTGTTTTTTTTGTTTTGTTTGGGAGGCATCTCTATGGGGACTTAAATTAAAAAAAAAAGACCTCCAGAGACTTGAGTATTTGAATTCTTGGTTCCCAGTTTGTGATGCTGTTTGGGGAGGTTTAGGAGATGTGAGCTTGCTGGAGGAAATACGTCACTGCGGGCGGGCTTTGAAAGTTTTATAGGTTTGCCCTACTTCCAATTTTCCCTCCCCCACCCCCCACATGCACACACTGTGTGCTTATGGTTGAGGATGTGAGCTCGAAGTCGAAGTGTCCTGCTCAGGCTGCCATGCTTCCCTGCCATGATGAACTCTGACCCCTATGCAACTGTATGCCAGAATAAACTTCCTCCCAAGTTTGCTTTGGGTCAAGGAATCTTATCACATCTACAGAAAAAGAATTGACACACAGGGAAGCCATTGCTGAGGGGAGTCAGGGCAGGGACTCAAGCTGGAGCAGAGCAGAAACCATAGAGGAACACTGCTTACTGACTTGCTCAGCTTGCTTTCTTACACAACCAAGAACCACCTGCCCAGGTGTGTGACTGCTCACAGTGGCCGGGACCATCACACATCCATCAACAAAGTGCACTACAGATGGGGCCACAGGACCACCTGGTGGCGACAGTTCTTCACCTGAGGGTCCTTCTTCCCACATACGGCTAGGCTTGTATCAAGTTGACAAAACTAAACCACAGACTGATTGGAATATGTGAGCCAAATAGACCTCTCCTTCTCAGGTGGCTTCCATCATGGTGTTTATCACAACACTAGAAAACCAATAAGGACAGGCTCGCAGATTACAAGCCAGCCTGGACTTCCCTATGTTGCTAAAGACGATGTTGAACTCTTCTTGGTCCTCCTGCCTTATCCTCCCAAATTCTAGGATTTCTGGCCCCTATCATCCTGCCTGACTAGACTGGATTCACTTTTAGGACACACCTCATGAATAAACCACCTCTTACTGGGACCCATGTCCCAACACTGTTTTCAAGTCACACTGGACCTGGTGGCACAGGCCTGTAACTCCAGCTACTCAGGAGTCTCAGGCGGGAAGACCAAAAGTTCAAGGCCTGCCTGGGCTACGAAATGAGTTTAACCCCTACCTGGATAATTCACCTAGACCTTGTCTCAAAATAAAAAGAAGAAAGAAGGCAGGGGATGGAACCATGTGGTAGAATGCTTGCCTAGTGTACGTAAGATCCCGGGTGTCATCTCTAACACCACAGAAGAAATAAAGTCTCTAGCATATGCCCTGGGTGTGCACACACATTCAGGCTGTAACAACAGCCTCCTTCTCTGAGTCCACTGTTAAACAATGAAATGGTCCTTGGGATAGCTAGACTGGGCATCCTGGGGGATGATCACGGCCAGGGAGACCTGGAAAATATCATTCTATAGAGCAGCATAGGTCCTAAAAAATGGATAGACTTATCCTGCCTAGAGTCAAAGGCCTTGATGAGAAGGAACGCTGGTCCTCTGTGCAAAGCTCTGGCACTCACTGTCCCCCTGTGCCAAGCTCTGACATTCACTGTCACCTCTGATGCTCACAGTTGTGAACAGAACTCAAATACCTCCTTGGTCACCACTTTGCATTTAAGAAAATAGAGCTGAGCAAGGTGGGGAATGGCACACAGGCCAGCGGTCACACAGCGCCGTGATGAAGCTGGGATTTATTTGGCGGCTGCTCTGATTTATGTGGAGCTCAACTGATTGTCATAATGCTTTGCAGACCTCTGGAATCCTGCAGCCCCAGAAGAGGGTACCCTGGTCTTGCTCATGACTCCCAAGCCTGGCAGGGTGCTGTTGGAATCTAAGCATGGGGCATGGTCCCTTACTCAGATCCTACTACTCTGGCTGACTCCACACTTCAAAGATGAAGTCTGATGTTTGAACTGTGTGATTGATGGATGGACACAGGGCTCTTTGTTGGCTTTTAATGCTGACGTGCATGTTGAGTAGCCTAGAGGAGAGGAACATTGCTGCCCATGTCTGCAGGTATGCAGGTCAGTACTAGTTGGAGGTAGGATGCCTATACACGAAAGGAAAGGTTAGGGTCCTAAGGAGAGGGAGGAATGACCCCCTTTTGGGTAAAAGCAAACACACATGCAATGTGGGATCAGCAGTAAGCATGACCCTGGCTCTAACCAGGTGATCCAGTTTCCATGATTCCCTTCTGTAAATATGTACCTTGGGACCTTTAATCACCTCCAGGTCCTTTCTGCTTTTACATATCCTCAGAACTCCCACAACCCTTTCTGGCTACCCAGTAAGGAAAATAAGAGTCTTCCCCTGCCCTGGCAAGTGTGTCCCCTTGGGTGCTCTTGGGGTGGCAACAAGATCTCCCAGAGCTGAGTAGAGCAGGATAGGTGGATTTAGAATGGAGGTTCAGATGCGTGAGCAACTAGGTTGAACTGGTTACATGGAGTGGCTCTGAGGAACATGTGTGGACATTTTCAGACAAGTGACTAGAAGACTAGGGTTAACTCACCACCCCTGTGCCCCTAGTACAGCTCCACAATAGGACTCCTGGTCCCTTAGAGGTAGGTTCCCTGAGGATATGTCTTGATGCTTTCTGTGAAGGATAGTCCCAGCCATAGCTCCATTCCTGGAGAAAGTGGACAGATTCCTAGAAAGGTTTATCAACCAATTAAGAATGCGCCCAGTCCACTGCTGTGGCTCTAGGAGCAGCGCGGAGGCTCGTATCTTGCCAGGCGCTTGGGCTGCTGGGAAGGTACAGTGCGTCCTAATTACACACGCTTTTGTGACAGGTGGTGTCAAAGATTAAAGGAATCAAACCCAGGGGCTCTCCTGCAGCCCCTCCCCACAAGAGCCAGAGTGTGATTATTATTATAATTATTATTAGATTATTAGAGGTTAGAAAGATAATTTTTCCTGGTTTGAGGTGCATGTCAGCATCAGGTCTCAGCTACTTTGTCTGGGCTCCTTAGGTTCATTGGTTTTTTGGGTTTTTTTTTTTTTGTAGGCACAGCTGAGCAGAAGAAAACAAATTAAGCCCTTCTCCTGGTGCTGGCTCTCCCACCTCCCAATGGTGCTCCTCTAAATCCAGGGTACTCCCTCTTTTCCCCTCCTCCCTTTTTTATTCTTCCCCCTCCTCTCCCTTCCCCTCCTCCTCTTCTTCACCCCCTGTTTCTTTTCCTCTTTTCCTCTTTCTCCCTCCCTCCACCCATCCCCCTTCCCAGCCATTCCATTCCGGCCCCACTCCTTCCTGCATCTCCAGGCTCTGTCTCTTTTCCTTTCCCTTCTCAAATACTCCACAGGGTGCGCAGAGAAGGCAGCCACCTTGGGCTGCCATTTCTCTTTCATTTTCTCCTGGTGTCAACCTTTAACGACCACAGCCTGGACCGAGCTCTGCTCTTGCAGCCCTGGGCAGGTGCTTCCCTTGTATTGGCTACTAACCCCCACGGTGAGATCATCATGTAGGAAAGCCAAGGCCCAAGGGTTCAGTGACGTCTAAGGTCATGTGGCACACAAGGTTGAAAGCCACAGGAAGGGCACAGACAGCCATCTGCAGAGTTGCTGCTACTCAGCCTAGCCAGGGAAGGAGAAGGAAAATGTGGCTGGAGGGGATTCTGAGAGCATCTCTGTTAAACAGGAGAGAGTGGAGTCAGTGAACAGGACCAGAGGGCCAGGACCCCCACTGCAGACACTGACGGGCCCTGTCTGATTTTGCTACCGTGACTATAGAACGTCTCTCTGACTAGCTTCTACAATGAAAGGCATGCACTTTGGATGGCCTTGGGTAAAACAGTGGTTGGGAATGAGGCCAAACTTATGATTTCAAGGAGAGGCTGGAAAACTCCCCAGAGGTCATGTGACTTATCTGGAGTCATCTGACTGAAGGGGACCCAGAGTCCTGCTCCCCTGCCTTCAAGCTTGGGAGTCCTTGGTCACTTCTCTGTACCTTCAGAATCTGTAGAACCTTTGCCAAAACCCAGACCTCGTGGGTTGGCTGCAGCTCAGGGGTACAGTATGTACCGAACATACGCAAGATTCTTGGTTCCACCTCAGCATGGCAAAAAGAATAGCCCAGACCCCTGAGGGAGGCCTCCAGTGGCCACAGAGTCCACTTGCAACCAGAGAAGCTCAGAGGGATTTCGGGGCCATGACCACCAGCCTGGACAGTCACTTCTGCTTCTGGGAGGGTGAATATGCATTTGGGCTGGCCAAAGTGACCTCAGCACCTCCCTTCTTGGGGATGGTATCTGTCTGGGAGGGGTGCAGGAGGCAGGAGGGGGCTTCTGACCTGCTCCCTCCTGTTTCCATCCTGCACATTTGCAGCAGAGCATTAGGGAGGGATTCAGGGCTGGAAGGGGCCATTAAGGGGCCATTAGAGAAAGGCGAGCAGCTGCCCCCGTTAATGTGGAGTGTCTCTATTACCCTAATAACTAACCACTTAATAACCGGTTTCCCCACTAATTCTAATTGAAACACAGAACGATATTTCCCGGTGGAGAGTGGCATGCTCCAGGCTCAACAGACATCTCCANCCGGCTTCACATGGAGAAGGCTAGGGGGGCTTCTTGGGTATTCTATTGGGAGGGACGGAGGCAACAGATAGCAGCTTTTGTACGACTGCCAGGAACCACAGTTGATGATAAAAAGCCATTAAAGGTCAGCTGGGACTAGAAAACTATTTATGTTAAATGTCACAGATTAGGCTGCAGAATGGGCCTCAGGTGGGGGGCAAAGGGTGAGGTGAGCAGCGGTGGTCATCAGGCTGCCTCTTTAGGGACTTGAAGAAGGTCAGATGTTGGTGGCAGGGGAAGCAGAGGTGGGGTGGGGGAAATACTTGATTTGTAACTCCCTGTAGCTTCTGGAGGCAGGTGGATATCAGCGGCCACAGGTGACTGGCCAGGCTGGCTGCCTGTCAGGGTTGCTAGGCGACCTGGGGTTAGCCGGAGCCCATCTATAGCACATCATTGCTGAAGGGTAATAGGGTGTTTCCAAGAAGGCAAATGGGACAGGACCCCAGGACACTGTGAAGAAGCTTGAGCAGATGGTTGTGGGGAGGAGGGAAGGGAGGAGCAGTGTACTCTCCTTAAACTGTTTAGGAAGGTGGATGAGGGGAAAACCGGGCCAAACTGAGCTCATCTGTTCAGCCAGGGACAGAAGGTTGCAAGGGACCATCCACCTGTTCCTTTTACCACATCACCCCCATTTTTAAAGCTGGTCTTTGAAGGACTATATTGAATGGGGTTAAAGAGACTCTGGGCCTGGATCGGGTTCTCAAGGGCAGCATCAAGAGCTAGTTGTGGGGACCCTCGTAACATCCCACTCCACATGAGAGCTGGGTCTCTTCATCTGGGCATGAGCATCCTGGACAGACACCCCCACTGTGCCTCTTGGTTCAATCCATCCTCAAAATTAGCAGGTCTACGATGCCCCCTAGGTGTCAATTCCAAAATCCAAAGTGTGTGTACCTGTAGGTTGAGACAAGAGCCTCGTTTCTGTTTCTCAACCAACCGCCTGCCTCACTTCCAGGTTGTCCAGCCATTGCTACATGTCCAGGAAATGCTAGCCCGTTCTAAAATCCAGACCTAAGCAGATCTAGTCAGGGAGGGATGAGGCTAAAAATGGGGATAAAGAAGCCCCACCCAGACTGTTTCCTGCTCCTGTCAAAGAAGTTGCAGGAGAGTGGCCAGAGGTCAGAAGTACACTGTAAAATGTCTTCATCTGTTAGCAGGAGCCATTTAAAGGGACGTGGAAGGGAGTCTGAGGAAGCCTCCCACCAAGAATCCTAGAGTGGGGAATGGATTCACGGTGGCTCAGTGGTGCCTCAGGAAAGGCTTCTCCTTCACCCTTCTGACTGGTGGTCTGCCAGCAGAATGGAAATGGCTTGGTCCAGAAGGGAGACAGGATATAGGAGAATTAACAGCCATCCCAGGGGGCTCTAAGAGTAGAGGTACTGTAATCAAGAAGGTAGAGTAGATAGACTTGGTAGGGCAACAAGAAATGGCATATGATGCTGAGAGACAGATTGAGAGATCATAGTCATCCTTGTCAACAGTAGGCGTGTATCAACAACTGATCTCAGCCCAGGGGTCATCAGTAGGCATGTATCGACAACTGATCTAAGCCCAGGGGTCATCAATAGGCATGTATCAACAACTGATATCAGCCCAGGGGTCATCAGTAGGTGTGTATCAACAACTGATATCAGCCCAGGGGTCATCAGTAGGTGTGTATCAACACCTGATCTAAGCCCAGGGGTCATCAGTATGTGTGTATCAACAGCTGATCTCAGCCCAGGGGTCATCAGTAGGCATGTATCGACAACTGATCTCAGCCCAGGAGTCATCAGTAGGCATGTATCGACAACTGATCTAAGCCCAGGAGTCATCAGTAGGCGTGTATCGACAACTGATCTCAGCCCAGGGGTCATCAATAGGCATGTATCNATTTGTGTGTTGTTATTTTGGGGTATAAGCTAGCCGTATGGGAGCTGGGCCAGACGAAAAGCAGGCCCGCTCCCTTTATTACTACACAGGGGTCATCAGTAGGCATGTATCGACAACTGATCTAAGCCCAGGGGTCATCAGTAGGCGTGTATCAACAACTGATATCAGCCCAGGGGTCATCAGTAGGCATGCATCGACAACTGATCTAAGCCCAGGGATCATCAGTAGGTGTGTATCAATAACTGATCTCAGCCCAGGGGTCATCAGTAGACGTGTATCAACAACTGATCTCAGCCCAGGAGTCATCAGTAAGCGTGTATCAACAACTGATCTCAGCCCAGGGGTCATCAGTAGGTGTGTATCAACAACTGATCTAAGCCCAGGGGTCATCAGTAGGTGTGTATCAACAACTGATCTAAGCCCAGGGGTCATCAGTAGGTGTGTATCAACAGCTGATCTAAGCCCAGGGGTCATCAGTAGGTGTTGTTGATCTAAGCCCAGGGGTCATCAGTAGGCATGTATCAACAACTGATCTCAGCCCAGGGGTCATCAGTAGGCATGTATCGACAACTGATCTCAGCCCAGGAGTCATCAGTAGGCATGTATCGACAACTGATCTAAGCCCAGGAGTCATCAGTAGGCGTGTATCGACAACTGATCTCAGCCCAGGGGTCATCAATAGGCATGTATCGACAACTGATCTCAGCCCAGGGGTCATCAGTAGGCATGTATCGACAACTGATCTAAGCTCAGGAGTCATCAGTAGGCATGTATCAACAGCTGATCTAAGCCCAGGGGTCATCAGTAGGCATGTATCAACAACTGATCTAAGCCCAGGGGTCATCAGTAGGTGTGTATCAACAGCTGATCTAAGCCCAGGGGTCATCAGTAGGCATGTATCAATAACTGATCTCAGCCCAGGGGTCATCAGTAGGCATATATCAATAACTGATCTAAGCCCAGGGGTCATCAGTAGGTGTGTATCGACAACTGATCTAAGCCCAGGGGTCATCAGTAGGTGTGTATCGACAACTGATCTAAGCCCAGGGGTCATCAGTAGGTATTTATTGACAACTTATCCCAACCCAGTGACCAGCCTTGGGGTTAAAATATTAAATTAGACCACAGACACAGCCCCAGATCCTGAACTTCATTGTGAACAGTAAGAAAAATATGTTCCTAAGTAGTTATGCTATGCTAAGCGGCTGGGAGGAAGGGAGGCCCAAGGCCTCAGAACACTGAGAAGCACAACCTACTGTTTGGCTCTTCTGGGAGTAAAAGGGAAGAATAGCTTGATGCAAAAGGCTGGTCCACTGGAAGAGGGCAGGAGGCTGGAAAAGATGTCTTGACCAGATGCAAAGGACCTTGAATCCTGTATTTACGAAGTTCATTCTGAAGGAAGATGGGAGAGGGAAGGGCAATAGGGGTTGAGGTAGGGGAGTAGGAAAAAGAGAAAGGGAGGGAAGAAGAAGGAGTTCAGAAGAGAAGAGGATGGGAGGGGAAAGAAGGGGAGGGGAGAGGAAAAAAGGAGAGGAGAGAAATGGGAAGAAAAGAAGAGAGGAGAGGAGGAGAGGAGAGAAGAGAAGAGAAGAGAAGAGAAGAGAAGAGAAGAGAAGAGAAGAGAAGAGAAGAGAAGAGAAGAGAAGAGAAGAGAAGAGAAGAGAAGAGAAGAGAAGAGAGTAACCCGTGGGTGCTGCGTAGGAGAATTCAAGGAGTTGGCCTGGACTTTGGAAAGAATATTCTTGAAGCTGCTGAGAGGATATGCTAGGCACTGGTTTGCTGTGGGAACTCTTTTAGCCAATAGCCTTTAAGATACTGGCCCACATTGGGCATGGCCACATGTACTATATATACAGATGTAAAAACGTGCGTGGCCCCTTGTCTGCTGGATTCAGTTCCTGTTCCCCACTCATGCAGAGGACTGCTGATCTGTGAATCTACCCATAAATAGAGAAACCTTTATTATACTCCATTCTGGGCTAGTGTGGGGCCATTTTATTATGATCTGCAACACTGGTTCTCAGCTTTGACAGCATCAGCATCATCTGGAGGGCTTGTATAAACAGATCGCTGACCTCTACCTCGAGAGTGTCTGACTCGAGTCTAGGCTGTGGGGGAGAGCTTGCCTTTCTAACCAACCAGCTTCCAGGTGTCACTGTGAGACCAGGATCTACTGCATTCAGAATGGGGACATGCAAGATGACAGGCTACAAAGAGACCAGGGCAGAGAAATGGTATCAGGGATGATGATGAGAGGAGAGGGCAGGCCCAAGAGAACGCCTGTTACCAGCAGGCTGGTGACATAGTGGCGAGGGGTTGGGGTAGGGCCCAGATAGGGCATGCGGGTGGCAGAAATGTGACATGATTTCAGAGGAGCCGAAGCAGCTGCTACTGAAAGCAGGGAGGAAGACAAGGCTGGGGAAGTAGAAACACAGTCCTCGGCAGAGCTCCAGTTCCAGGAGGACGAAGCAGGAGGCTGGTCTTGGAGCTGAGGGCCCACGGGCTGCACAGGTGAGCAGTTGCGCCAGGGCTCTTTAAGGCCACACTGCTGTAGACAAGGGCACCCCAGGACTGGAGACCATTGCAGATTCAGCTGGCTCTGGATGCAAAGGTCAGAAGCACACGCTGGAGCTGGAGAGATGGCTCAAAGTGCTTGCCTTACATTGGATGTCACCTCCAGAACCCACTTAAAACAACAAGAGTGAAAATTGGGCCATGCCATCCTGTGCTTTTAATTCCAGAGGTGGGAGACATAGACAGAGGGATTCCTGGAGCTCGTGGTCCAGACAGCCTCGCCTCCTTGGAGAGAGTTTCAGGCCAGGGAAAGACGTTGGGTCAAAAAAGAGATGAATGGTTCTGGTGGAATAATGCCAGGGATTGTCCTCTGGCCTCCACACCCACACGCATCTGTCACGTACACCAATAGACACTCACAGGCATGTATGTGCATAATTCCCTGTCTTTCTGTCTGAACGTCTGTCACACACAGTATGCAAGGGCTGTATATACAGCCATGCCAGGCCTAGGAATAGCAGGGTGTGAGGGGGGGCAGCTTAAGCCTCATGATCAGAAGGTTTAAGTGCCTTATTGCTGGCCTTGAACTTTCTTTCTGTTAAGCCTTACTCAGAACCAGAGCCCCAGTAGCCTAGGCCCTGCCTAGCCTGACCCCCAAAGGCCTGGTTTCTGGCCCATCTGATGCCCACAGGACGGAGACAACTCTGGGAAGAGTGAGACTCTTCAGGGCTATGGCAGCAGGCAGTTGCCCCAACTGCTTTAGGTAGACGCTCGTGAACAGACAAGATGGGCATAAGAGACAGTCAGTGAGCAAGTAGCCCAGGCTCACCCATGAGATAGTCAGTGAGCAAGTAGCCCAGACTCACCCATGAGACAGTCAGTGAGCAAGTAGCCCAGGCTCACCCACGAGACAGTCAGTGAGCAAGTAGCCCAGGCTCACCCACAAGCTCCCCAGTGAGTGGATAATCTCCATTGTGGCTTCTGGTTCCAAGGCCGAGTCCTGTTTTTTTCTGCTGGCCCGATCAGCTTGTGATTTTCAACCTGTGGGTCTCGACCCCTTTCAGGGCCGCCGATCAGATACCCTGCAGATCAGACATTTACAGTATGAGTCATAACAGTAGCAAATTTACAGTTATGAAGTAGCAATGGAATAATTTTATGTTTGGAGTCACCAACATGAAAAACTGTACTTAAGGGTTGTAGCATTAGGAAGGTTGAGGACCACTGAGCCAGACAGTATTTAAACCACACAAAATATTTGACTGGGGCTTAGGGGCAACTGTATCTAAACCTCATGTTGCTTAGTCATGTCATGGGCACACACCACTTGATTCAGGTTGGAATGGTTTCCCAGGGAGAACCTGGGTCTGGGTCTTTGGCCTCTCACGGACACATGGACATAAGCAGGAATTTCTATACTGTTCCCCTCCCACATGCACCCTAGGGTCTCTCTCACCTGCGTGGAAGTGCAATAGCTCCTGGTTGAAACCTCTCTCCCTGGAGTGCAATGTAGCTGCTTGTCTTGGGTACATGGTGAGATGCCTATTTCCTGAGTGTTCTGAGCCCTGGCATGTAGCTCTCTGGGACTGGGTCTGGAGTAGTTCTTACTTCTGTCTGACTCTTTCTCCTCCCTTCCTCCCTCCCCCCTCTCTGTGCATGTGTATGTGCACATATGTGCATGTATGTATGTTTATGTACATGTATGTGCATGGGTATTTCAATCACTCTCCACTTTATTTTTTGAGATGGTGTCTAATTCTGGGATCTGGTGTTCACTAATTAGGCTCCATTGATGGGCCAGGAGGCTCCAGGAATCCTCCTTTCTCCACCTCCCCAGCCCTGGATTACAGGCACATACTGTAGTACCCAGATTTTTATGTGGATGCTGGGGACCCGAACTGGCGTCTACGTGCTTGTGCAGCAAACTGAGCTGCCTCCCAGCTCGCTGGCTTCTGCTCTCTGCACTCTCCCTTGGGCTCCACGTTGCCACCATCTCCAGTTCATTGTCATTACTGGAGTTTCCCTCCTGTCCCTCTCTACTTCCCACCCTTAGCAGCCCACTGGCCCTTAAGCAGGCACACACCATCTCTCCCGGCACCGATACCAACACCTAAATTCCAGCTTTGTGACAGTGCAGCTTTCACACGAAGCTTTCTCCCTAGGCCATAGGACTGGACTTCAGAAGAGGGTATGTGGGCTTCTGGGGGGCAGGGGAGTGTCTGGCTGTGTAGCCTTGTCCTGGAGTGACTTGGGGGGTGACTAGAATCAGTGTGGAAAGAGGAGAGATGATGAAGGCAAACCTAAATGGGCAAGGCCCCATGCCACTCTCAAGTGAAGGGTTGCTCCCTGCCAGGACAAGGCTCATTGCAAGCTTAGGGCTATCTCGTCAGAATGGCAAGGCCCAGGCCACTGTGAGGGTAAGGCAGCTTGTGTAAGCCAGGCATTCTGTTAAGAGGCACCTGGGCAGTCATGGATATTGCTCAGAACTCACCTGTGCCTCCCCAGTATGCTTTCTGTGAACTCTGCCAGGGGCCCAGTGGGTACTCAGGAGCACAATCAGAAGGGGAGGAGGGCAGGGATGGTAGTCAGCTGGCAGGGGGGATAAGATAGATCTTTTACCGGGTATCTGACATTTTGATTTTTCTGGGCCATACTGCCATCAACAAAGTTCACACTCAAAGATCATGGCTAGCCAGATGGTTCTGTGGGTAAAAATGCTTACTGTGCAGGCCTGATGACCTGAGTTCAGTCCCCAGGACCCATTTAAAAAGCCGGATGTGGTGTATGTATGTATGTATGCCTCTGTAACTCCACCACCCCTGTGGTGAGGGTGGGGTGGAGATAGGAGAAGCCCCCAGGAGCTCCAGGCCAGCTGGAGAAGCAGAAGAGCAGAAAGCAAGATGGAAGAAGAGAAGCAGACGAGGACTTGTCATTTCTACACGTATGCAGTGGCACACACACATCTGTACTTATAGACTCACGCCATACATGTACACAATAGCAATTAATTAATATATGTTTTAAACCACACAATAAGATGATCCACCCGACACCGTGTTAACTAAGTTTATCATTTTGTGTTGGTCTGTGTTCATAGCTATCCTGGGATGTACATGGCCTCCAGATGAGGGGTTGGACGCCCCCTAAGCTTTCTTATGAAGAGCATCCTTGGAAGTTCAAACACTGAGACCCCCAGCTCGTTCCCCCTGAATCCTGCTTCTGGAAGCCGGTGCCAGCAAGCACATAGTGCCGACCAGCTCCGAGTTCCCGAGCCATCTGAATTCATTACCTTTGTGACCCTGGCAGGAACGAGCGACGATTATTATCAATTTGGAGACGGGAAAATGGAAACGCTTGGAGTTCGATATCTGGCACAAGATCACATCACAAGAACTGTGTGTCCCCAAAGCTCATAGTCACATCTACAGTGGCCTTGAAGCCGAGCACAGTCCCTGCTGGGAAACACTTGGCCTTGTGTGTGTGTGTGTAGGCCCTTACTCAGACACCAAGGACCTCTGAGCGGACAGGGCAGCACCCAAGTCAGCCTCTATGCTGGCAAACTCTGGTTCAGGGGCCTGGGTGTCCCCACCCCCACATACTCGTTTTCGTCACAGTTTCTTGGAACACAGCTGTGTCCTCTTGTGGGCCACTCTCTGCATGGTTCTCAGCAGAGTAGGTACGGCAGGCAGCCTGCCGTGCCAGGATTTTACCATCAGTTTTCTCAGGGTTGTCTCTATCTGGGCTGTTTAATAAAATACCATAGGCTTGGGTCTCAGGTTTTAGCAATTGACATTCAAAACTCAGTACTCCGGAAGCTAAAGTCTGATACTGAAGCGTGAACACAGGGCGGGGGAGGAGAGAGGGAGTGAGCAAGGTGCAGCTCTCCTCCTTAAAGTGGTTATTACAGTTGTCTTGTTTGTCTGGCGCTCATGTGTGTGCATGCATGCCACAGAATGCACGTGGAGGTCAGAGGACAGCTCGAGGGAGCCAGTTCTCTCCTTCCGCCATATGGAATCTGGGGATGGAACACGGGTTATCAGGCTTGGTTGTAAGTGCCTTTTACTTGATCTAGTCCTTTTAATAAGGACACTAATCCAACCCTGAGGGCCTCACCCTTGTGCCACCATTACATTCTCACCACCTTCTAATGGCTCCATCTCTAATCACCACACAGAACATCAGAACATCGGGGTTTGGGCAGGTGTGTGTTTAGAGAGGGACTACTCAACCGCTGTGTGTGTGTGTGTGTGTGTGTGTGTGTGTGTGTGCACGCGCGCATGGGTGGACATCCCCTGACACAGCTTCTGCTCCCTCCTCTGCCCCCTAGGAGAAGCAACCATGGGTGGGCATGGTGTGAGCAAACCTCCCCCTCTGAGGGAACTGAGACTGGAGGGTTTTACGGCCATAACTGTTGCCGCTGCTGCCGCTGCTGCCACTGAAATTTAAGTAATTTTCCCCTAATTAAGCAATTATCTCTAAAATAGCTGCTCTCCCAGCTCCGGGAACTTCTTGTGGAGGTTGGGGAGCCAGAAGACGGGGGTGTAGCATTTGGGAAGGCCCAGATATAGCCTCACCCTGGCTGTGTGTTAGTTCTCCTGTGGAGCTAGGGCCATAGGGTCACCGTGTGTGACAGCTGCAAAGGTGGGTGTGGAAAGTAGCCCCGAAGGCTACTCTGCTCTTCCTGCGCGCGCGCGCACACACACACACACAAGGGTGGGAAGCGAGTGAACTAGCAGGCAGCTGCACAGGGAAGCTGAGCTCATAGAGGCTCTGAGAGCTGGATTTTAGGGAGAGGCTGAGGGAGTCTCTGGGATTTGCAGGCTGACAACAGGATGCCCAGTAAAACTAGAGAGACAGAGCATGGCCTGGAATTTTCTATGTAGACCAGGCTAGCCTTGAACTCAGAGAGATCTGCTTGCCTCTGCTACAAGAGTGCTGGCCACTTTGGTTTTTAAGAAAGGTTCTCTCAATGAGACCTGGAGCTCACAAGTTAGACTAGGTTGACTGGTCAGTGTGACCCAGGGATTTTTCTGTCTCCCTCCCCTGGGTTAGGATTACATACACATGCCACCATGCCTGGCTTTTTTACATGATTTCTGGGGGCTTGAACTCAGGTTTTCATGGTCTTGTAGGAAACACATTAACAGCTAAGCCATCTCTCCAGTCCAGCCAGGGGTTGCTTAAAAAAAAAAAAAGACAATGGTTGACAGAGATGGACTTTGCCAAAGGTTGATGGCGGCGGGATCAACAGGACCACCACCAAGCAGTGGCTTGTTCCACAGTCTGGTGCCTCTACTCCCACCACAGAGCTTCAGACCAGATCTTTCCGTAGCAAACAGGACAACAGAGATATCCTCCTGTTTGACCAATGGAAAACATTGTGGGGGAAATTATGAGCAAGCAGGAACAGAAAGTGGAAAGTGTGGGTCCCCTGGGGGGGGGCAGAGCCAGGCAGNGGTCCCCTGGGGGGGGGGCAGAGCCAGGCAGGCACACAAGCAAGATGGGAGCTTGCTGAACCAGTATTGAACTCCAGTAGGGGGCTCCCTTCCCAAGGTGGCCAGAGATACCAGCATCCAAGTCAGTGACCCCTGGGATTATAGGTCACTATCTGGAAGCCCTAAAGAAATGTCCTCTTGTGGTTTTTCCTGGGGTTGGAGGAGAGTGACTGATGCATCCAGGGCCCTGTGACCATCATTGACGTCTTTACCAGGCCATGGTTTGGCTTGCTGTTTTTACCAAGTGGCTATCCCTTTCAGGTGCTGTTCAGTGGGTCACACCAGGAACTACTGAGCAGGAGGTGAGGCAGGAAGAGAGCGAAGAATGGAAAGAGCTCGTCATGCAAATGTGAAGATTGCTCTGTCCCCAGAGGCATCATAAACAAAGCTGAACATGGTAGTGAGTGGATGCCATCCTCGTGCTAGGGAGGCTGAGACAGGCAGATTCCTGGGGCTT
>LOEQ01000364.1:1175741-1215185 GCA_001685075.1 Bramus lutescens
TCTCTCTCACACACACACACACACGCAATACACACACACACACACACACACACACCATGTGCCTCAAGAGGGAACCTTCATGTTCTCCCCTACACTTCTCCTAGTTTGTATATCTGGGTCTGGCAACCCCTCAATTGTCAAGTTGGCACAATCTAGAATCTCCTGGGGAGTCCCAGTGAGAGACTGTCTAGATCAGGTTGGTGGTGGACGTGACTGTGGAGGAAGTGTCTTCATTGTTTTCATTGGTGTGGGAAGATCCAGCCCACTGTGGGTGGCTCCATTCCTTAGGCAGGGCATCTTAGATTGCATCAAGGTGAGAGAGAGCTGAGCACGGTTAGGCACACATGCCTTCATCTTCTCTCTGCTCTTAGCTTGGGCTACTTAAGGTTCCTGCCTGGACATCCTGCAATGATGGTCTGTAACCTGAAATTGTGAGCAGAAGAAATCCTGCCTTAAAGTTGCTTTAACACAAATGAAACCAGAACATCTTGCAATGCAGAAATCCAGGAGTCCTTCCCTCATCCCTTTACCTCTCATATTCATCCAGGCACAGAGCTGATCACATGTCTGGAATATCACAGGACTCATAATTCCACTGTCTGGGCATTGTCCTCTTCTTCTCCTGAGTAGATTCACAGAGCTACCCTTCTCTCTATGCATCATCCCTAGAGAATGTTCTAGATGTTGGCACTGTTATAGAGGGTCATAAATGGGTTGTTCTTCCTTTATCCCATTGTCCATATTGCTACTGGTCCTCTTTCTAAACCCTGGAGTTCTTTTCCTTGCTTGAAAACCTCCATAACTCCCTGACAGGTAGGAGTGACACCTGCCTCTGCACTGTTCAATCTTGTAAATCTTGCAACTCCCTTCAATCTATGTCAAAGGGATCTACTTCATGCACTTTTGCTTTGTATGTAACTTCCTTTTCGCCTAGGACTTCATCTGTCCACCACCTGGTCAATCTCTATTGTAAACTAAGAATGGCTGATATATAATGAATGCCTTAAACTTGGTGGCTTCAAATAGAGCAGTGTCTTTATTACCATGTCTCATGCTTCTGGGATTGGCTGGGCTCAGCTGGGCAGCTCTTCGTGGTCTCATTGCAGTCAGTGATTGGGTTTGGAGTCTCCTTGAATGCTTTCTCAACTACACGTCCAACTGGATCAGTTTTGTCCATATGAGGAGACTGTGGTCTAGGACACCCGCACACAGTCTCCCCGTGTGGCTTAGGCTTCCTCCTGACACGGTGGCTATGTTCCTAGTACAACCATCCAGAAGGACGGACATTATGAGAAAGTCTGTAACCTTTTTTCACCTAACCCCGAAGTCTTGTGGCTTTCCTTATCTCACATCGTACTGAGCAAGGTTGCCACCAGGGTCTGCCCAGGTTCAAGAGGAAGGACACAGTCTTCATCTCTTGGAGTGGGTGTAGCAAGGCTTAGAGACAGCATCTGGCGTGGAAATAGTGTACGATGCTCCTTTAAGAAAGTACAACCCACCAGAGGAGACAGTCCCTCCTCCAGGAGGCCCAGAACTCTGTTGAAGGTTGAAGACAGGATGTGCTCCCCAGAAATATGTGTGGGAACACTTGGTCTCCAGCTGGGGGCACAGGTTTTTTGAAGGTTATGGAACCCTTAAGAGGTGACACTCACTACAGAAAGTGGGTCACTCTTGGGGGTGGGCTTGAAGCTTTACAGCCCACCATGGCTCCCTGTCTAGTCTCTTTTTCCTGACTGTGGATACAATGGGAATTGTTGCCTCAAGGCTTCTGCAGCCATGCTTTCCTCACCACAATGGACCATGTTCCTTCTTAAACTGTGACCCCAAGAAATCTTCTCTTCTTTAAATTGCCCTTATCAGGCACTGTGTTAGGGCAACAGGAAACTAACACAGATGCACCCCTCTCACCCAGGTTATTCCTTCTGTTTCCTTCTTTACTCTTATTATCCCCCCTACTGTATACACTGCTATTATTCTCTGTGCTTTGCTCTGGCTCCATGAGGACACACAGTGAGCAGTACTCATTGTTAGCCAATTCACGGCTGACGGAGAGATGAAAGAAGACCCTGCCCACTGCCTGCACTCTCTACAGAGAAGGTAAGGCACTTCCTGGGATGGCCACTGCCCAGGGGAGGGTGACCAGAGGCACTAGCTGGAGCTGCCTCCCTCCTGACAACATGCATGCTCCCTGTACCTGCTGTTTAGCAAAGGCATCTCCCCTGGGAAGTGTGCAGCCAATCCGCAGGTGCACACACATGCAGAGCCGCCATCCAGAACTTTCCACCGGCAGGCTTGCCCCCAGCACCACCTCTCATGCTTCTAAAATGTCCAGTAGTGGAACTGCAGAGTGATGAGTCAATGGTAGGCAAGCCTGGAGGTCTGGTGGGATAGGGAGAGATTCACAGGAGAGGTGGGGATACTGCCCCACGTCCCCTGCCTCCTGCCCATACTCCTCCAGCTCCCCTGAAACCTCAGTGGGCAGAAATACCCCTTCTCATTTCCAGCCCTGCTCCCCAGCTGCCTGGCCTGGATTGCCGAGGCCTCTGGAACCATTGTGTGCCAAGCCATTCAGTGGGGGCAGCTCCCGAGTGGGCACCACAGCCCCGCTGCCTGACAGGCCGTGTGCAAGGGGACAGGCCTGAATGACTGTAATATGAACCATGAAAGTGGATATTAAAGGCTTTATTACAGGGTGAGGACTGCTAATTGCCACGTTCCTTTCAGGAAGCCAGAGCTGATGAGCTTAAGCAGAGGCACCCAATTATTATAACTCCGTCAGCTCGGAGCTGGGGAGAGCAGGGGAGGGGGGTGGCAGGCTGCAGGCTGCAGGCTTCAGGCGCGATTACCTGAACTTTATCCAAGGCACACACTGCCGGCTTGGAATTCTAAAGGGAGATTGCTTCTGCGTGGAGCTGCCTCCCTGTCGCAGCTGTGTTGTGGTTGATGACTGATTCCAGCCCTGCTCACCCTCTGCCCAGCTTTCTTGTAGGGGAAGTGCTGGCTGGCGACCAACAACTGATGCCCAAGAACCTTCCTGGACCCTGTTGGTGACGCAGTTCCCTGGGCTGAGATCAGACGTGATGCGCTGGGCATGGCGGGATTGAGCTCCCTTACTCTCTTTTCGCACTCGAGGATGAGGCCAGAGGGTCAGGGAGGATGGAGTGGGGTAGGTGTAAGAGCCCTTGCTGCACAAAGCACCCCTGCAAAGTGGATACAGTAGCCTATATCACGCATCTGTAACCCCAGCGCTCCTATAGCAGAAGGAGAAATGGAACCCCCAGAAGCCTGCAAGCCAGGTAGCCTAGTGTGCAAAGAGCAAAGGACAACAGACTCCATCTCAAGCAAGGTGGAAGATGAGGGCCCACACCTGCGATTGACCTCTGACACACGGCGTGCACACTCCCACTCACACAAATGCGCGCACACGCACATATGCACAAATCATATTCATACACACACAGAGCTTTTTTTTTTTTAGAATCTCAGAAATGATGAAGATTTGGTCAGGTCCCCAGTAGAGCAGGATTTGAACTGTTCACCTGTCTCCCTCTTAAAGCTCTGGCTGCATACAAGTTCCAGGGAGGGTTCAGGGATATGGGAGTCAACCAGAGTTTCTTAAAACGAATCAGCATGTGTGGGCATGTGTCCACTGTGTGCATGGGACACAAGATGAGCCTTCCCCTGTGTTCACAGAAGCGAGGACAATGCTGCAGAAGTACTTGAAAGAACATCATCAGAATTCACCGCCAGCGTACCCCGAGCATTCTTAGCACTTTACATCTTGCAGAGGGCTTTCTGAGAGTCGTTCTGCCGTAGAGCATCTACCAGGGGTGCATGGGACTCTGGAATGAGAGTGAAGTTTCTGTCTACAAGGAATTCAAGCCATCAGTCTGATAAGACTGTGCAGAAGGAGCTAGACGGAGGTGTGCGCACACCTATTACCTCTTAATTTAATCATATAAATTTAAGCGAGCTCAATAAAAGGCTAATACCGCAAGGTGTGGCCCGCTCATGCTGATTGAGCAGATGGCAAAGGACGGTAATTTCCTGGTATAAGAGCTACTGCCTCACAAGGTGGTCACTGGTGGGTTCACTGGAGAGACAGCTTTGGTGGGTAGGATGTCAAAAGGCAGAGCAGCAGATCAAGAGTTGGGAAGAGGAGAGAAGGGGCAAGAGGCGGGTTTTCTCCCACATCCAGCTGGCGGTTCCATTCCTGAAATAATGATTCCTCCTCTTGCGGTTTGAATGCAGAATGCCCTCCCAGGAGACATTTTAAAGACTTGTTTCCTATCCTGCAATGCTTTGGAAGGCTGTGGACTTCAGGGGTAGGGCCGACTGGGGGTAAGTGGGTCACTGGAGTGGGCCTCTTGCAGGCATCAGAGCTCTCTCTCCAGGGAGCCTTGACCACCGCATGCCACAGTCGCTCACATACCAGGCAGTTCTCCCATGCTATCTGCACTGCTCAATCAGCCTGAGGTGGGTCACACCTTGTAGCATTAGCTTTTTATGTGCGATCACTTAAATTTATATGATTAAATTAAAAAGGTAATAGGTGTGCGCACACCTCCATCTAACTCTCCCGGTGTGGGATTACCAGTCTGATGGCTTGAACTCCTTGTAGACAGAGAGTTCCCTCTCATGGCAGCATCTCCCACACCTGGCCCCCCGCTAGGTGCTCCCCAGCTAAACCCCACCAGAAAGCCCTCTGCAAGGTGTTAAGCATGAAGGATATTTGGTTCTTTGTCCCCACCGTTCTCTCTGCTTCATTATACACTGCCCTGTGAAGAGTCTCTGCCCCATGATTTCACAGCCATGCCTTCTGCCATGTCCTCTCTACTGCAATGGACCGAGACACCCTCAGACTGTGAGCCCAAATAAGTCACAAAGTCGTTCCTGCTCTGTCGCAACATTGCAAAATGAATACACTCCCTCTGGCTCACGCAAAAGCAGCCAGTTGTCTTTGTCATGGTGCAGTCAGAACGGCATCACCAATATGCTGTCTAATGGACTCAGATGCCCAAGTGATGGTGAGAACCCGAGATCTGGGAGTCCTTTCCTTCCCCCCACTCAAGAGGATTATATCAGTCATGCTGTCGTGAGTACAGAAGAAGGGGACTGTCACCCCCTTTCTGTAGAATTGTGTATGCTAACATACAGTGTTGACATGCCCAGAGCTTCTCAGCCAGGCTTCTCAGCACAAAGCTGCCTCATCCCCCAGGTGGCCCACGTAGGAGGCCCAGAGACTTGGGTATATATTGTACGTCTTTTGGGTTAATGTAGAGAAATGGAATTCTTGGGCCATACCTTACCTAGCGTTCTATTGCTGTGATAGAACGACATGACCAAAAGCAAATTGAGGAAGAAAGGGTTTATTATCCTTACACTTCCAGGTAACAAACAGCCATCACTGAGGGAAGCTGGAGCTGGGGAACTCAAGGCAAGGATGTGGATGCAGGAACTGAAGCAGAGACCATGGAGGATCGCTGCTTACTGGCTCTTCATGGCTCGCTCAGCTTGACTTCTTATACAACCTTGGACCACCTGCCCACAGGTGGCACCAAGGCTAGTGGTCCGGGCCCTTCCATATCAATCATTAATCAAGAAAACACCCCCACAGACTTACTTACAGGCAATCTGATGGAGCCATTGTATCTGTTAACATTCCCTCTTCCCAGATGACCCTGGCTGTGTCAAGATTACAAACAAACAAACAAAAAAGCCTTAAGTCAGCAAACCCCCTACCTGGCCACTGAATAAAATACATTTTTAAGAAGTTTAAAATAAAACAAAACAAACAAAACAACTATGCTGGGTGCATGCCTTTAATCTCAGCACTCAGAAGGCAGCGGCAGGTGGATTTCTGTGAGTTCAAGGCCAGCCTGGTCCACAGACTGCGTTCCAGGACAGCTAGGGCTGTTACACAGAGAAACCCTGTCTTGAAAAAAAAAGGAACTTATTTTATATGTATTCATGTGTGTGCCTGAGTGTGTGCATGGGAACCATGTGCATGCATAAGCCTGGAGTCATCAGAAGAGAGTTTCATTTGCCATGGAACTAGAGTTACAGATGGTTGTGACCTGCTATGTAAGTGCTGGAAACAAAACCCGAGTTCTTTGTAAGACCAGCAAGGATTCCTGATCACGGAGCTACCTCTTTGGCCTCAAGAAGTGAAGTTTTAAAGAAGCGTATTTTCCATATGCACAAAAGTGCCCACAACGCGACTGTGTGTATGGACACCTAAAACATCCAGACTGCAGCCAAAATGATGGGATTGTTTCTCACAGGGTGGAGGCACTGGGGAGAGGATGGCGGAAGGCTAGTGCTACGTACTACCTGCTAGTTAGATTTCCGGAGAGCAAACAGCGATTTCCTCCAACGCTGCTCCCCTAGCAAACCTCCATCAAATGTGTTTTGCCTGTGTGGACCAGTCCCTCCCTTCCATTATTTATTGAGCATCTTCATTTCTGACAAACTACAATAAGAGAATATGCTTCCTCACTCCGCTCCAACTTGCTTATCAGCTCACTGTAAAGAAGCCGGAAGACCCCAAGTTCTACGCCCCATCCTCCAGCTGAGAGACCAATTCACTCAAATGTTTAAGCCTCGCTTTTTCTGAGCTGTAATAGCCCCTGCCATGAAGGGCTCCTGAGGGGCTCCTGGGAGGAGACAGGAGTAAAGAGTTTGGCAAAGGATGTCATAAATAAGAGTGAGTTTAGTATTTTATTATCATTACTGTATGTTATCGATTCAAAGACACCATTCCTTCACATTTTTCTATTTTCTAGAGTTGGACACATTTTTGCAATCAATGTTGTAATTCATTTGGTAGATATTTTTCCCCTCTCTGGTTACATAAAATAATGGCATGGCTAGCAATCGGCAGTGTCTTAGCATCTCTCTCTCTCTTAGCCCCACTAGAGGGCCTGTCGATATGATGGTTCTGCTACATTAGAAATGAGGAAAGTTCATCCCCCTGATAGTCCAGGGAGAGAGAGGCAATCTGGACCGTTGGTACCATTCCCCCGCTAACCAACAATGCTCCCTGTAGTTTACACGCCCTGGTGGAAAGACCCAGCCATCCACCGGCTTCTTGGGTACCAGGCTATCTATGACACATTATACCATGTCCTCCCTGACCTAGGCCTGTCTCTTGTTCTTCCTCCAGCCTGGCTCCCCCCACACCAACCTTCACTTTTGAGCCCTATAGCCTTTATCTCAAAGACGATACAGATAATCTGGACTTGGTTTCTCACCTCCTTGCCCTTGTCCCACCCAAGCTTAGGCCATCTGAAATTTGAGCAGGCACCCAGCCATAGGGAACTTTCTGGAGTTTCCTGTGGAGTCTAGAGGCTGACCTTGGTTAGCTGTAGTAGAAAGAGAGAAAGTAGATCTCACAGAATTGGTTGGAAATATGGAGGGTATAGACACAAAGGCACCATCCTCACCTTCAATAAATAAATGAGATGGTTGATTCTGGAGCCAAATATGAGTGGCCTGAGAAGGCAAATCTGAGTCACCCCAAATTCCATGTTCCAACGTGGAAACACTCTCATGAAGCTTTGTGGTAACAGAACAAAGGAAGCCAGAAAACAAGGCACTTTTAAAATATATTGGTGGAAACACCAGAGAGGTAGGTTATAGGAAAGGAAGTGACATCTCAACTATAGGCCTGAGTTGCTATCGGATGGCACTCTTGGTGACAGGGAAGACAGTGCAGAGGTTCCTCCATCTTGCTGAGGTCATTTCAGGTTTAACTAGAATTTGATCTCCTGGATGGAGAACGCATGGAAAATTTTCCCAACTCTATTCTAGGATCCCAGCATCAGGGTGTCCTAACTAGTTTATTTTAGCTTCTGTTAAGCTGCCTACTTGTGCAAACCTTTCCTCCAGCTAACTACTCATCACAACTTCTGTTAAACTGTTTTCGGCTGCCAAGAGTGAGATGCCAGGAGATGGGTTTTACCTCTAAAAACCCTGTGCTCTGGACACTCAGTGTTACACTTAGGTCCCGAGTACTTGAGTGTAGATCCAGCTGGTAAGAAGACTTTCATGGACCTGGCCATAAACTGTGTCCCAGTGGTCGTCTCTTGTGGGCTCCCCACAACAGCTCAGCTTCTGTGGTGGTGGAAGTTCTTTGCTAAGTTAATACATCAATGACATGGATATATAGACAGACAGATAGACCGCAGAGCCTGTGATGACAGTTCAGAACTATGAGGCAGCATGGGGTCTCTTACAGGTCTTAGAGGAAAAGGGGCTAGCCTCACAGGACTGCATCCAAGCTGTCTCTGATTCCTGGGTGTCCAGAGAAGGAATGCAGGACTCTGAGAAGAGGGAGGAATTGGGAAAAAGGGACACATCTAGTTGAGTTGTACCCTTTATCTGTGTGAGGGCGGGGGTGCAAATGGCCACCAGTGGTTCTCAGATGTCCGAGTCTGGCAACTTGAGGTCTGTATGTTTCCTTGGGGAAATGAGATAGGTGCCCATTATTCTCCTAGAATCTGAGCACTTGGGGAGTCTGTTTACAAACTCAGGCTCCCGAGCTAGAGAGGGCTGCTGAGGTCCATAATTTGCGCAGAGCCTGGTTAGGAGAGGTGGGCTGAGCTGCTTACTCCAGCAGCTGTGTCTGGGGTGCAGAGAGGTGGTGGTCCATTTAAATACATCCCCACACATCCCCTGCTCCCACCAAGAGCCTTCTTTCCAGGAGGCGCCATGTTTTAGGAATGATGCCACTTGGGAGGGTAGAGAGTTCTGCTTGATTAGGGCATGGAGAGGCTCTTGTTACACACACACACACATGTGCATGCACACACACAGACACACACACACAAACATACATGAAATTCAGGCAAGCAGAGTTTTGTAGGCTCAGCAGACCAAGGAGACAGGGCAGCCCCTGCAAGGCCAGCAGAGGAATGTTTTGGGTACCCCCCTCAACTAGCCTTCCTTTGAAACTAGAAACGCAATGGAAAGAGGTTTGCTGGAGTTAAGAGTCACTGTTAATCCCTAGGGATTGTCATAGCAATGTCTAAAGATGCAAGGACAGCGGAGACCTTCTCAACTAATGCCTTCTTTATCAATTGTAGTTAAAGCAGGGTGGGGGTCAGGGGTCAGGCCAGACCCTGTCTGAAACACAAATTATTTTGTGTGTGCACATGTGTATGTGGTGTATGTATAGAGGTCAGAGGGCATACATACATGCCATGCCTGAGGCCTCAGGGCTCACAAATGGCGGGGCAATTTTGTGGAGCCTGTTCTATCCTTTTCACCTTTAGGAGGGTTCTGGAGATTGAGCTCAGGGCATCATGCTTTGAGGTCAGTGTTTTGACCTATGAGTCATCAGCAGCCCCATACTAGGCTTGAATTTATTTATTTATTTTACACAGATTCTAGGCGTGGGACTCAGATCCTCTTGCTTGCAAAGCAAGCACCAACTAAGCTCCTAGAAATTCAAATCCTTGCATTTCTTCTTCCCCAACCTTCTTCCTCAGCCCCCCCTGGGTGGAACCTGCAGTTTTAACCCAGCCTTGCAGGTGCATTTGATCTCACTGAAGTCTGCAGAGCACAGGTTTCATCTTAACCTTGACTACATGTGAGAATCGCCAGGGAGCTTTCAAACCCGATGTGGAGTCCCCACCTTAAACCAATTAACTGTGCTTGGTGAGAGATGGGTCTTTTTATCCAAAGCTTTCTAGGTGCCTCCTGTGTGCAGTGGGGTTCGGGGACATAGATAAAACCCATGGTTGTTTAGAATGCTCTGTAACTACTGTAAACCTCTTAGCTCTTTTTGAGAGTAAATTGTCGTCTCTGCTACCTCGAGGATTCGGCAACTGTCACTTCCCTGCTAAACTGATCCACCTCAATAAAGCAAAGCCAATCCTTCCTCTGCTGCCAGGTGGTCCCCATTCAGGGACAGCGGTAGGTACCATCAGCAGCTGGAGCCTCTTGCCAGGCAGGAAGCATTTGCAGAGCTCACCTTGCTGAGGGGGGCTGCGGTGGGGAGGAATGGGATGGGAGCCAAGGACCTGCCGCTGGTGGGGGCCTGGAGGGAAGGCTGATGCCTACCTCAGTATGAGAAACCCCAGGAAGGGCTCACCCAGGCCTCTGAATAAGGAGGAAGCAGGTCCCTTCAAATACAGGACTGGAGATCAGGGATATGGCCAACACTATGGGATGGGATGCTGAGCAGAGACACCCGGAGCTGGCACAGGTTCATCTCCTTTACTCATTCTGGTGTGGATCACTTTGTGTGTGTGTCTGTGTGTGTGATTGTTGTTGTTGTTGTGTGTGGTAGATGTATATACATGCACAGGAATGAGCAGGTGCTCAACCCATGTGTGCATACAGAGAGGTCAGAGCAGGATGTCTGGTGCCTTCCTCTATCCCTCTCAGCCTGAGTCTGTCCCTGAATCAAAAGCTCGGTTTGGGCTAGACTAGTGGCCAGGGAGCTCTTGGGATCCATTGTCTCTGTCCTGCTGGTGCTGGGTTACAAACAGGCACAGCCATAACAGAGTTTTTACATAGATGCTGGGGATTCAAACTCAGGTCCTTGTGTGCAAAGTGCAGGTACTCCTATCTGCTGAATAATCCCCTTGCCCCCATCAATCAATTTTCATATTCAGGTCCATGCATATGTTTTCTGGTACAGCTTGTTCCCTTATTGGGTCAAGATGATCGAGGATACACTGAATTTCAACACACACTAGCAGTGTTTATTTTGGAAAACCAGGATGGTTTTCAGCAGCTGTGGTGTGTCAACCCAGATTAGACAAGCAGAATGGGGGACCCCAAGAAGATGAAAAATGGCTGGGAGCCAGGAGTTAACCCAGAGCAGAGAATAGCAGAGCAAGCCCCTGGTGCATTAAAACAAACAACTGGTTCAATGAACAAAGCTGTCAGGGTCTGATCTGGGCTCTAACAAGCTAGCCTCAGCATTGGTCCTCAATAGACCAATTAAAAAGGGAGGTTTATTCCATGTCGCCACTTGTGGGGAAGGACAAAGCAGTCCAGTGACCACTCCCCCAAGTCCTTCTGGGCGGGGGCGGCCCTGTCATGTGGTTTAGGTTTAAATAGAGGACAAGAGGCATACGTGACTAAGCAGTCCTGGTCAAGGTGTGGTCCTGTGCATGGCGGACCCATCCTCTCAGCTCCAGTCTGTCCTGCAAGGCAGTCCAGGCTAGTTGTCAGACTGTGTGAGATCTCTTCCTGGGAGAGCAGCCTCCCCTCCTGCCTTCAGCACCAGCCTTCAGCCTTCTCCTTCCTCCAGCTACCATCTAATTCCTTGGGGTCCATTGTTTCAATGCTCTGACAGCCCAAGGGGGGGCCAGGGCACAGTGTCTCTTCAGAATATCTTCTTTGTCTGGGGCCAAGATGGTTAAAAGCTCTACGTGGTTTCACAGGCAAAATCCTTCCCTCACTTGCCACAGGATCTGACAACGCCTCAGCTGAGTCCACACCTGCACCCACTTTCTGGCAGTTTCCCCAGCATCGCCTGTGTTCCATAAGAAGCCAGCAAGATAGGCAAGGGCACAAGGAGACAAAGTTTCAGCAGGACAGAGGGAACTGGGGCAGAATCTTGCTATGTAGCCAAGGCTGGCCTCCAGCTTAAAATCTTGCAATGTAGCTGAGGCTGGCCTCCAGGTTGCAATCCTCCAGCTTCAGCCTCTTGCGTGCTGGCACTACAGGCCCAGGCCACCACACCCAGATTCAACACTGCAATTTTTTTCAAGTAAAAGCTAAGGACAGGGACTGGAAGAGACATGCATAGCAGCTAACATTGTCCCCTCAAAACTGGGTGCTGGCCAGCCATTCTTCTCTGCATGCTGTGAATTTGCATGCCAGAAAACTGTGCCTAAACAAACACCCTAACCAAGAGGACTCCCATAAACCATCTTTCTCTACTGCAGACTATACTAGTGACTCCAGTCAGCTGTCCCCTTATGATGTCCTCAGTAAGCTTTTCTTCCTATTCTGGTCTAGAAGGTGAGTTCACTTGCAGCCTGCCAGGTTAATCCCTATTACACAGTGGCTGGCCCCTTCCTGCCCTAAACTTCCCAAGTTGGGTAGCACTGCCTGTCTATTTGGGTTGCGTGGGGAATACACTGGTATCAGGGCCTCACAGAGCAGGATCCGATTTCCTCTTCTCTGTAAGAGCCTTCTTTATGGCAATTGTTTTGTCCTGTTGCATTTCCCAGTGTGTGTTGATATCCCAGCGTTTTGGAAGAGAGAATGTCTCATCCACTAGGCATTCTTTATAATGAAAAACTCAATAAAGCCTCTGGATGCTCTATTTTTATGAGGACATTTCCTCTAAGGAAGTTCCTTGTGCCACCCACATCCAGGCCATCTGAGGATCAGTACCAACCTGCCTGGCTATATATACTCCGATCCCCAAGATTCCTCAGACTCTACACCTAAAGCCTGGGTCTTAATTAGGGTTTCTATTGTTGTGAAGAGACCTGGCAACTCTTATAAAAGAAAAAACATTTAGTTGGGTGTCTTACATTTTCAGAGGTTTAGTCCATTATTATCATGGTATGACCTGGTGGCATGCAGGCAGACATGGTGCTGGAGAAGTAACTGAGTGTCCTATATCTTGACTTGAAGGCAACAGGAAGTGGTCCATCTCACTGGGCATGGCCTGAGTATATATGAGACCTCAAATCCTGCCTCCACAGTGACACACTTCTTCCAACAAGACCACACCTACTCCAACAGGACCATACCTCCTAATAGTGCCACTCCCCTTTGGGGGCCATTTTCTTCCAAACTACCACACCCAGGGATTCTGAATATGAACTAGTTTCCCCAACAACTCTGTGACAGGGCTTATGTAGCCCAAGATGCCCTGATCTTCCTATGTAAATGAGGACGACCTTGAACTGGTCCTCCAGCTCCCAAGAGCTGGGATTACAAATGTGCATCATCATGCATAGCTTATATGATGCTGGGCATCAAACCCAAGTGCTTGCCTAAAATGCACTCTATCAGCTTGGCCACAACGCCAGCCTTAAGATGATTCTTATAGGCATTAAATTTGGGAGACATAAGCATTTTCTATGGGAGCAAGAGTATACTTCCCTGTCACCAACATGGCCTCCACAGCACCATATCTGCCTCAGAACTGCAGGCTGCCTGTAACATGTCATTTCCACACAGAGGGATCATAGCACCAAACCCATGCCTTCCACTTGTCCCAGAAGTCCTGTGAACCCATGCAATCTCTGAGTTTCTCACATCACACGCCATCCCTCATCCCTCTCCTCCCTTTGGACTTCCTCCCCTTAAGCTCCCTGGGTCTTGGTTTCCCATTTGTTAAATAGCAACAAAGGGCACATTTTGTTCTGGGGGGGGTACCTATTCCTCCCTGCTGCGGGGCTGCAGGCCCCTGTCACCCTCCTTGGCCTTCCATTAGGGACTTCTGGAAAGCTAGTCTGCTCCCAGTGAGGGTGGGTGAGGTGAAAGCATTTGAACAGAGCTCAGAACCCCCAGATTGCTGACCCTAGTTCTAAGCTGCACATAGAAGTCCATCAAGGTACTCAACCAATGAGAATTTGTTCTGCTCTCCCTAACTGAGAGCCACTAATATGACGGGCTAGGCAGAAATGGAGACAATGCAAAGAGACACTTACATCTCCCAATCCGACTTCCAGACTGTTGAACAATGTACTTGTCCCCAACGCCCCCCCCCATGTGGGAATTTCCCTGGGAATCTCAAGCTGGGAGAAGGAAAAGGCATTGGCCAGAGGGAGAACTGAAAAGAGATTTCACACAGTTCTAACACTGAAGTCCAGTCAAAGACAGGTATGTGGTGGGCAGAGCCTTGCCCCCCTATTTAAACTTTAGTCTCACTTAGAGACTCTGAAGGCAAACTCGAGGAGTTTTCTGGATCTGTTTTCTCTTCCCATTGTGGCCACATTGAATAAATCTCCTTTTTCTACTTTGCACTACTAATTTGATTCTTTTAATGTACATATGAGGACAGGTTGGCTGGGCCTGACTTGGGGCATGGGATGTGACCCCCAGGTTTGACAGCAGTAAGCCAAGAGCTTCAGGATCATGGAACCAACGAAAGTCCTACAATAGTAAGTTTCAGCAGCGAGAAGGGATGACCATATCCCAACAGGATTCTCAAGATAGTTAATATGGCCAGAGGTACAGGAATGGCAAGATTTGAGGATCACCCCTATCTGTCTGATAGTGCAATAGGGCGTCATCAGTCAGCCTGCACCAACCCAGACAGACCTGCAGGTGGCGCTGCATATGGTCCTGGGACACCAAGGCCGGCCCAGCAGAAAAATCACAACCTAGTAAACAGGACAGGTGTTGTTCCCACAATGTCTCTCAGGCAGGCCAAGCATCCTCATTAGCATAAATTGACTTCCTGTGCCTGACCTGCAGGTGGCGGCCATTCTGTTTGCTGGCCCAGGCTTCACTAAATTAGCCCTGCTACGCTGACGGGAAGCCCTTCAAAACGACTCCGTTCAGATTAACATGTAAAATTTAATTACGGTGGGCCAGGCTGAGATGATGTCTAAAGCCATTTACTAAGCCTGGCGGCCTCCCCGTCTTGGGGCTAAGGAGGCAGGGGCAGTGCTTTGATCATTAACTGCTGAGAAAATCTCAGCTTGCATATTAAGGTCAGAAAATTATTCCTTCACTTTTCTCGGTAAATGGCCTGCTTGGCGCACATGGTGCAAAAAGCGATTCTGAACCTCTGAGAGCGAGCCGGGATGCCCAGAGCTATGGGTTCCCATATCTAGCAAAACCCAGTAACCAGAGGAAAGCTGAGGGACAATGGAGATAAAACCTTTGTCCCTGAGGAACTCGGACAAAGATGGCTAGGGAGACAGGCGCCACACCAATGAACTCTTTCCTCTGGGGACATTCCTGGAAGCCTTCCCAGGGGAGATGGTGCTTGGGGGTTTGCTTGCAAGTAAAGGTGACCAGTGGGGCAGGAGGATTTTACGAGTGGCGAGATTTGTAGATCACAGTTTTTTTGAGTCCAACTCTGCTCTCTCTAGAAGATTCCCTCTGTATAACTGGCTCTACAGGAAACTGGGGTTGGCAATCATCCCCCCACCCACACGCGCACTAGATGGGGTACTCCTTCAGACCGCCAACAAGCAGAGAGGAGATGCAGCTTCCAGCCAGGGCCTTCAACTGCAGGGTCCTTCCGCATTCCCTTACCCCTCCATCCCACACCCTGTGCTTAGGGCTCCATTCTCAAGGCCCAGCTCCTCCCTTCCCTGCAGAGAGGTTGCTCCGTCCCCCTAGCACTTTAAAGCCCTTAGGAATGAGGATAGCGAACATGGAGACATTTTGGGGAGAAGCAGGGTGTCTGTTTCTATAAGGCAATGGGCCTGGCGATGCCCAGAGCCACAGTTGCTCTTTCAGGGGGACTTAGATGCTACATGCAGAGTCCGGGCACAAACGGGTACAAACATCTGGGACTTCCACCACCTTTGAAGCCTGTGTTGTAAGGCTGTCTCTCCACATGGGGCCAAACTCTGGTTTTAATGATCTCAAGGCCTCTCTTCTCACCCAGGGCCCTTGGCAGACTCCTGGCCTGCCCTCCACTGTAGTCACCTTCCCCTGAGCTTTCATCAGATGGGGAAGACCTTGCTGGTGGCCAGTTTTTCCTGTGCTCTGGTCTTGGGGGACCGTGCGTCATGTTTTTGTTCCTGGTTGGGTAGGGAACCATAAGAAGATGTGCCCATGTTCTGCAACCACCTCTCTTTCTTTCATCTTGTGATTGCCAAGGTAGATGTTCTAAGCTTTGTTTCACAGATGCTAAAATAAGTTTGACCAGAGAGGTCACACAGCTTAGGGATGGAATCAAAGCTTGGGTCCTCGGACTACAGGGCCAATTCGTGCCCTTTCCCTAGGGATACAGGAAGAATAAAGAAGAGGGGGAGGAATACTCAGAAGAGGAGGAGAAAGCTACATTTGGCTCCATCAAGGAGTCTTGCACTGGGCTACTCCTTCCCAGACCTCTAGAGGACTCAGTCTTCCCAGACTTTGGGTAGTTAGAACTCCAAGCCTTCCTTCCCTATGTTAGAGTTCAATTAAGCCCAGGACTACCTGGGCTGTAAGGAATTGCCTGTTCCCTGCCCCAGGGGGCGGGTCCTGAGACCTATGGAATACTGACAGCCCGCTCCCTCCCCAAACCAGCTGGTTAACTTGTGTAGAGGTGGGGAGGCAGTGCAAATGCCCAGCCTCCTAAAAAAAAAAAAAGCGATTAAATGTTTGTTTTAAATAACAAGACTGGTGTATGAAAACACGTGAGCATCCTTCTGAGGCCGGGGTGGCAGGTGGTGGTGGTGGGGAGACAGAGGGACTGTGTGATGCTCAAGTGTAATTTGTCCCCCCTCCCTCTACCCCAGAATGTGTTCCTGGAGCCTCCAGGGAGTTCAGTCTTCTGAAGGCAGGCTGGCTTTGCCTCTGATGCCCCTCCGGCTCCTCCTCTGAGGAATTCAGGCTGGACACACAGAGGGCAGTGGGTCTGGGAATGCAGAATGGCTGGCAGCTCCCTTCCTTCTTGGAGAAGAAAGTCAGTCAGGGATCAGGAAATGAGGGGAAGACAGAACGGTGACACAGGGTCCTCCCAGCTTCCCTCTTTCCTGGGAGGAACCAAGGGTCAATGTGCCCGGAGGTTTCCAAGCACAAAGCAATTACAAGGAGGAAGCAGCTGGAAAGGCCTTCAGTTTTCCAGACATGTTCAGCAGAGCCCGTGGCCTCTGGAGCACTGTGGCCTGGCTTCTCTCCCTTTTTCTGGTGATCCTTCATCTTAAGGCAGCTACTCTGACCCTCACCCCAAGTAAGGAGGGGATACGGACGCGGTTCCATCAAAGAAAGTTGACAGCCACATAGAGTCCAGACCAGGAGAAGGGAGAAAGAGCATGGCATGACACTGTCACTGAGGGATGCTAGCTGCCGAGGAGAGGCTCTACACAGTCACTTTAGCTATTGGTGATGGCGAAGGAGTGCAGAGGTCTTGGAAGAGGAAAATGTTCTAAAATTCATGAGGATGATCTTTACCCACTTGAAACACACCAATAGCAACTGGACTGGATGCTTTGAGTGGGTGAAGTCTAGGCCTGGAGATGGCATCTCAATTAAGTTGATGTTTAAGACAGCAAAGGAGGTGACGTTGCTGAGCATGCTGCTTCTATTCCACCTGCGGGACACCTGTGGGACACTTGCAGGACACCTGGTGACCTCTTCTGTCTCAGCTCCTTTCTGCACTGGGAAAACAGCCCACACCCAAGACCCAAAGGACATCTGATGGATCCCGACTGTGTCCCAACTCACCATCTCCAGAGCCAAATCTCTAGCCTCATCTCTCTCCTCTGTCCCTCAAGTGTCCAGCCTTGAATTGTCAAGGCACTGTGTGAGGGAAAGCCCCAGTTGGATGCCTACGAGGAGGTATGACATGCCATTCTCTCCTGTCCTCAATACTGTCTGGTCCTCCACGTTGTAGAGCTGGGTCATCTGTCTGTGCCTTGCTGTATGAAACCACTCCCAAAACCATGCCTTGTGCACCTCCCCTCCCTGCCACCCCCCACCTCCTACCAGCCTCACATCTCAGAAGGTAGATCTGTGCCCAGCCCTCACATACTTTATGCCTTGGTTTTTTTCAAGGGGAAGCAAACACAAATCTCACATGACTTACTGCTTACGCCGCTGTGTGTCATCTGATGGCTTCAGAAACTTTCAGACGGTGTGACTTCGGAGCTGTTTCTGGAACTTTCATTATTCCATCCAATGCAGTAATGGCGAGGTGGTAGCTTCTCACTCTTTCCTCCCACCCAGTCTCTGGGAAGCTGTTCTCCCACTCTGTGAACTTGCTTGTTCTAGAAGCTTTGAAGAAGGGGGATTATGATGACCAATCCCCGTGCCTGGCTTATTTCACTTGGTGTAATGGTTCTGTGTGTTGGTGTGTGTGAATGTGTGTGTTATGTGGGTATATGCTTATGTGGGTTTTGTATTGTGTGGCCACATGTGTGTAGAGGCCGGAAGTGGATCATCTTACATCTTGAGGCAGAGTCTCTCACTTGAACCAGAATGTGCCGATTTGGCTAGTCTAGCTAGCCAGCTTGATCTGGATGTAACCTCTCCATCTCTTCCTTCTGATGGCTGGAATCACAGGCTACCATGCCCATCCAGACCAGCATCAACATGGGTGCTGGGGATCCAAACCCTGATCCTCAGGCTTGCACAGCAAGTGCTTAAGCCAGCTTCCCAGCCTGGTGTAAAGTTTTTAATGGGAGTAAGATCCCACTGGGCGCACAGTTCAAATTTTGTTAGTCTCTCCATCCGTTGTTTACACTGCCTCCAGCCAATAGCTGCTCTCATCTCTTCTCGCTGCCTCTATTCTAAGGCTCACGGGTGTCTTCCTCTTCAGCAGGCTCTGAAGCTCCCTCTCTGCCTCCCCTCTTCTACAATCTCTCTCTCTCTCTTGAAAACAGCTTTCATGGGCTATCAATTATGTACCAGAGAACACACCCATTCAACATGAGTAGCTCCGTGACTGCTAGTATGTTCCATGTGTGTGCTATATAGGCCTCATCTGTTTAGGACATTTTCACCACCTGAGGAAGAGACTCCATATTCCTTAAGCCCTTGCCCCTTTCCAATGCAAAGCCATTACTCGTCAGTTTGTCACAGTGGAATTCCAGGTTCTGTACAGAATGACAGACTCTTAGGTGGTCTTGCATGTGGGTGTCCCTTCATTTAGCCTGCTTCTGTATGTGGCGTGGTTCAAGAAATGTTGTAAGGAGGGAGACGCTTGTTGGTTCCCGGCCACCCGGCTAGCTTAGACCTGAACTAATCACACAGAAACTATAGTAATTAAATCACTGCTTGGCCCATTCGCTCTAGCTTCTTACCAAGAACCAACCAGCAACCTCTTCCAACGTTACTCCTTTTCCCAGCTAAATAATACTCCCTTCACAGACCATGTGTTCCATATCCACTCACTGTCACCAGGCAGAGATCTTTGATGCCTGTCTCTGAGCTACTCCAAGCTGCTGTAAACATCCATGTGTTGTACAGCGACTGCTTTCATTTCCTACGAGTGGAATCATGTGTGCTCTAAGGTGACTTCATGTCTAATCATGCGAAGATACGGCGGGTTGTTCTGCCTCCTCTCTTCTTTTCTTTCCTTTTTCTCCTTGGCGGTCCTGGAACTCAATCTGTAGACCAGGTAGACCTCAAACTCACAGAGATCCTCCTGCCTATGCCTTCCTGATTCCCGGAACTAAAGGTATGAGCCACCACACTCAACTTGATGTGATATTTTCATAAGGGACTTCAAACCACGGTCTTTTTTTCTTTTAAGATCCTTCAGTGACTTCTCATTGTGCATAAAATAAGACCCAAAGGGTCACAGTAGCTCACAGGACCCTACTACTGGGTTCCAACTCCATCTAGATCCATCTCTGCACTGGCTGCCACCCCAACATCCTTCCTGTGGCCCCAACGACTTTCTCCCTGCTGTATCTGTACTCATCTTCCTGGGCCTGGAATGTTCTACCCAACCCACCTGCTAAATGACTTCATCTGAGTCTCCTATGGTCACTGTAACAAGATACAACCTACAACCTTCTAGTAACAGGGTATGATTCTCTCATAGCCCTGGAGGCTCTAGGCTGGAGTGACAGTGCAGTCAGGGTCACACCCCTCTGAAGGTTCTGGAACATGGGTCCTTCCTGCCTCTCCAAGCTGTGGGAGATCCTTGGCTTCTGGCTGCATCATGTCCATTTCTGCTTCTGCCACATGTGGTCTCTCGCTGGCCCTGCATAGCTGGTTGTCTTCTCTTCTTACAAGGGCAGTGGTACTATGAAGCTCAGGGGCCACTATACTCTTGTGTGACTTCATTTTCACCAAACACATGGGTGGTGGCTTCGTTTCCACCAAATATCATGTCCTGGGGGCTCAAATAAACGTGAATCAGAGGGAGCTATTCAACCCATCCCTCATCTCCTTCCACTAGCAATCTCTACCTCCCACTGATCTATTTCCCGGGGTGCAGTCACCAAGGGAAAGCTGTGCTCAGGGGTACACAGTTCCTACCTGTGATCTCAGTTACCAGAGAGGCTGCTGCAGCAGGATCTCTGAGCCTGGAGTTCCCTGCTGCTGGTGCTGGTGACTTAATGCTGGTGAGAAAGTTCTCCACCGCAGGGCTCCTGTCAACTATGTTCTTTGCTCTGCTCTGTAACCCACTGCCTGGAGTTCCAGGAACTTTGCTGTGTGGCTGATGTGCTACCTTGGCACTGTCAGCTCTTAAAGACAGGATCCAGGCATTGGGTGCCTTTGCATCAGGGAGCCTCGTGTCCAGCGGGGACTCTGAGCACATAGGCTGATGGTTCTAAAGAGTCCTAGTTAGTCTCCCAAAAGAGCAAGCCTCAAGGCCTGAAGATGAAAGTATAGACTCTCCAAACTGTCTTCCTGTCAATACAGAGTCTCCTCCTGTGCCCTAGGAACAGACTTGGATTTATGGAACGGGAAAGGAAGGTCCAGGTCAGCCCAGGTCACTTGAACAGGAGGTGGGGAAGATGCCCCCAGGAGCTCAGGCTGCACCACACACTGTCGCTCTGCCATCCTGCCTTCCTAGGCTCTGCTCAGACAACGCTGATGTGGCCTAAGTCCAGCCGGATGTGGTGAGGAATCTGGTGAGGAAAGGCTGTTGCAAGGGAGGCAGCTGTGAGAGCGATGACACCTCTCAGGAGCCTGTGCTGAGACAGAACCAGTGGGCTGTGGCAGGCTGGTGTCTGCCATCCCATGGCTGCTCTGATTTGAAGGTAAATGCCAATAGTGGATTGGGAGCTGAGAAAAACCAAGGCGCAAGATTGCAAATGCGGCTCCCCTCCCGCCCATCTTCCTGGCCCCTCCCTGCTGCTCCTAAGAAGTGGAATCTGTGTCCCCTTGCCTGAGTGTCTCAGACCCAACAGCTCAGGTGATTCAAGTCCAGTCGAGGTGTTGGTAGGGTCCTGAGGCTCCAGTGGGGACTCCATTCCATACATCTCTTCCAGCTGCGTTGGCACTCCTTAGCTGTGTCTGCATCTCTCCAAACACCATCCTGCATCTCTCAGTCTCAGCATCTTCACTTCCTATAAAGGAAACTGCTGGAATTCAGCCTCATCCCAATCTAGGACCGCTAACTGCAAATCCTTCATTACATCCTCAAAGAACCTATTCCCAAGGCAAAGTCACACTCTGGGGGTCTGGATGGCCATGGCCATGAGTGGTGGGGAGAGGTACAACACACTATTGAATCAGAAATGGCCTTTATCTTGTTATAACCAATGCAGGTGTCCGTTCTAAAGAAGACCTGGAAGTTTCCCTTCTCTTTGAAAATGTGTTCATATCTTGATCCTGTCCTTTCCCCCACCCCAGTGTCCTCCCAGATCCTCCACACCTCCCTACCCACTCAACCCCATGTCCTTTCTTTCTCTCAAAAACAAAACAAAATAAAAATAAAATAACAAAACAACCAAAACAACAAAAGCCACAACAACAATAAAAAGCACAAACAAAAAACCGTGACGTCCATTATGTGTTTGCGAACTACTCCTGAGCATGAGGCCCACCCTGGAGTGCGGTTGCTATTCTCAGTGTTACTCCGTTGAAGAAAACTAACTTTTCTCTCTCCCATCAGGCATCAATTACAAAGAGCTTCTCTGTTAGGTGTGGAATTTTATGTCCACTTCTGCTCTCCGTGCTGGAATTTTGTCTGACTTAAATCTGGGCAGGTCTAGAGCATGTGATCACAGTCTCTGTGCGTTTGTATTACACCAACCCTGCTGTGTCTGGAAAACGTGCTTTCCTTGGAGTCATCAAGCACCTTGGGCTCTAACTCCTGTCTCCTCTTCCTCATAGATCCCTGAGCCTGGAGGGGAAGTGTCTGATGAAAACAATCCTATTTAGGGCTGAGGGCTCCAATGTCTCATTATCTGCACACTGTCCAGTTTGTGTCTCTATGTTAATTACCATCTAGTGCAAGAAGTTTCTCTGATGAAGAGTAAGCAGAACACTGATCTGTGGATACAGCAATGTCCTTGGGTCATCATTTTATTCCAATGTTTTAAGAGTAATTGCAGTCAGGTTTCCCCTATGGCCCTCCTGATCTCAAGTTCTTGGCCTCCTTAGCAATGTCAGGTGTGGGTTTCATCTCAAGCAGGGCACTTTGAATCCAATCAAAAAGTGCTCGGTTGCTTCCAGGACGTTCATGCTACTATTTCATCAGTCTGTCTTATGGGTAGGTTACTGTTGCAGGTTACAGGGTTCATAGATTGGTGAGATTGAGGGACAATTACTTTTCTCCTCTGATAATCTGTATAGCACCTTTCAGCACCGTGAATGCCAAGTCAATAGTGGTGAATCTTCTTGATGAGCACCAGAATAATCCCTCCTATGGCGACATAAGTACGGGATGTCTTCAGCAATAGGGCTTTACTGTCAAGTCATGGAATTATCAATAGTGCTGACAATGGTCCACAGTGTTTGGGTGATTGGCCTATGGGACCCCTTTAGCCAATAACTCAACAAGAAAACACCATTTCTGGAACCTGGATTTTTTTTTCTTGGTGGCATATGATGTCTAGTTGGGACATTGTCTTCCCTATTATATGTCAACTCCATGGATATTTCTTTCATATATGTATATATTTTAAGGAGCTATTATGGTAGCAAGTTTCCACAAGGCTTTTCAAAAAGCCTTCAGTATTAATTGTCTCTACCTGTATTCTCTCCCATGCCCCTCCCCACTTAATCCTCCTAATCTGGTTTCCCTCTTATCTCTTTATAATATTATATTCTATTTTCCTTTCTCTGGAAGATCCCTTCCTCACCCCTGGTCCCTTATGAAATACCCAACCTCTGTAGATATACTAATACTAATTGGAACACACATATCTAAAGCTTAAAGGTTAAATCCACACATAAGAGGAAACATGCTATGTTTATCATTCTAGGTCAACGTTACCTCACTCAGGCTGACTGTTTATAGCTCCATCCATTTATCTACAAATTTCACATTTCTTATCAGCTGGATATTCCATTGTGTAAACGCCCCACGTTTTTATTATCTACGCACTAAGAAGCTTCCATTCTTGCAACTGAATCCTGACAGTACTCAGGAACAAGTTTGAGACAGCCTATGGATGACCAGCCCTGTATCTCAGAAGCTCCAGTGTTAAGGACCTAGACCCTCCAAATTTGCACCTTCCCTCCTGGAGGGAGGAGAGAGGCTCCTGAACTGGAGGGAGCTCAGAAAGTCACAAAATGTACAAGGCCCCACCTCACAGCTGGTTATCAAACAGCAAACAATTGCTGAGATGGCTCTCCAGTCAGCTGAGCAGCCTGCAAGTCCTGCAGGAAACTCCAGGGATGCAGCTTTCAGGAATGCTCACTTACACCGTGTGAACTTGTGGGTGATGCGCTTACATTCAAGACACCCATGCGCTGTTATGTAACCTCAATAAGCTCGTGAGCTCAAAGGTGGGGGTACATAGAATCATTTCTTCAGTCTATCGTTGGTGTCCTGCCTGAGGTGAACAGACATTTGTTTACATCTCCCTAGGACGAGTCACATGATATCAAGTCATCCAGCTGACCAGGCAGAGGCCATCCTCCAGCCACCAGTGTCCCAACCACCCAACAGGTGTATGGATGAACTCAGCTCATCTTGAATTTTCCTCATCATTTGAGCTTGCCCTAAGTCAGCAGCCTACAGAATCCCAGTTGGTAAATGGCTGCTTTAAGCTATCAAATTTGGGGCTATTTGTTATGCAGTAGTAGGTGGACCGATTCTCTTGGCGTAAGTGTCTCAAGAACAGGGGAGATGACACCATTTAGGTCACCTAGCCAAGTGTAGCAAAGTTAGTGGCTGTCTAGACACCCGAGCCTCTCTCAGAAACAATGAAGCTACTGAATTCAGCAGTAACTGGGTAGCTATGCATCTCCATCCTTCTTCCCTAGTCCCTTAAGATGGGGACAGTTCACACAGTGGTGCCTACTAACAGCACATTGCTATTGTGGCTGCTACTAACGATGACTGTAGCAGAAACCAGGACCACAGCCACCCAGCTACAGAAAGTACAAGCAGTTCCCACCCCTACCCCCAGGATTTTCCACAATGGTCAGGAAAGAGGCTCCCTGCAGCAGCCCACAGAAAGTCAAGGAATTGCTGTTTTGTATTCCCACAGCTGACATTGTACCCCAACCCAACCTGGCTGTGGCCACCAATTAAAAAGCCAGAGAGCCGGCTGTCAGCAGGAGCCTCCAAAATGCTGGCTGGGATTAATCGTTTGCCTTGCAAAGGTGTTTATTTTCTCCTTTATACCTGCAGAGAAATGGGCCGTGACCTGGAAATTTCCAGAGCAGAGGGTTGAACTTTTGTTTTTGCCTGAATGGGAACAAGCTCTTCTTCTTCTTCTTTTTTTTAAGTGCAGCCATTTGCTCAACTCAATTCCACCATTACAGGACAATGGCCAATTTTCTGGGGACCCGGGATGTTGGTTTTGTCTAAAGAGCGAGCGTGCAGGGAATTTGCTAACCTGGCTGTGATTTCCCATGAAAACAGGTTATTTAACAGGATTTAAATACTGTGCTATGGAGCACAGCAGCCAGGAGGCAGCTGGGGAACTGGGTTCCCTTCCAGCTTTCAGTGATAATGGGAAGAGGCAGGGGAAAATGATTGACACCCAAGAGACAGGGCACAGAGACCAAACCATCCCCGGGACCAAAGGGCATGGTGGTGTGAGGACTTTTGAATTTTTTGCTGACTCAAGGTCTCATCTAGCCAAGGCTGGCCTCAAACAAGCTATGTAGCCAAGGATGCCCTGGAACTTCTTCTGATCCTCCTACCTCTAACTGAATTCTGAGATTATGGGCATAAACCACCACCCCTCTGTCTGTGGTGGTGGCAAGGATCAAACCTGGGGCTTTGTGTGTGGGAGGCAAGCACTCTACCCACTGAGCCACATGCCTAGCCCCATGCCTGCTATTTACAAGGTTAGATTAATACATGCGATTCCATTCTTTTGCTTCTTCATGTGTCCAGTCCAACAGTTCGAGAGTCTGCTATGAGCTGAGCGTGATGGCAGGCCCTCATCGTCGCAGCTCTTCAGGAGGTTGAGGCAGGAGAGATTAGCTGAGTCTATGAATTCAAGATCAGTCTAGGCAGCAGGGAGAGTCCTTCCTTTTTAAAGATTTTGTCTTATGTGTAGGAGCGTTTTTGTCTGTATGTCTGTCTTTGCACCATGTGCGTGCCTGGTGCATGAAGAGGTCAGAAGAGAGCATCAGATTCCTGGTATGCATATTATGGATGGTTATAAATCACCCTGTGGATGCTGGGTATTAGTGAAACTAAGCCCTCTGAGAGGACAAGGAGTACTCAATAAGTAAGAAAAGAAAAGAAAAGAAAAAGAGGCTACATGCTATTCCTTGTAGGCTTCCTGGAGGAGGCATTTGGAGCAAATTCTTAGCCTCATGTTTGGATGCTTCCCCCATCTTTCTCTACCAACCTCCATACTCACATCCCCAATGGCTTGGCCAATGGCTTGGCCAATGACTTGGCGACATAGGGTGTTGGGATTGAAACGAGAGGCGGAGTCTTCCACATGCTGACTCTAATCCGAGGCTGCTGCGTGGTTCCCATGATTCTCTCTGTAAAATGTAGAGTTGTTACAGAGGACCTGCAGGGAGAGTTCTGGTCCAGCATGAAGCTGCCTGAACTGTGCACCGGGCCATCTGTTTCTTTGTTTTTTTTTTTCTTATTTTTGTTAATATAATAACTTATCAATTCCCTGAGAATTTCATACAATCATTTTGACCATATTTATTTCCACTCCTACCCCTAAGTCATCCTAGCTCTTCCCTCCACTCCTTACCAATTTTATGTCCTTTTTTTAAAATAACTCACCTTTTCCTGTTTATACTGTCTGTATACTCTTGAGAGTGGGAACATTCATTAGAGTGTGGTTGACCTAACAGGGGGCCACACCGTTAAAGAAAACTGACCCTCCCTCCCTCAGAAGACATTAGCTGGATAAAGCTACTTGGTTAGGGGTGGGGGTGATAAGCTCCTGCAACTATGCTGGAAAGTTGACTGACTTGCACTTCTGATGGTCGTGTGCAGGCAGCTACAGCTGTGTGGGTTCATGACTACAAGAAGATGTAGTCTCCACTCTGGTCCTCCCTGACCTCTGGTTCTTACAACTTTTTCACTCCATCTTCCTCAAGGCTCCTTAAGCTGTGTGCATGTGTGCGTGAGTGTGTGTGTGTGTGTGTGTTGTAAATGTCTCATTTATAGATGAGCATTTCCTAAACACTTATTCTCTGCAGGTTCACCAAATGTGAGTTTCTGTATTACCCTCTGTCTGCAACACAAAGAAACTTCTCTAATGAGGTCTGAGAGCTGCACTAATCTATGGGTATAGAAATATGAATTTAGAGGACAGTTTGATGCTATGCTTACTTTGTAGAAAAATAGTAGAGGTTCACCCGTGAGGCCTGTGAAATCCTCAACCGTGGTTTATTGACCAGGTATATGGTACTAGGCATGCTTTTCCTCCTGTAGAGTAGACCTTGCATCCAACCAAAAGGTGGTTGGTTACCCGTTAACATCCATACCACTATTGTACCCACAGACATATCTTGCCACATCTGTCACTATTGCTGTTCACAGAACTCACAGATGGATAAGATGATTGATGACTACCCTCCACTCTGTCAGCCTACATAGTACTTTCTGGTACTGTGAGAGCTAGCTAGCGAGGAGGAAGTTTTCTGGCCAGTATATACTTGATTTCTCCATGTCTTAGGGCCAAAGTTTGTGCTGTCCTCAGAAATAGGGTCTTATCATCGGGATAATTGGGTCTTATCATAGGGAGGCAGCCAAGAGTAATGGCAATAGCTTTATTGTTTGGGGAGTCTTCAGGACACCTGTAATCAACAACTCAAGGGGACTTATTCCTCACATGGTGATGAGATTTTTACTTGGCAATCTGTGGCTTTGGGGAGGACCACTATCTCCTGTGTAGGATAACTCCAATTAATCTTATCTCTATCCTTATCCATCTATCTGTGTATCTATCTATGTATCTCTATCTATCTATCTATCTATCTATCTATCTATCTATCTATCTATCTATCTATCTATCTATCTATCTATGCATATTGTGTAGCTAACTTTATTACTAAACATCTAATGAAGCCTTTGTCATCCACCCCAAAGACTTTCTTATGATATTGAATGTTGGGGTGTTCCCCCCTTGCACAGTGTGGATCGAAGAGCAAAGCTAGGGCCAGACTTTGTGATTCTGACCTTGGCTCTATGGCTACACAATACACTGTCACAATGAGCTATCTCCCTCTTTTAATGCACAGGATCCCATTAGGAAGCTGGTGCACACATCCTGGGGGCTTCTACAACTAAATAAGGGTGACCCACATAAGACCCTACCCTTGGAACTGGTACTTAGTGTATGTTCAGTAAATGACAGCTATTATCCTTCATCCTCAGGGACTATGACCTTGAATGAGGTTGGTCTTCTAGAGCCCGGGAATTCTATGCCACAAGTACCATTGATTAAAAACAAAGCCAAAGAACTCTTTGGTCTTATTAGAAGCAGAAGCAAGCCTGCTCATGCTCGCCTCAGAGAAGTGCCCACTATGCCTCTTGGGTGAGTCTTGCACCTTCTATGCAGGAAGACTTACACACCCAGCCTTAATTTGCTCAATTTCTCCACCTGCTCCAGGCTCACTCAATTCCCGCCAGAGCACACAAAGTGTCTTTGAAGACAGGCTGTAGTGGGTGAGTGAACAGAAAATGCTCAATTATCGATGCAAATGGATGAGAAGAAACAGTCCTTTCTGGTCCCACTGGAGAATGTGGTTTGTGACCTCTCTGCCTTGCAACTCCACCACCTCCTCCTCTTCTGTTTTCTCTCATTTTAAAGTGGCTTTTCATATCCTGGGCAAACACATTCTGAGACAGCCCGCAGCAGAGAACCCACGAGGGCAGAGGGCAGGAGACTGGAACCAAGTGCTCTCGGGACCACACCCATCACCAACCCCAGAGCAGGTCTGCCTGGCAGACAAGTCTTGCAAATCTGTTTGCAATAAGGCGACTTGGGGAACATTGCGGAAAATGAGCATTTCAGCGATTTCTAGGAACAAAGGAATAGAATTCTTGAAATCACATATTTGTTTAAAAATTTTGTAGTGGGGCCAGGGACATGGCTCAGTAGGTAGAGGTGCTTGTCACCAAACTGTACAATTTGAGTTTGGATCCTGGAACTGACATGGTGGAAGGAGAAAATGGACTCCCACAAGTTGGCCCCTGATCTCAACACATGCTTCATTGTGTGTGTCCACACAGGCACACAAAATAAAACCAAAAATTGTAATAATAAAAGAAAAGAAAGCCAAACTTTCTGGGTTATATGGAAACCATTGTATGTCCAAGAAATCTTTATTATTATTAATTATTATAATTATATGTGTGTGTGCGTGCATGTGTGTGTATGTGAGAGATGAAGGGCACACAGCATGCCTTGTATATGAAAGCCAGAGGACAATTGTGCAGAGCAGGTTTTCTCCTTCTGCGCTCATGTGGGTTGCAGGGACTGAACTTTGGCATCTGCCTTGCATGGCAAGAGTCTTTATTCACTGAGCCATCTTACTGGCCACAGGTCCAAGAAATCTAATCTTGAATTTGAAGTTTGTTGTGGAACACAATCTCAGGAGTGACACACTCAGCAGTGGTGGCTTCCAGGCCTGCTGACAGCTGAGACTGCTGTAGGACATGACAGTCACTCTGTCATCTCTCACTGCCCCATTACTAAGCTGTTTTCATTATTATTGATTAGTTAGCAGTCATGAATGATCAAAATGCTATTTGCCTAATCAATGTCTCCCAGGCCCAGCCCAAGGCCATGGAAGCATAGCCTAGGCTTGACCCCTCAGGACAGTAGTGTGCTCAAAGGGGAGTGTCTAAGCTTCTTTTCTATTGCTGATAAAACACTCCAACCAAGACAGTTTATAAAAGAAAGCATTGAATTTGGCTTACGGCTTCAGAGGGTTAGAGTCCATGATGGCAGACAAAGGCATGGCAGCAGGAAGAGCTGAGAGCTCACATCTCAAATGATAAGCATGAGGCAGAGAACACAATAGGAGTGGCATTAAATTTCTGAAGCATCAACACCCACCCTCGTGACACACCTCCTCCCAAAAGGCCACACCTCCTAATCCTTCCCAAACAGTTCCACCAACTAGGAACCAAATATTCAAATTTACGAGTCTCTAGGGACCATTTTTATTCAAACCACCACAGAGAAGAGCGATGTGTTTACTGAATTAATGAATGTGATTGTGTCCATGGAGTTTGCTCCTTGACTCGGAAGGAAGAGAATCAGCATTGAATCTTACTGTCTGGTTGGATTGACTGACTGACTGAGTGACTGTCTCTGCTCCCTGAGCTGCCATACTGGAGGAGCTCAGCAATCATTGTAGACAGAGTGGACACAGACCATGGTTTTGGCAAAACTTACTCAGAACTCCAAAGAATGTTGCATCCATCTCCTGGTTTCAGAAACAGCCACAGTGCAGGCTCTAAGTGTGGGGAAAGAGAAGCACAGACATGAGCAGCACCACCTAGCCCCCAGGGGAGCCAGGCAGACATCATTTTGGTCAGCAAACAGTCAATGAAGACAAAAGCTCAGCCCTTTACTCTTTTTTGTGACTTTTTCTTTTCAGAAAGGCTCTCATAGTGTAGCCCAGGTTGGTCTAGAAATTCATTCCATAGCCCAGTCTGACCTGGAACTCACAATCACCCTCCTGCCTCAGCCTCCCAGAATGCTGGGGTTCCAGGCATGAGTCACCGCATCCAGTCTCCATCCCATCTTTCCCCTCCCAGTCTCCAGGGATGTGTCAGCACCCTCAGTCTCTCCTGAGCTCCAGGCATCCTAAGGGCCACGTCTCCTATCAGAGTCATCCATCTCTGCTGAGTTAGTGGGTTGGGAAGGAGCAGCCACAGGAGGGTCTGGAGCTGGGAAACAGGACAGAGAGGAGGAGGGGAAAGAAAATCCATGCAGAGGAGCAATTACATTGAAACACGGCTATCAACTGGTTTCTTAAAAAGCTGTAGTAATTTGTATTTTAAAAACCAAATATATAGGAGCTCAAGCGATCTTTTATTAACATGGTGAGCAACAAGCTCTTGCAACGGGTCTAATAACTGCCATAATTTCAAGCTGGAGATGAGCATAAACAATGTTTTGAGGTATCTGCTACTGTGCTAATGCAACATGAAAATACCTCTTTTCCACCGGCGAAGCCCCAAGCACCACTTACAGTTCTGTGGATTCCTTGTGCTCACGGAAAAAAAAGTTTTTGCATGTTTTTCTCCCACCCAAATGCACATGACCCCCGAAGTTTGTCATGGACCTCAGAGCACAAGCCCACATCCAGCTGGAGTGCCTTGTGCGTTTTATTTCTTACTTGATACCAGTGGCATCACACAGCTCACCCCACACACATGTCCACAGGAGCCTCAGGAGACAACAGGAAGCATGAGGGTCATAAGTGAGGTCATAACATTCTTGCCAATAGAGAAATGAAGAAATTCTCTAGGTGATTTATGTGATTCAAAATAGGTATCAAGAGACTGGAGAGACAGCTAGGAGGGTAAAATGTTTGTCTTGTCAGCGCAGAAGCTGAGTTTGATCCCCAGAACTCAGGCCAAAATGCCAGTGGCTGTGGTGCACATCTGTGACCCCAACACCAGGGAGGGGGTGCAGGAGGAGCTCTGGGGTTCATGGCCAGCTGGCCTAGCCAAACCTGTGAGTCCTGGGCCAGATCTTGAAAACGAGGTGATGGACAGGAGTAAAGAATGGCTCAGCAGTTAAGAGCATTGGCTGCACTTGCTGAGGACCTGGGTTAAGTTCACAGCACCTATTTTTAATGGCTCAGAACTACCTGTAACTCCAGCTTCGGGGGCAGGAGATCCAAGCCCTATGGTTTTCACAAGGACCTACACTCACGCACACAAAATCACACGCCAACATGTAATTAGAAATAATAAAAATAAATGTTTTTCTTTTAAAGAAAACAAGCAAGCAAGGTGAATGGCATCCTGAGGACAAACAACACCTGATGATGACCTCTGACTTCCACATTATGCACCTGAAGACGTACACAAGTACACACACATGCACACACAGCAGACACCAAATGCCTAAGAATGTCTGACCTGAGTTCAATCATTCTAGATACTTGTTCTAAAACCAGAGTCAACCAACCACCAAACAACTGACGGGGTGTTCATCTGTAACCATCTCCCTCAGTATTCTCCCAGACTCCCCAGGGTTCTGCCTTCCAGTGTGCCCCCAGGACCCATAGGCAATGATTTGGGGTTTGTTTGTACGTATTACCTTTCTTCTTAAAGCTTTACACTGCTCAGAGTGACCCCTAGAGGCCCAGTGCTGGAGAAGACCTGAGTCTTGTTCAGCTCTCTCTGTAACTTCCCAGAGGCAAACCCAGGGTTGGCCAGTGAGTCAGCCTGGTGATGGCGGAGAAGGACCATGGGTTCTCTCTCCTCTGCCCTTGAGAAGCTAGGGAGGGCTAGAGTGCAGGCAGCCGCTCCTCTAAGCTGCCTGTCCTCTCGGCCATGGCTCTGTCCATCACCAGGAGTGGTTTAGCTCAAGGTATTTCTCAGGACACGCTGCTGCTGGGGCAGTCCTGTTGTTATCCTCCCTGAGGTTGAAGTTACCAAGGGGGAACACAGGGATTTCTACCCTCCATCCAAGGTAGACTGCAGCCCTATGCAGCATCCATCAAATGCTCAGTCTCTCCTCTGTGTATCTGATCCAGCTTGGCTCTCTAGCCATAGAGCTGGTCCCTCACCCATCTGCCTCTGAGCAAGGGGAGAGGGACTCTCACCAGGGGGACAACAAACGGAAGTAGATGCTGCACAACAGCTGCCTGGCAGGAGGCACTGGTCCCCCGAAGTCAAGATGCTGGGTGGGATAGGAGACCGAGGATGGTGCCATGGAAACCAGGCATGGTCCTGGAGCCAGAGGACGAAAGGGTGAGAGCCGTTCCAGGCAGTTGGGCATGTCGCATAATTACAGGAGAAAAATTAGGCAGGAGCCTGGCTCTCTCTACCTCTGTCTGAGTGATCATCACCCTTATTATAAAGCAACTAATTATTAGCCTGGCTCATTAGCAATTATAAATCTCTAACTCCAGAACTTCATTAAAATATGACAAGCTAGCACTCGAATATTTTGCCAACTGCCTGGCTCGTGCACGGCGTTTGTACACCCCGTTTCCGTGGTTCTAAGGTAGAGGGCTGGCCTTTAGGTCCCAGGGATGGCTTGCTTGCTACACTGAGACTTGAGAAGTGGAGAGACATAGTATACATTACTTCATATCCAGACACCTACATGTCCCGACAGTGGCTGAGCTCAGACACTCTGAGACTTGAGAAGTGGAGAGAGCCATGGTACACAGCCCCCTTCTCTGCCTTCCAGTAAAAATAGAAACAACACACTTACAGAGAATATTTGCATGCCAACTGCTTGGCATGCCTTCTGGCATTGTATCCTCAGTCACCACACGGAGATGGCGCGGTTGATCACCATTTACCAATGTGGAGCCTGAGGTCAGAACATGTGGTATAGAGGTCATGAGCAGCCAGCTCAGAGAGAGAATCTAGGCTGGGTCCCCTCAAAGTCCATGCAATCCTTTCTTAGCCTCCACCTTTCTATTACAAGTCTCCATGGCGCTAAAGAGAGGGCTGGCTCAGCCGGTCAAGTGTTTGCTATGCAAGCATGAAGATCAGAGTTCGAGTCCTGCAACCATGCACAAAAATGATGGGTAAATTGTTACATGCTCGTAATCCCAAAAGAGATTCCTGGGACTCACCGGGCACAGTCGAGCCTAATTAGTGAGATCTAGACCCATGAGATACCTTGTTTTAAAGGCAGTAGGTAGAGTCTCTCAGACAACAGCTGAGGTTGTCCTCTGGCCAATACATGCTCTAGCCCCTCCCCCCACAATAAAGGGCAAAGTAGGTGACACTCGGGGCCCTCCACGTGCAAACACTTGCTGCCACTTGCGTGATGGAAAGCAAACCTCATGAGCCTTAGCAGTGTGTGGTGTGTAGGAGGGTCGGAGCTAGGTGGGCAAATCCTCCCCATTCCTGGTGCTGGTGCTTGCTCTTCCCCAACAGCTAGCCCAGGACTGTCTGTTCAAGCCCTCCTATCCTGCCTAGACTCCTCTAGGGTTCCCTGATATGGTGGGGAGAGCAGGTGGAGGAGGCCACTCGCACTATGGTGGACCAGAAAGCAGAGAGCAAGACAAGAAGTCGTTAGGGATAGCCCACTCCCAAAGACCTCATCATTCAGACTGACCTCACCTCTGACATGGCCTCACCTCCCAGAATGGTAACACTAGATGGAGAACAAGCCTTCAAGGCAACAACCTGTGCAGGACACTTCACATTCAAACTGTAACAGCGGGGAAAGCTTTGTTCATTCTCTGTCTCTTCCTTGATTCCAGTCCTCAAGGATGACTGTAGCCTGAGATGGACCAGTCAGAGATGAATGGCCTGAGACGGACCAGTCAGAAGTGGCAGGCAAAGGGTGGGCAGGCCGTGAGTCCTCACACCCAGAAGATGATGAGACTACTCTTGTTCCTTTTATGTTAAGCTTCTACTGAGAACTCTTGGGTTGCACAGAACCACCTTTTGAAGGCACAGCTCTGATGGTCTGTCACTAGGCCCTGCCTTTATTCCACCACCTCCCAGGAACCAAGCTATCCGCACAGGGACATTTGCGGGGACAAGAGGAGATGCAATCTACCTGTGGGCCAAGTGTGGAGAACAAGGAGGAAGCCCAAAAAATGGAGTGAGGCTTCCCAATGGAGGTGACGCCTTCACAGCAGACCAGATAACCCGAGGTCAACAGAGCAGGTGCCCCAATGCCAACTCAAAGGCCCAGTGAAAATCTCTGCAGTCAATGAGAGAGGATCCTGTGATGGGAAGTTTGGAAAGAGTAGATGTAGGTAAAGCCATAAGAATCTTGATACTGTCCTCACACAAGGGGGGCATGGCTACCCTCTTCAAAAATCTCTTTATTCACAAGGGGCCGAAAGTCTGGAGTCAGAGACAAATTGTCAGAACGTTTCTCCTTACTGACTGCTTTGGGGATGTCTTAGTTTCTTTTCAATTGCAGTGATAAAATACCACGACAAAATCAGCTTTAGGGAAGAAAGAATTGAATTGGCTCACAATTTCAGGTGATGGTTCATTGTTGCAGGGAAGCCAAAATAGTAGGAATTTGAGGAATTGTCACATTATATCCAGCCAAGAAGCACAGAACAAGAATGCTTCTCAACTCACTTTCTCCTTATATAGTCCAGGTTCTCAGCCATGGGATTGGTGCCACCCACGGTGGGCCAGTCTTCCCACATGAATGAGCATGATCAAGCTAATCCCCCCACAGGTATGCTCAGAGGGCTATCTCTCATTGACTCCCGCTTCTGTCAAGTGGACAGAGGCAAATACTTCTGAGGTACATTCTTCTTGAGAGTTCTATAATGTCTTGGCTGTCACAACCAACCTGATACTATCCCCATTGTAGAGATTACAAAACAAGGATAATTAGTGTTATTCCCATCATGGGGAACAGTAAAGGTAGGCTTTGAACTAGACATCTGGCTACAGGACCAACCTCACCTTATCCACTAGGCTGGACTGCATGCTAATGAAAGGAGCCAAGCTCCAGTCCAGCCTGGGAGTGGGCAGAGCAGGAGGCTCTATTGGCAGAATGGTGGCTTCCTATCATGCCAGACATCAGCCGTGAGCATACCCATCGCCCACATTATCATAGCTACTCCCTTCTCATGAAACACTTCTGGAGATAAACAGTCCCAGGAAGAGGAGTGAGCCCTGGGTATAGAGAACATCCCAGAATTCCCTCGCTCTCTTCCGAGCCCCAGGCATGTGATGACACAGAACACAATGTTGTCAGCTGGCCAGGCTGCTTGGGCCTCTGGAGCAGATGCTTTGTTAGAGAGAAGCTTCGAGATCCCAAGGCTCACTGAACACAGAGATGAGGGCCAGCTGACTCCACTGTGTCAGATACAGCCTGTGCCCCTGATGGACAGGCAGCAAGGGGTCCCAGGACATGGGTGCTCTGACCTTAACAGAGTGGAAACTTGACAGTTCTCAGAAGAGTACAGGAGAGACTCCCTTTGAGTCCCCATGAGAACATGGAGTGGCTTTTGGCACCTACAATTGAGTCCCACAACCTGGCAAAGGGGCACATGAATGGCACTTGGTGGTTAAGATGACCCCAAGAAGTAGATACTACAGAAGAGATTCTGACTTGGTTAAGGTCAGTTAACTGACCCAGAACAGACATAGAAGCCTTTGTGTCATGTGAGTCCCCTATTCTCTAAGGTATTCAAGAGAGACAGAGTGACACCCTTCAGCGACAAGATGATAGAAGGAATATTGACTGTCACACAGTGGCCAACAATATGATGAGGCAGGTCCCATCCTTAGGGAAGGAACTGGGGGCATAGGGAGGTTAAAGAACTGGCCAAGGCTGCACAGAGCTAGGGCTCATTTGTGTAGAGCAAACTGCTTATGGCTGTCCTCAATTCTCCCTCTGTGCAGACTGGGTTACAGTAACTCAGACTGGGTTACAAGGGTTCCGCCTCCCTGGGATGCTCAGATTCTTCTAGAAGATACCCTGCTACCCCAGAGCCTGTCCCCAACCCAGCATGAAGCCCTGGGATCCATCCCCAGTACTATATAAAAACAGGAGCGGTGGTGCAGGCCTGTAATGCCCTAATGTAGGAGAAAGAGACAGAAGCATAAGAAGCTCAAGGGTCATCCTTGGCTACAGAGTGAGTTTGAAGCCAGCCTGAGCTACATTAGATCACGTCAAAGGAAGAAGGAAGGGAGGAATGAAGGGGGGAGGGAGGAAGGAGGGATGGATCTCCATTTTATGCATTAGTATAGAAGCAGGTACTTGCCTACATTATTAAAGCTAAATAATGTAAGCGTGGGATTCTAACCCAATAGGCTGTGGCTATTTCTGCTTGGCTTTTCTGGAAATGGAACTCAGGGTCTCCCATATACTAGGCAAGTGCTCCATCCCTAATCTTCATCCCCAGCCCACGTCTGAGGCTTTAATAAGAAGAAGAGTTGAGACCTAAGCTGGGTATTCAGTGCCTACCACACATTGCTGCCCTGCCTTCCATGAGGGTCGTGTGGATGCACCCACCAAGTCTGAACTTCCTAACCTTCAGAATTGTGAGTCGAAGGAATCTCTTTTTCTTCAAAGTTACTCACTCTGTGGTGTTGTGGGATAATCTTTTTTTGTACAGTGCGAAGATGTGTCTCTGCCTAAGGCACCTTCTGACTGGTTTAATAAAGAGCTGAATGGCCAATAGCTAGGCAGGAAAGAATAGATGGGACTTCCAGGGAGAGAGAGAGAGGAACTGGGGAAGAATTGGAGGCTTGCTGAATTCGCCAGCCAGCCACAGGGAGATCAACTACAGAATGGAGGAGAGGTAGAGAGTCGCGTGGTAGAAAGTAGATTAATATAAGCAGGTTAACTTAAGGTATAAAAGCTAGTTGGGAACAAGCCTAAGCTAAGGCCAAGCTTTCATAATTAATAAGTCTCTGCGGCATCATTTTGGGGCTGGTGAACCAAAGAAAGCCTGGCTACACTGTGGTATTTAGTTTCAGCGACAAAAACAGACTAAGACTCACTGCAATGTGTTGGCAGACTTTTCCATCTTGGAGATCAGACCCTGCTCTTTCCTCTCCACCTCGTTCCTAAGTCTCCAACTGGGTTGACCTGGCTGGCACAAGATCCTCAAGGACACCAGTAACTCAGGCTTGCTTCGAGCGCAGTAGAGCTCTGTCCCAACTCCCCTTCCTCAATCTCCAGGAATTGCCCTCCCCCTTGGGGCAACTGATGGCATGCCCCTAAGCTCCTCCTGCTGCTCCCCCACCCAGCCACCTGGCTGGCAGTGGGTCTCAGGGAAGCTGTGGCAGGTGAGAGCTCCCTGTCTAGGAATAGTACCTCTCAGGAAACTGACAGGTAATTGGCCCCTAAATCCCCCCATGAGACGCAGGAAGGATGAGGAAAAATTACGGCTGTGGAATCGAGTCTTAAAAATTATATCACCTTTGCTGACAGAGTAATTACTCCCTTTTCCAGAGATTTAGTGCAGATCTCCAGCCCTGAAACAGCTGAGAGATGTTTTAAGGGCTCTTCCTGCTTCCTGCTCCATCCTTCGCATTTTCCCTTTGGCCCACACAGCCAAGATTTCCAGTTCCACCAACCTCAGTTGTGGAGACTGTGAGAAAGGGAAGTACCCAGTCATCCAGGAGACCTTAAAGACCAGTTTTTAAGTTTCTGAGGCCAAGGGGCACTGACTCCTCGAACAGATGGGCCAGTGCCCACTCCTCAACCCACAGCCTCCTGCAGAGGCCATCTGTGCTCAGGTCCTGTGGTCCTTGGCCAGGAGCAGGCTTCAGTCCCTAGGTTAATCCCATCCCCCAGGGGCAGGCTTCAGCCAGAAAGCAGCGGCAAACACGGTAAGTACACACTTGGAGGATGCTCTCCCGCCTTCTAGGGGGTCTCCCATGGGTGAGCATCGGTTCTATACCACAGCCACGTGTATCTTAACACATTCTTTGTTATCTTTCTTTCCTTCCCTGCCTCAGTCTCCCCACACCTTTATGTCCATCCTTAGAATCAACACTCACATAAGCTCCATGGACCCAAACCCTGGTGTATGAGTTTGCTTTCTGTTGCAGAAACAAAAACATCAGATCAGATCAATTGATAAGAAGAGGCTACTTTAGGGTCACGCTTTCAGAAGTTTCTGACCATGATTACCTGACCTCTGTGATCTTGAGGCCTGTGGCAAGACAGCTCATGATGGCAGAAGCACATGGTGAATGAGCTGCTCACCTCCTGGTGGCTGAGAAGCAGAGAGAGAAAGTTGGGGAGGGATGATGTCAGGGACCCCAATGCCCTCCTCAAGGGCACCACTCTATATGACCAACTCCTAGGTTCCACCTCTAATGTTCTCGCCCCCTCCCAAGAGTGCAATCAGCTGGGCAGGGACCAGGCCTTCAACCCATGAGTCGCTGGGAGATATTCAGGATCCACAGATTGTCTCCCAATCTGCAAACTCCACAAACTCCCTACAGCCTGGCCTGCCTGAGTGTGCTTGCTGACTTGACGGACAGTGGCTTTCTATAGCGCTTCCCTGGGTTCTTGTTCTATTGGCTGCAGAAACATTCTGTGTAAGGAAAACGACTCAGGGACCCGAAATCCTCTGCCACCCTCCTTTCTGCTTCTGGGTCCACATGTGTGGGTACCCGTGCAGGTGAGACCCGGCAGCCTTGTAATTTAACACTGACTGATGTGGGATTGGGGGCTCTAGGGTCAGGAGCACCAAAGATGCCAAGGATCAGAATGGCTGTTAGGACAATGGACCGAATACTGTAGGTTAAGGGCAGAGGCTGAGTGACTGGCCCAGCACCAACACAGAATGCCACCCCTATTGCTATTGAAAAGACTGCAGGTGGTCACCACGTCCATGGCCAGTTGAGACCCTGTTCTCAGGCCATCTAGCCCAATCTTCTTCAAGAACGTGCTTTCTGTGAGGATGGAGGTGGGATCGGGGCAGGAGGATTGGGGCAGTTTCTCCAGGCAGTTAAAGCTGTGTGCCTGGACCCTTGTCTCAATCAGCCGGGAAGTCTCCAGCAAGGCTCACGGAGCCTGGAATCTCAGGCAGGGACTTCACAGGTCTCCTTAGACCTCAGGCATTACAGCTGTACATTGGGATAGTCTATCTTCTCTGAGGGAGGAGCAGCATGTGTTTAGTGCCGGCTGCTTATTATCCAACACTCTTAGTTCATGTTCTGAACTCAAGGCTCAAGCCAGTCCTTGTAGAAAGGTGTCATTATATTTCCAGAGGATAGAGCAGAGACAGAGGGAGATCTCAACTGATTTGTGCCCTGCCGGTCAGCTTCTTCACTGCAGAGGCAGGATTTGAACTCATGTAGCCTGAGTCCAGAGTGGGTTCCAACTTGTGGTCTGCTCCCCTTGAAGTTGACATTTCAACTCATCTCAGGAGCATGACCTTGGGGAGCAGCACCCCCATTCTGTCACTACATAGAATTTGGTTTTCACTGGCTCAGCATCTTGCTGGGTCGTTGGGTGACTTTTGGTTAGCCAGTGTCCTGGATGAGTCTGAGTGTCTTTCTGGGTGAGATGGCCGTGGCCTCGGGAGACTGGAGAGAGCAGACTGTCCTCACTGACAGGAGTGTAACTCATCCAACCACCTGAAGCAGAATGAAATAAAAGGGCGGATTGGGAGGGAGCACTCCCTCTCCCC
>LOEQ01000364.1:1246068-1257310 GCA_001685075.1 Bramus lutescens
CCTCTGCCACGTACCATTAGTCAACAGCAGGGAAACTGGCAGAGGGCCCTGCTCTAGGGCCCCAGAACCTCAGTGTATGGAACAATGACCGCGGAACCACAGGGACAGTACCCCAGTGGTGGCCCGCGTTCAGTTCCTTCCACAGAGCAATCCTTTCGCATTGCAGACCTTGTCGGAGCCACACCAGGGAGCTCAGGATTGGACCTCTGTGCCTCCGCCAGAGCAGTCTTAACTCCACAAATGGGAGTGCAAGCACTCCCTACAGGAGTATATGGACCCTTACCACCGGGTACCATGGGATTTATATTAGGCAGAAGCAGTACCCTTTTTAAAAGGGATCCAAATACATCCTGGGATAGTAGATGCAGACTATAAAGAGGAGATTAATGGCATCTGTCCAACAGGGGGTCATGGTAATTCCTCAAGGCGAACGGATAGTACAATTAGTGTTGATTCCCAACAAGGTTACCAATAATAAACAAGCCTGTGGCAATCAAGGGTTTGGATCCCCTGGAACAGCTGCTTTTTGGGTTGCATGGTTAAATGAACAGCCCCAACTTAGAATAACTATAGAGGGAAAAGGCTTTGGTGGTATATTAGATTCTGGGGCAGATGTATCAGTTTTGTCCTTAAAATATTGGTCAAAGGCATGGCCCTTGGAAGAAGGTACTGTACGGCTGCAGGGAATAGGTCAAACAACTTCTCAAAAAAGTTCAAAAATATTGAAATGGTATGAAGAAGGAATTTCCCACCTGGCCACTCACCCTGCACAGCCTGGCAGGGAATGGAGTCACCCCTTCACACATGTTCTCCGTGGCCACTGAAACTTTCTTCCTCACGTGATCCCTCCAAGGCTGTATTCTTGCTCCACATGGCTTCTGCTGGCTGATGCAGCCTGCAGTGGGGCAGGAAGTGGGTTGAGTACACTGAGGATTGGGGGCCTACAGAACTCCAGGGACTCTGGACTTCTGGTCTATCTCTTCCCCACTGGGCTCCGTTGTCTGCTGTGCACATCGGGTCCCAGAAGGCTTAGCTCAGAGGAAGAAGGTGAATAAGGGAGTGGCCTAGCCATACATTGAGGTCTCTGGGGTCACCGTAACACACAAACTCAAAATGGGGAGCAGGGGGGGTGCAAGAAGTGCATTCTAGAACTAGTTCCTGGCTTTGACTCTTGTAATAGTTAATACTGTCAACTTGGCAGGGTCTAAAATCGCCCAAGAGACAGTTCTCGGGGTGTCTCTGTGAGAGGCTATCTAGATGGCTTTAATTGAGGTGGAAAGACCCACCCTCAATGTGAGGGACACCCTTCTAGGAGCTGAAGTCCTGGGATGCATAAAAATGAGCAACAATAATAACAATAATACAAATTTGTTATGCAGCAAAATCAGGTTGTTGGGGACATCTCTGATACCCAGAAAGCTGGAACTGCCAGGATAACACTGGTCACAGTCTTCAGGGGTCTCCTCAATCTCCTTTCTTCCCAAGGCACCTGTTAACCCCTCACTCTCTGGACCATCTGATCTCCATGCAGGACTCAGGAACGGGGCCAACCCCTGGCACCCTGGGGCCTGCCTGTGAACAGACCAAAGGGTCACTCTGGACTTTAGGGTCAGTCCACGAGCTGATATCATGGGTGGGGACAGATCTGACTCAAGAATCTCAGATGATGATAGCTCACAGCAGACTCACGCTTTCCTCTGGAACTTATTGGAAGACCTTGCTCAGGGGACCTGCCGCCTCCCGAGCTCCAACAGCAGCTCCTGTCCAATTGGCGGGAAGGGCCTCTAAAGTATTAGTTCTCTCCACTACAAGCATTGTGTGCTCCTGACAGGATAAGCCCGCCACAAATTAATACCTGGGGCAGATCCTAAAACACTATTCTTGCCAGCTGCAATAATTCCAGCCAGCCCGTCTATCTGCGCCAACAAAGCCAGTAAATCTTGCACCGTTGGAATTCATACATTTTTTTTGTCCTCCCATACCCAAAATGGTCCAGACAATAAACTTGAACTCCTTTTATGATTAGCTGTGTGCGTATGGGTATGCCTGCTGCGAGCGTCACTAGCAACCAGCCAAGAGTCCCCCACAAGCTATTATGCTGGCATAGTCTGCCAAATTCAGTGGCAGTGGGATGGCATATAGGAGGGGTGAAAGGGATTGGTTGCCCCATCTCTGAGCAGCCCTGAGTGGGTGGCCAAAGGTGAAGGAGACTGCTCAGCCGTGTGAATGTGACTGGTGACAGAGGCCCTCTAGGTCCCCAGAGTTGTCAAAGGATGAAAGTCGGACACGGAGAAAGATAGCCCAGTGTCCAGTGCTGCTTCCAGGACAGTGTGGCCCAAATGTACCTGACCTAGGAAGCTCAGCCCTCTTGGAGTTGGCTAATCTTTCCTGGAGCCATCATTCATTTCCCAGGACTGGGGTCACAAACAAGTGCAAACCAGGTAGTTTGAATGGCAGAAGTGATCATCTCATGGGTCACAGGTATGGATGCCAGAAGTCAGAAACCAAACAGAGAGGAGCATCCTTTGGAAAGCTCTGAGGTTGAAGGTGTCCCAGGCTTTTTGGCGGCTTCTGGGAATCTTGGGATGCCTTGGCCTGCGAATGCATCACCTCTCTACCTCTGCCGTCACCTGGCCTTCTTTCTGTGTGTCCTGCTGGTTTCCTAGAACACCAGACATTGCATTCGACTCCCTTCAGGGGACACTCCTGCTCTGTCCCCTCTCAAGAACTCAAAAGTAGGGATGTCACCTTGTCAAAATGGATCCCTACAGACCTGAGTTCTCACAGGGCTGGAGAGATGGCACAGTTGAATCTGGGTCCAATTTCTACACCCACGTGGTGGCTTGCAACCATCTGTAACTCCAATTCCAGGAGATTGACTGCTCCCTTCTGGCCTCCTCAGGAAAGCAGCATGCATGTCATGCAACATACATGCATGATGGCAAAGTAATCACAAGCATGAAACAAACCTAAAACTAAAATAACTTAAAAAGAAACTTTGTGTCTCCCAGGGGGAGCTGGGAAGTATAAGTCATCAGGACAAACCTTCTAAGCCTCCCTCCACGCCCTCTACTCCTGCTTTTAAAGAGCCAGCCCCTGCGCTCACTGTCCCCCTGAAATGTAAGTCCCTCTAGTCAATTCTAGAAGGACGACTTCACTCTCTCAGTTCCTCCAGGGCCTCTTTGCCCACCTCGGAGAGTGGCTGCCACGGCCCAGTAGTAGCCCATTCTCAAATTGTAGTCTAAATTATGCATTAGCGTTTTAAGCGGCAATTTAAGCTGGCAGGGAGACAGATTTTTATCCACAGTGAGTGCCCACCTCAGGCTGCTGAGTTCAGTGAGGGTTTGTGTGATGGGCAATAGATCTCACCTCCCTTGGTTTAAGGGACATGGCTCTCTCTCTCTCTCTCTCTCTCTCTCTCTCTCCCCCCCTCTCTCCCTCTCTCCCTCTCCTTCTCTCAGGCACCGTGACATACATGCCATGCCTGAAGCCTCAGGGCTCACAAGTGACAAGGCTCCCACCTCCTTGGGTCTGAAGCCTCTGGGCACATCCTTTTTCAGCTTTTGCCAACCGCTAGAGACCAGAGAGGGCTCTGTGATGGGTCTGTACAGACAGGGGTGATACGGTCATTCTTCTGGGGACAATGCCACTTTTTCAATGTTATTCTATATGTATGTGTGCATTCATGCACATACACACGTTCAGACACACAGAGACACTGGAGGACATCTGGTGTCCTGCTTGGTCACTCACTGCCTCATTCCTTGAGACAAGGTCTCTCATTGAACCTGGAGCTTGGCTAAGTGGCCAGCAAGCCCTATCTCTACCTCCCACAGTACTGAGGTTACAGGGTTGCACTCAGCTTTTTATTTTTCCTGTAGGTACTGGGATTTGAACTCAAGTCCTTAACACTTGCATGAGAGGTATTCTTATTAGCTGAGTCATCTTCTTAGCCCTTCTGTTTTCTATTTGTTCATTTTGTATTAATTTTTTTGGGTTATTGCCAGTTTGGAATTTTTTGAGATGGAGTGTGACCTCTTTCTTGATATGTAGCCAAGGCTGACCTTAAACTCCTGATCCTCCTGCCTCCACCTCCTGAGTGCTGGGATTTGGGAATGCTCTATCATTTGTATCCACCCTCCTGTTAATACTGGAAAGAGATGTCACCTTCTCTGTGAATAAATGGTCCTGACATTTTGTGGGAACAGACTTGTCTCAAAGGAGCAGACCGCCCCCCAGGGCTGACCTCCCAGAGACGAGGACAGGCTGTTCTGTAAATATCCCGCTCCCAATCAACACATCTGGCCGTCCCTGGACAGTCCCCAATCCCTCCCCCAATAGAATGACTACTCAGTCCCTGACTGGGTCACTACCTGGGCCTTCCATTGCCCTTCCAGATCTGAAGCCTGAGACATCTTGGACAAGCATTGTCAGATCCGGAGTGGCTGGCACGCAGGGTCCTGATGTCCTGCAGGTGGGCACGAAAGTCCAAAGCCCTGCAGCACTTTTTCATTGGCTTTGCCATTGGCCTTGGCCCTGGGGAATCACAAAGGGCTCTGCTCTCCAGAGTATGACTGCCCGCCTGAGGCAGTGGACTGCGTGCAAACCGTCTCAGACTCTGCTGCCCTACATCTGTTGTTGAAAGCCAAGATCAATTTGCTTCTGAAAATTAGGTGGATCAATATGAATAGTGCTGTCCGCTGAGGAGCGAGCACAGCTGGGCAATGGGCTCCGCCTCCTGACTCTCCCTCCTGCATCCACAGGCTCCCAAATCCCTTTGCTTACCCCAGGCCACCATTCCAGAAGTGGTCCAGCAGAATCCTAAAGCAGAGGGGAATTGGGCTCATCCTCCCAGAACTTGGGAGGCTGAGACAGGAGGATTGAGAGTTCTAGGTCAGCTTCTTGGGCTATCTAGTGAGATTCTGAGAAAGAAATTGAAAAAGAGGGAGGGGGAGAGGAAGGAGAGGGAGGAGGAGGAAAGAGAGGAGAAGAGGAAGGGAGGGAGGGAAGAAGGGGGAGAAAGGGGGAAGGGAGAGAGGAAAGAACTGGATACTGGGTTGTTCTCTAGGGTACCCAGTCATTCCACTGAGTGAGAGATACTGGATTAGTCCCTCAAGTACCCAGCTCCTATGGACCTTAAACCTCCTTCCTCCATCTCCTTTTCAGGCTTAAGCTATTTTTCTCCCTCTTTCCCTCCCTTCCTCTTCTTCTCTTCCTCTTCCTCCTCCCTATCCTTCCTCTATTCCCTTCCTCTTTTTCAATGTCTTTTGTCAGAGTCACAATATATAACCCAAGCTGACCTAGAACTCTCAATCCTCCTGCCTCAGCCTCCCAAGTGCTGAGATGACAGGCATGAGCCACCACATTAGGCTTCCTTTAGTCCATCTGTGACAGCTGCATCTGCTTCAGAGACGGGGGCCTAATTCATAACCCGTGGCTAGCCCTGGGGTGGGCACATGGATGGCAAAGGAACATTAACCTGGGCAGTCAGCAGTAGGCCATGGGTCTAGGTGGCTAGACACACACAGCACTGAAGTCTAGTGGTCAAGCTTAAGTCCCACCTCTGTCCTCAGCAAGGTGCACGACCTTGGATGAGGGTGATTAACCCAGCAGCATTGAAATCTTCATCTGCTCACTGGGGGATGATAAGCTCTGCCTGGGTTATTGCACGTTGCAGAGTGAGCACCTGATTGATAAGAATCACAGCCCATACACGCTCGAGCATTTACCAAGGGCCGCTTCGTCTGTATTAACTCATTTAATCCTTGCAACACTGCTGTAGCTCTTTTCCACAAACAGCATTGTTTTGATAAACGAAAAAAACAGAACTCCAGAGAGACTAGTCTTGGGACCATCTGTGCCAGTAAGTGCCTGGGCAGGGGCCAGCGAGATGGCTCAGTGGGGTAAGGTGCTTGCTGCCAAGCCTGATGGCTTGAGTTTGATCCCTACTCACACAGAAGAAGATGAGAACCAAGCCTTGCAACTCGCCTTCCGACCTCCACATGCGTGTTGCGGCACATGCCCACATGCTCACCCGCCCCACCCCCAACATACTAAATACATTTTAAAGATGTGACTCTAAAATATTAGGACCTTGGAAGGCCTTTAGAACAAAATTTACATGTCCAGCCATGATCCAAACCCAGAAATCCCAGGTCTCAACCCACAGACTCCATAGCACCATCATTTCTGGGTCAGGCTGGGACAAGACGCATGTTGTAAGAGATCTGGGCTAGCCAGTCCATCTCCTTAACCACCCTCCCCTTTCTCTGCTCGTCTTCAAGGTGATTCAAGGTGAAGAGAGAAGTCTTGGACCCTCCCCCGAGGCTTGCTAGTGCTGGCAGAGGCACCAGACACCAAGAATGATGTAGCTGCCTTAGGCCTGTCATTGTGCTGTGCTCAGCGGCTTTGCTTGGAAACAGTGATAGAGTAAAGATCTAGAAGCCCGGAGAATGGACTATTATTCTTAACTGTGCTAATAGGTGAAAGCATTTTATTTTCAGATGTGAGTGTGGCTCAAGTGACAAGATGCCTCCTTCCCTCCTTCCCGTGAACTCCTGTCCTCTTGGATTCCAGTACTAGCTGGGACCTTCAGAGCCCCTGTTCCTGGGAGCCTCTCCCAGAAGTTGTCACAGGCTAGAAGGACAGAGCGCTGACAGACACACAGCTCCCGTCCCATCAGGGATCATTCAGCAAACATCTGTGGCATGGATACACTGTCCCAGCACCAGGAACACTGTTCTCTGTAAAGCCGAGGCTTTGTTTGCATTTGCCTTCAGAGAGTGGGAGAGACACTGCAGAAATAGCCTAGTAAATATGGAATACCATCCAAGTTAATGATCCGTGCTTCAGAGAGCAGTAAAGCAGGGCAGAGAATGAAGATGCAGGGAGGGGAGGGGCGGGCATCAGTCAGCAACAGGCAGGCAGCAGACCCATTTGCAACTGGTGCTACAGGGCCATTGAGTTAAAGGGACAAAGAAATGGACTGGGTCAAGAGGGGCTGTTTGGAGATAGTCAGACACCCTGGCCACGTCGGCTGCTCCTACTCTCAGGGGGTGAGCAGTTGTGAAAACCAAGAGTAAAGAGGATCAGTCTCAAGTCATCTGCTGCTCACTAGGGATGAGCCCAGAATAAACATCCACCCATGTTGTAATGCATTACATGGCATACACAGACTGTTGCATAGCATGCACAGAGTGTGACATAGCATGCAGAGTGTTGCATAGCATACACAGAGTGTGGCATAGCATGCACAGAGTGTTGCATAGCATGCACAGAGTGTGACATAGCATACACAGTGTTGCATAGCATGTACAGAGTGTGGCATAGCATGCCCAGAGTGTGACATAGCATGCATAGAATGTGGCATAGCATGCCCAGAGTGTGACATAGCATGCTCAGAGTGTGACATAGCATGCACAGAATCCTGGGTGTGATGCCCAGCACCGTATAAAATAGTCAGTGGGTGCTTGCCTGAAATCCCAGTGTGTGAGATGTGGAGGCAGGAGGATATAAAGTTTAAGGTCAACTCTGGTTACATGATGAGTTCAAGGCCAGGCTAGGCTACTGAGATACTGTCATGAATAGGAGGAAAGGAAAGGCGGTAAGGAAGGAGGAAGGGGAGGAGGGAAGAAGAGGGAAGAAAAGAAGAGACAGAATTGGGTAACCCAAACTGATACTCCTTCCATCTTCCAGCCCTATGCCAGAGACTTTTTCTATGGCCAATCTTCACCCAGGAGGCAGAGAGTCGAAAACAGCCCACTTAGGCAGCCTCTGAACCCCAGCAGGGTGTGACACCGAGAGGTAGCCTGGAAGGTCAGAAGGCAGCTCAGGTGGTTGCTATTCCAGAGAGAGGAGTCGGGGAGGACCTGCTGATGGAAGGGACTCTTGAGCAGAGGTCCAAGCTGCCCTTTCCCGCATCAACCATTTAAACTTTGTCCCTTTTCCCCGCATGACCCCACCATCATCGGTTGAGCCTCTCTGAGAGGAGAGAGAACTAGAATGATGTCTCTCCAAGGCCCAGCTACAATAGGAATGGGGCCTGGCTTTGCAGGCACAGTGACTGTCAAATCCCGAGTGGTCTAGGTTAGCAGATGTCATTCTGAAATGTAGAGGTCATCACTGCTACCCCTCAACTATAAGCCACTGAGAGAAATGATCAGGGCTTCGGATTCTGGAACCTTCCTCACTTGCTAGCACAGTCCTGGAGATCTCTGGACTGTCCACTGCAGCATCATCCCTGTCCACCACGCATCAGGCACCCATAGCTGCCCTTCTGACCCACACAATGCCCAAGCATTCCTTGGTAAAGCTGATAAGTTCTTCTTCCCTTCTTCTTGTTGTGGTCTCTTGACCTTTCATCCACTCTTGTTCTTCCTACCCCAGAGGATCACCAAGTACTCAGTCTCAGAAGATCCCTTCCAAGATTTGTAGGATGACTGGCTTCTAGTTTGCCACCCTTGCTCTTGAGTCAGAAATCTAATGCACGCAGTGAACTGGTCTGCCATGCTGTGAGTGTAGATTTCCAGCTCCCTACAGTGACCTATAAGCTACATCCCACATGTATGTCAGCTTCGCTGCACACCCCTCTTTCTGTCTCGCTGATCCAACCTCATTCATTCCCCTCCTGTGCAAACACAACACACCCATTCCTCTCTGCTTCGTACCCATCTCTGCAGCCCTAGATTGAGTTTCCTCAAGCTCTCACCTCACATGCTGGCTTAGTCTCATCCCTCATGTCTCAACTCAAAAGTCTCCTCTTTCAGAGTTAGTTCCACTAATGACTCAGTCTCCCCATTCTCTCATCTTGGATTCAAGAGACAGCCCCGACTCTTTTGGCCACAGTTATTTTGTTGGTGGATTAGCGGTGATGGCAGAGGTGGTGGTGGTAGTGATGATGGTGATGGTGGTGGTGGTTATGGTGGTGATAATGGTGGTGATGATGGTAGTACTGGTAGTGATGAGGGTGATGATAGTGGTGGTGGTGGTGGTTATGGTGGTGATAATGTTGGTGATGATGGTAGTACTGGTAGTGATGAGGGTGATGATGGTGGTGGTGGCAATGATGAATATAATGATGATGGTGGTGGTCTGTACAGCTCTATATTCTCCACTGAGATGCACATACCAGGATGGATCTAGGCTGTACATATGCAGTTGCATGACTGGAGAGACTTGGAGACAGAGCCCTGACAGACCAAAGAAAGCCCAGCTGTGAACCACAGTACCATGGGTGACTCCTGAGCAGCTACATCACCAGCAAGTCCCACCCCAGTCAATTCTTTGTCTTATATGGTAGTCATTGAAATCTTGGGAGGAGACTGGCCTCACAGCAGCACTAGGAAGATCTCCTGCATGAGGACGCAGGAGAGTAGCTGAACCTCATTTGTCCCGGGAGCCTCCTTACTTCTTCTACAAGGAAATGTTAATAAGCCTGGTCTGGTGTGCAGGTCATCACAGCTGCTCTGCTTCAAGATAGCAATAGTAGTGTCAAGCCGGAAGAAAATCGCTACCAGAGCAGTAATGGATTAACTTTGCCCAAAGAGCAGTTTGTCATGTTCCCGTGGCTGCTGGGAGGCCACCTCAGAGCCCTTGGAATGCCCTGCCTGATAACAGCGTCTTTCTTTACCTGGAGTCTTGGACACACCTGACATACTATGCTAACAATGTGATTTATAGAGGGCAATGGGCTTAGTGGTATCAACTTGACCCCCGGAGAAGCTAGAGACTGAGGTCAGCCACACAGGCAATCAACCATCTCCACGTGGCTGAGCCCCAGTAAGATCTCTTGGCTTCAACGCTGGGGTGGGTTTCTGAATTAGCACTGTCACGTGCTTGCGGTCACATGTCACTGCTGTCTACGGCTCCACTGGGAGAGGATCACAGAAGCCCCACATGGGCCCCCGCCAGGACCCTACTTTTGTCGGCCTCTTTCCTCTGTGAGTTTCCATGATGCAAGCCATCACTGTCAGAGTAATGGCTTTGCTGAGCTCTGTGAGTCCATACTGAATAGGAAGGTGGTCTTTTGAAGCCCCCAAACTTGCCAGTTGGTATCAGAAGAGAAGCAGCCCGGGTCTTTTGAGTGTGATTCCCTTCCAGGCTCACACATGCTGCACAGCAAGTCTTCCTGAGGCATTTTTCCTAGAGCGCATTTTTGCTGGGACACCAACCTCTGGAAGACAGTCAGAGTCCATCATCTACAGCGTCCACCTACTAGAGGCTAGCCCCACCTCCAAGAGAGTGCCACACCCTTTGGGCCCCTTGATTTGTGTCAGCAACCTTATTTAAGGATCCTGTCCTTAACCACCACCTTCTCAACTCCCTATCATCCATCCTTCCAGGGACCACTTCAAACTTCATCTTCCATAGGGGAAAAAAAATTCCACAGGCCATGCCTTCTCCACCGGTTCTGAATTCCCGGGGCAGCCTGTGGTAACCCGAGCGGTGACTCATGCTATGAGTGAAAAAGATTCTCTTGAGCCCCTCTTCTAGAGCCGGACCACATTCAAAGCAATCTCCACTCACATAGGAGCATGTTGGGAGCCAAGAACTGGTGCATTTCTCTCTTTAATAGAAGGCTCTGTGTGGTTTCATAATGGACATTCCATACATGTTTGCATCACCAAATAGATCCCTCTGAGGCGAAGAAGAGAGCCAAGACATGCTGGACGGAAGTTGCTTTCCACTGGTGGCTGCAACACTCAGTACAATTTACAGAAGCCAGATTTCATGAACTCATCCTGACCCCTAGGAAGGAGGTTGGGGACAAAGGTCTGTAAAGGTCACGCTCTCACTGAGCTGAACTCTGAGCACGGGTGACGTCCATACTTGTTGGCCTGCATTAATGCTCCCCTAACCTTGTGCGTGGGGAGGAGGGCTGGCCATTCTGGCCTCCATGGTAGACCACCTCCAAGATGGTCTGGTAGGACATCATATCCCTGTGTTTACACCATTTCCCAAGCTCCTTCTCCACAAAGTAACAAAAGCATCCTTCTGAAGATTCCTCTGAAAGACTGCATCTTCTGTTTGGCTAGTTCTCCCTTACTTTTCCTTGCACGACAAAGAGCTGAGGGAGTCTCCTGGCCACCCCATCAGCCATCCGGAGCTGAAACCCAAGTCAGCACAAGTGATGAAGACTCAAATCTCACACAAAGTAAACTTGGAAGTGAATCCTTCCTCCATCAAGCCTGCAGACGAAACCTCAGCCCTGGCTAATGTCCTAGCTGCCTCTGTGTGGATCCCA
>LOEQ01000364.1:1289245-1300063 GCA_001685075.1 Bramus lutescens
ACCCCCCGCCGCCGCCCTGGCACATCCTGCTTCCCTCCACACTGCATCAGCACCTGGCTTTAATGCAAGCATGGAATGTGTGTGATGGAGAGCCCCTGTACCCATAAACACTGATGTCATACTCCATCTCATACTTCACAGAGGAGAACAGGATCTACCAATCCAGCTGCTGTCCCAAGAGTATCTTCCTGTGCTTAGGGCCTGGTGACAGAAAGGACAATGTGTGTGACTGACACATAAGATTCATCCAAGCAGCATGGGACAGGATGCTGTGGCCCCCTTTACTCTTTACTTTTTTTACATTTGTTTACTTGTTGGGGGGAGCATGCCAAAGTGTGTGTGTGTGTGTGTGTGTGTGTGTGTGTGTAAGTCAGCGGCCAGTTCTTTATTTCCACCTTATGACTCCTGAGGATCAAACTCAGGTCATCAGGCTTGGCGGAGACTGCAACCCTGTTTAAACAGCTGAAGTATTGGCAATAAACACAGAAACTAAGTGCCTCTTTGGAAATGCATAGGTGACTCTAGGGGAAGGAATGCACAGGGCACCCAAGCAAACTAAACTAGAAAGCACCAAAGATGGTTCTTATCTTGAGTGTTTACATTGGAGCTTGGAGGTGAGGGTTTCTCTCTTGATGGATGACTCAGGAAAGGGAAACACAAGAAAAGCAATCTAATAGAATCCCTCCATCCACCTGAGCCACACCGAGCCTTCACCATACAAGGATGAACAGGTAGCCTGCTTGCCTTTCTCAGTCTCGAGATGGGGGGGAAGGGGAACTCACTTGAGAGCAGCCAGAAGCTATTCTTGACGTGGGTTTGCAGCCATGAGTCTAACTGCCCGGAGGCCAAAAGACCTCAAGAAGAAAATGAAATTGAAAGTTGTCTCAGCTTGGGAGAGCATGGCAGAAACCATACAAACCCCCTTTGCAAACCTCAGCTTCCTCTGTGCTCCGTGGGATGCTTTATAAAATTCTAAGCAACGCTGTGGACCACAGGCAAAGATCTTAGGAATTATTCTGTCAGGCCTAGGGGTGGGGGGAATGTTAGATCAAGCATATGTCTAATTAAAATTCCAGGAGATGATAGAAAAGATGGGAAAGAGACACTGTTGGAACAGATAATAGCTGAGGCCTTTCAAGAATGTTTTCTCTCTCCCATTTTCATATCCATGATGCATCTCTGCTTGGAATCTGAGGCTCTTCCAGAAGGGAAGGGTAATTAATGCCTTAAGGACAAGGTTTGACACCCTGGTTCTAGGTTGCAGAGGGCTGTCCCTTCTCCAAAGGTTGCTCTCACTCTAACAAGAAAAGGTTGGATAATTGAATGAATCATTATGTGTGTGGATATGTATATGTGTATTGTGTGTATTGTGTGTGGATATGTACATGTGTGTCATTGGTATCAATGTGTGCGAGTATGTGAGTTGTCATGTGTACATGTATGTGTCATGTGTGTGATATGTGTGGATATGTGCATGTGTGTCGTGCGTGTCGTGTGTGGGTGTGTACATGTGTGTCAGGTGTGAATATGTACATCTGTGTGTCATGTGGGGGGGGCAGAGGTTGATGCTAGCCGTCTTCCTTTATTGCTCTCCACTTTATTGTTCTTTGAGATAGACACACTCATTGGCCTGGAGTTTACAGATTCAGCTAAGTGGCTGGCCAGCCAGCTTCAGGGATCCCGCCTCTGCTTTCCCGGTGCTGAGACAGTAGCTGGCACACTTTCACACAGCATTTTGCTTGAGTGTTGGGAATCAACTCAGGGCTCATGCTTGAGTGGCAAGCACTTCACCACTAGGCCACCTTCCCAGCCCTTCAGATTTCCGCTCTTTTTAAAATGAGTCACAGGACAACTAAGTAGCCTCACCTCCACAGAGCACAGAGAAGCGGCGCAAACCACCTGCTCTGTTGGAGCCCAAGTCGGACAGAGAAGCAGCAAGATTTTCACAGGCCCTGGAAGTCCAAGGGCAGGGGAACCCACTTAAGTCTGAAATAGCATCTGATAAACTAGACTTCCTGTTGACTAATAGCTGTTTTCCTAGTAGCCACTATTAGATGCTCCTGAGAAAGACTGTGGGTCAAGCAAGACACCAGAAGGGACCACTATTGGTGGTAGCCCTGATCAGCTGCCACTGTGAGAAACAGTAGACAGGCAGTCATTTCCCATGATCCTTCTCTCTCCTGTGCCACTAAAGGAGGGACTTGGGCTATCAGCTAGAAAGAAGTGAGCAGCCACTGTTAGGGTGGACAGGACAGTGTAGACCTCTGTCCAATTTTCTTCATTCTTCACACTAACAACTGGGGCAGGAGAAGCCAAACCTCCCACCAACAGGCAAAGAGTCAGTGTAGATAGGAAAAGAGAAAAAGACAAACGCAGCAGGACTTGGAGAAGAACCTGATAGTGTTGAGTTCTGGTGTCTAAAGACATCACTTGGAGCCTCCTGACTGGGAAGAGAGCAAACACCCAAGACAAAGCTCATAGGCAAGGCAGGTCAGCTACAGGAAGCTTGCCGTGCAAACATGAAGACCTGAGCTGGGTTCTGCAGCACCCATAGGAGAAGCTGGGCATGGTGCTGTGTACCTGGAACCCTAGAGTTCAGTGGATGGAGAGGGTCAGATCCCTGGAGCTTCCTTGCAAACTGATTTAGCCAACTAAGTGCTAAGACCACTAAGAGACTTGTATCTTTAAAAAAAATAGCTGGAGAAGTGATTGAGTATGACATTCCAGCCTCGTGCCTGGCTTCATAGGTCCTTGAATGGGCAAGAGTGGGTACACATGAACATATGTGCACATGTATACACAGAGACACAGAGAGAGACCGAGAGGGAGAGAAGAAGAAGAAGAAGAAGAAGAAGAAGAAGAAGAAGAAGAAGAAGAAGAAGAAGANGGAGGAGGAGGAAGACAAATACCACAATGCTGAAAAAATTTAACAAGGGGCATCCCTAACATCCATGCTGGACAAGGCAACAGGGAACCATCCAAGCCCCTCCATTGACCTCATTGACCTTCAGGGGCAACTGTTTGATGAAGGGCAAGGTCCAGGAAGCCCAGATTGGAGCCCTGTATTCGAAGATCCATGCAAGCAGAGGTAGAGTACCAACCCATAGATGCACCTGCAGCACCCTAGCATCCACTGTAACTGGCAGCAGCAGGAGCCTACCACGAGGAAACCCTGAAGCCTGTGGCCCACAGGAAGTAACCGTGGCAACAAGAATACTCAAGCGCATCTCACGGGCCACATTAATGATGTGAAATAAGATGCCTGCTTCTAGACATAAAGTTGACTGGCCTCCTACAAGTCTGTTCTAAATACAATGTCTTCATTGACTCAAAAATTACTCGACATGAGAAAGGCAAAAAAAAAAGTAAATAATCGAAAGGCGGTCAAAACAGCCAAGAGAATAAGACTCACATTGAGAGTTAGAACTAAAAGTCAGGTGAGAACGATACCTACTTTTTAAAAATTAGGTTCTAAAAACTATTTTAAATTTATTCTTTGAAAATTTCATACATTTATCTATCACTACCTTCTTCCAACTCTCCTTAGTGCCCACAACTCTGACTAAATTGACAGATTAAAAAATGTGTTTACCATGCATGTTATTTTTGCTGGTTTCCTTGAGATGAAATGAGATCTCACACAGCCCAACCTGGCCTGAGATTTCCTATGCAGCTGAGGGTGGACTTGAGGTTGGTTGTGAACTATAATTATGTTGTGGAATAGGCTCAGGCTACTGAACAGGTTGCCTCGTGAATGTGTGTAAAACTTAAAAATTATTCTCAAGGCTAGAGAGGTAGTTCTGGAGTTGAGCGTGCAAACTGCATTTCCAAAGGCCCCGAATTTGGTTCCCAGTATGCATGTGGGCAGCTCACAACCGCTTGAAACTCTGTCTCCAGGGGCATCTGTTGCCCTCTCAGGTCTCAACACATAACTGCCCTTGGCCTGCACACACATAAAGGAAAGGAAAAATAAATCTGAACAACTTTTAAGCATGAAAAATATTATTTTTAATTAGACTCACAATGCACACAACAAATCTTTTGAACTTGTTCAAGAGGTCCAACTGGAATTTGGTAGCCTTCAGCTAAAAAAATTATTAAAATTGTAAAAGATCAAGTGAGAAGACGAAGATGTGTACTATTGGATGGAGACTTTCAGTTGAGATAAACTATGAGAATCAATCAGAAATGCTAAAAAAAAACAAATAGAAAGACAAAACCAGAGGGACAGAAGAGATGGCTCAATGGTTAAGAGCAAATGCTGGTCTTCCAGAAGTTCTGGATTTGATTCCCATCATCCCCATGGTGGCTCACAGCCATTTGTAACTCTAATCCTGGGGATCTTCTTCTGGATTCCTCCAGCACTGCACACACATGGTGCAGACATTCATGCAAGCAACACACATACACTAAAATAAAATGAATTTTTTTTAAAAAAAAGGCAGCAGAGAGAACAATTTTTCTCTTGACATACTGTTAGTTCAACACAGCTAAATATGACTGAATGGAAGTTACACAAGCTGAAACACAAAAGAAAAAAGGAAGTGTGTGTGCGTGTGTGTGTGTGTGTGAAAGAGAGAGAGAGAAACATGTGTGTGAGTGTGCATGTGTACATGCACAAATAGAACCAGAGTGGAATATATATGAACGCCATATCAAACACTATCCTAGAGACATAACTGAAGTCCCAGTGCAAATAATTTTCAAAACTCGAAGAGAAATAAAGACATTCTCAGGCAAACAAACCCAGAGAAATTTAATTACCAACTCCCTGAGAATGCAAAACTGTAAAGGAGTTCTTGAGGCAGAGAGAATATGGCACCAGACAGAGATGCGAACGCACACAGTAAACAGACTCTCTCCAAATAGAAAAAAAAAGAAGGCAAATATTTAAAACGTTATTTTCTCAGTTTAGTCACTTTAAAAATAATTGCCTGCTTATGGACAAAAATACAAACGATCTTTGGGGGTTTATAACATATGCAAATGCATGCCACCAATAGTACAGACCATAGGAGGGAGAAATTGACAAGCTAACGCACAGCTCTTGCGCTAGGCGTCTATTAGCAGGCTATTATTTAAAGACAGACTGTCAGGTGTTGAAGACATCTGTGGAAAACTCTGGGCAACCAGTGAGACGTTTCTGAAAAAGAGTAACGAAGAAACTGATAATGGAGACAAAGCGAACCACCTAAGTGAGCAAACAAACAAATAAAATTAGTCATGCATTGTGCTGGAAGAGAAAAGCCGAAACAAATAGAAAATATTTGACAATTTGGGAGATTTAAATCAAGCCGCGTCTATGCGGCATTAGATATAAATTGAAAGACTTCCCTTGAAAGGCAGAGATTCTTCGAGTTGAGTTTAAAATCAAGACCTAATCTGCGTTATCTGTAAGGAGTCTCGCTTCCTTTAGCTAGTGGGAGGGGTGTGCACATGAAGGGGGTATATGTGTGCTTGTGGAGATCGGAGGACGACTTTGGGCCATCACTTCCCTTCTGAACCTGATTGATTCAGGGTCTCTTGTTGTTTCATGCCGTAGCCTCCAGGCCAGGTAGCCTACAAGCTTCTGAATCCCGACTCCACCTTCCATCTCTCCCTATGAGTCCTGGGATTACAGACGCACACCATTGCATCCAGCCTTTAAAGATTTTATTTTGTTTTAATTGCGTGTGTGTGTGTGTGTGTGTGTGTGTGTGTGTGTGCATGCGCGCACGCGCTTAAGTGCAGGTGCCCATGGCAACAGATCCTCTGGAACTGGAGTTACAGGCGGTTGTGACCTGGGCACTGAACTCAGGTCCTCTGCAGGAGCAGCAAGCACTCTTGACCACTGGGCCATCACTCCAGTTCCACATTAAGCTTTTTTTAAAAAAAGAAAAGAAAAGCCATGGGTTCTGGGATTGAATCCAGATTGTCAGGCGTTCACGACAAACACTTTAACCCACTGAGCCATCTCCCCGTCGCAGACGCATGCCCTAAACACAGAGGCAGAAGTAAGCCGCTGGAGTATTGGCTCCCACGTCCCACACAAACAGTCGCAAAAGTAACCGCATTAATAGCAGCCAAACAAGGCTGCAAAATATGGCTAAAGACAATGAGAGGTATTGCTTCATAATTGAGGATCAGCTCATGAAGACATGAGCATCTTAAAGCAGTGGTTCTCAACCTGTGGATCATGACCCCTTTGGAAGTCAAATAACCTTTTCATAGGAGGCATGTATATCCAATATCCTGCACATCAGATATTTACATTGCAAATAATAACAGTAGCAAAATTACAGTTATGAAGTAGCAACAAAAATAATTTTATGGTGGGGGGGATCACCACAACATGAGGACCTGAATTAAAGGGTCCCAGCACTAGGAAGGTTGAGAACCAGTGTTTTAAAGAATGCACTTAAGAACAGAACCTCAAGTTATACACAGGAGTGACCGCCAGGACTTGGAAAGACAACAATAAATCTGCACAGAGGGCTGGAGTCTCAACACTTCCATCCCAGTACATGGCTGACTGGATAAACATAACCACTAGAAACACAGATGTCCCAACCAGATGATGCCCTGATGTTCGGAGAGCACCCAGCCAACAATAGCATATTCTCCCTGAGTGCATGGGGGTTATGTTATAGGCCACAAATGCACTAGAAAAGACTGAGATGACACAAAATGCATGATCTAGCCATGGACAAAGATGTCGATATGGTTAACAGAGTCAAAAGTATTTGAAATTAAGCACCATATTTCTAAAAAGTCCCAGAGAAAGTCACAGACTGATTACAAGCTATTCTTGAACTGAATTTAAAAAAAATACACACACACTAAAATTTGTGTGATGTAGCAAACACAATGCTTCAAGAGAAATTTATAATATTCCACGCCAAATAGGAAGGAAGTCATGTCTCAAATTGTCTAAATTTTGGTTTTAAGAACTCATAAAGGCTAGGGAGATGGCTTGGTGGGAAAGCATTCTCTATACACTCATGAGGAGCTGAGTTCAAATCCCCAGAACCAATGTTAAAAGCTAGGTATGGCTGTGTGTGTGTGCAACCCAAAGGCAGGAGGTGGAAACAGGTGTACCCAAGAGCTAGCAAGCCGTACTGTGGTCTCCATCCACATGGGCATGCAATGTGTGTGCATATGTGTATATTCACAGACATGCACCACACATATACAATACACAAAAACAAATAAGTGAATTAATTAATAAAAGCTTCCTTTAACAAATGACTCTTGAAGTTAAGGATGATCATGCAGGCTAGGAGCTGACACCCAGGCCTCTGTGGAGCAACACACCAGGGTCCATTAGAACCTGTTGAGTGACTTTGGAGGGTTTTTACCAAAATAGAGAAAATTGGAGAAGGTGCTCTCAGAGTTTATATAAGGGTAGACACAATCCTACAAGTCATGGGTGGCCATGAAGGAAACCAAACTAGGGGCTGGAGAGATGGTTCAGTGATTCAGAGCACCTGCTGATCTTGCAAGGATCCAAGTTCAGTTTCCAGCACCCACATCCGGTGGCTCACAACTTCCTGTAACTCTAACTCCAGGAATATCTAATACCTCTGCCCCCAGTGGCTACCTAAATATACAGGGCATGCACACTCTCATACACACACACACACACACACACACACACACAATTTTAAATAATAAAAATGAATATTAAAGAAATTAAGGAAAACTTTAAAATAGAGAGTGGACTGAAAGTTCCTAGAACTGAAAATCAGGAAATTTCTACATGTAAAGAACTTCATTATTCAAATATAGGCGGTTATCAAGACACACTTCAGTAAGATCCCAGGCTATAGCTCATTTTTACACTCCCTTCCACGGATCTCAAGAGGTACTTGGAATCTGTCCCTCCTGACCAGCGTCTGGCTCTTCCACTTACTGAGTTACTTATACCAAATCCATCAGGGGACTGACTGTATTTGTCATTCCCAAAGAGTTCTTCAGAGAAATGTAAAACCCCAAAGCTATTGATGGATAAGAAAGAAACAGTTGAACTGGCTGGTTTTGCCCTTGTCCAGAACTCTCAGGATAGTAATTAGAGTGCACGTACACAAGGTAGTGCTGCCTCCTCTCCAAAAGCCTTGGAGGGATTGGCTTGCCACTCCATCCCAGATGACATTTTGGGTAAGTCATATTTGCAGAAATCACAACCAAGAAATTCCTTCTTGTGGGGATTTGGAAATGGACCCTTCAGGATTTTCAAAGCCTTGGGTGGTGCCAACAAAAAGTCTGGCTGGGACTGGAGTGTTGACAGGTCCACGAGAACATGCTTCCCAAATGGAAGCCGTGGAATGTCAATCCCACGTGAAGGCTTAGGTTTTCTCTAGAAAGCATTGGTCTGTGAATCTGCCAGACAGATTTCTGGCATAATGGTCCTGAAACATGCATGTGTGATAACTTAGACATATTAAGAAAATGTAGCTTGGAGTTGGAGAGGTGATGGTTCCGTGCTTGAGAGTACCGGTTGAGAGCTCCTTCAAAGGGACCTGGATTTTGGTTCCCAGCACCCGCATGGTGGCTCACAACAGTTTGTCACACCCTCTTCTGGTCTTGGAGGGAACTGCAAGTATGTGGCGCACATACTTACATGCAGGCAAAAAAAATCCATACACATAAAACAAAAACAAATAAATCTTTAAAAAAAAAGAAGACAGTGCTTTCTGTCTGAGTGCCCCATGTGGCTCCTGATCCTTTTACACCTACCTCCCAAGGGACAGAGAGTTAGTGGAGCTTTACTGTTGCAGTTCTTACTGTCGTCTAATTTCAAATATATAACTTGAAGTGTAACTATTGTTCTATGTGGATTTGAATATAACAGTTCTGTATATGTGATAAAAAGAAAAAGATATATTAAAGGAAGAACAGTTTAAACAATAAGAAAGGAGAAAGGAAAAAGCAATAAAGAGCAGAAATTCATAATATTGAAGACTGCACATTTAGCTAGGCACAGTGAAATGTTAAGTCACTGTAAAAGTCAAAGTGTAGCCTGACTGATAAGGAAAAAGCAAAGAAGAAAACAAAGTTAGAAGTTCAAGAGATGGTTCAATCAATAAAGTGCTTTCTGTGCAACCATGAGGGTCTGAGTCCAGATCCCCAGCACCCATATAGAAAGCCAGGAGCATCAGAAGCCAGGGTGACAGAGGCAAGGAGACCCGTGGAGCTCACTGACCAGCCAGCTTAAACAAAACAGTGGGCTCCAGGTTCAGTGAAGCACCTAGCCTCAAAAAAGTAAGGTGGAGAACAACTGAAGAAGATACTGGATGTTGTGTCTCAACACATGCACACACATGAACACACACACACACGAGAAAACAAAATTATCACTAATGAGTATAAAAGAAGAGCCATCACTCCAGATCCAACAGACACCAGCAAGATGATAAAGAAACACTCTAGACATTTTTCACTGTCTTGGATTGAATGGGCAAAGTTCTTAAAAGATAAATTATCAAAGCTCATTCAAAAGGTGACACATAAGCTGGCCAGTCTTACATTTACTAAAGAGATTATACAAGTACAAGTACTTTGCAATCTTTTCTATGAAGGAAACCATGTACATCATATGGCAAGTCCTTCAAACATTTCTGGAAAGAATGCTGTAACACTATATGAATACCTTAAGATAAAGAGACACTTCACAACTGTTAGGGGAATCCAGGGCCTCCTTAACACAAAAGCCAACAGTATGGCAAGAACAAAAAGCTCCAAGAAGCTACAGGCTTCTTAAGCTTCAAAGCAAGAGGTAGGGTGGACAATTGGGTCCAAGGGTGCAGTCTGAGGACATCCTGGGGTAGGAATCTGTCATTTCCAAGAGAATCACACCCTGGTGTCTATCACTACTGCCACAGGAGGACACAGCTCCTCCCTAAGCCCCATGGAATTGGGGTGCTGATGTCAAGGCATTCAGAAAAATATGAGTTTGTGGCTAAAGCAGGGGATTTTAATATGGTGAATAATTCAATAAGAGAGATCAAAATTCATATTCTTATATGAGTCAGGAAGAATGGAAGTATGTTCAGTAATTTTAATCCTCATTAAATCAAGAATGCATACAAACTAGAATTACTCCTAATATAAATAAAATATGCATAGATTAATTTATTAAGTAGATAGGAAAATTAAGTGATAATAATTTTTTTAAGATAACCAGTAGTGGGGAGATGGCTTGATGGGTAAAGTGTTTGCTGTATTAACAGGAAAATTGAAATTCCCATCCTCCAGAACCTACATTAAAGCTGGTCATGGTGACACCCATCTGCAACCCAGAGAGTGCGAGTGCTGGTCCCTGGTGTTTGCTAGCCAGACATTCTCATCAAAATGGAAAGTTCTGGGTTTAGCAGAAAAGAAGAAGTATGATGACTTCAGTGAGTAAAGAGTTTCCTATGCAGGTGTGAGGACCTGAGCTATGCAGTTGTGAAGACCTGAGCTATGCAGGTGTGAAGACCTAAGCTATGCAAGTGTGAAGACCTGAGCTATGCAGGTGTGAAGACCTGAGCTATGCAGGTGTGAAGACCTGAGCTATGCAGTTGTGAAGACTTGAGCTATGCAGGTGTGAAGACCTGAGCTATGCAGGTGTGAAGACCTGAGCTATGCAGGTGTGAAGACCTGAGCTATGCAGGTGTGAAGACTTGAGCTATGCAGGTGTGAAGACCTAAGCTATGAAGGTGTGAAGACCTAAGCTATGCAGATGTGAAGACTGAGCTATGCAGATGTGAAGACCTGAGTCAGATCCCTCAGTATCCACCAGAACAAACATGCAGAAAGAAAGAAAGAAAGAAAGAAAGAAAGAAAGAAAGAAAGAAAGAA
>LOEQ01000364.1:1300111-1310267 GCA_001685075.1 Bramus lutescens
AAGGAAGGAAGGAAGGAAGGAAGGAAGGAAGGAAGGAAGGAAGGAAGACAAGGAGTGTGCCTGCAATGTTATCCCTGGGGAGGGAGAGCCTAGAAGATCCCTGGGCCAAGATGGTAAATCAATTAGGCCAAATAGGAAGGCTCCAGGGAAAGAAAGGTGGGCATGGGTCAGAAAGCAACCAAGACCCTATCTCAAAAGATAATAACAAAGAATAATAGATAATAATGTATTTTATATTACTATTGGTATATAGTAATAATTATTAATAATAATTGTAGCATATAATAATAGAGTAACAGAAGAAGAAACCTGATATCACCCTCTGCTGCATGTGTACATATGCATACATATACACACACATACATATTATCACAAACACAAACACAAAAGCAAAACAAAACAATAATCCTAAATAAAAGCAAAAGTAATCTTACTGAAAACATGCAAAAAGCGGTTAGAATTAACCTGGGTATGCCAATACCGTTTGCAAAAGAGGATGAATTATGATTTGATTCAAAACAGCAAAAAAAATTTTTTTAATATTCCTAAGCATGGGTACTGGCTAGTTTTTGTCCGCTTGAAACAAACAAAAGTTCCCTGGGAAGGAGTCTCAGTTGGGGAATGGCTTCCATCAAACTGGACTATGAACATGTTCGTGAGGCATTTCTTGGTTAATGGTTGATCTAGAAGGACCCAGTCCACTGTGAGTGGTGCCACCCGTAGGCAGACAGTTCCTGGGTTGTATAAGAAAGCAGGCTGAGCAAGCCATGGAGAACAAGCCAGAAAGCAGCCTTCTTCATGGCCTCCATTTCAGTTCCTGCCTCTGAGTCCTGCCACAGCTTCTCTTGATGATGGACGCTAGCCTGTAAGTCAAATAAACCTTTCTTCCGCAAGTAGCCTCTGGAGAGTGCTTTATCACAGAGATGGAAGCGAAAGCAGGACGCCATGGCTGAGAGGAAAACATGAATTTCAACGAACAAATCCCAATGTTAAAGAAAGCAAGTGGGCCGAGGGTGTAGCACGATGGTGGAACCATGGCTTAGCGCATCCAGGGTCCCAAAGTTACGTCTGTCCTGCTGAAGAGTGAGGAGGTGTGGTGGATACGACATGAAAATTCTAAGCAAAAGGCTGCTGCTGACATGACACCGACATCTCATGAACTGGACTTTTAAACAAAAGGATCATTAAAAATAAAGGATTTAATTACTCAGAAAAATATGCCCATTCTGAATCTAAACGTGCATGTATTAAAACAAAACAAAACAAAACACAGAACACATAAAATACAAATTGACACACCACAGGGAGAAACAAAAATTCACCATCATAGTGAACAATTTATAATACAATTTGTCATAATGTCTCAGTAATTGATTGACCAGACCAAAAAAAAATTACCAAGAATATAGACAATCTGCAAACAGATTTGAGAAAGAATTCCATAGAGGGGCTGCACTCAAGAGACAAAGGCAGAAAGATATGTGTGAGTTTTAAGATAGCATGGTCTACATAGCAAGTTCCAGGCCAGCCAGGGACACGTAGCTATACTCTGTCTCCAACACAATTTGTGTGTGCTTCAAAATCTGTATATCTGAACCAGCCAAAACGGCATGTTTTGTGATTCCAGCACTCAAGAGACTGAGGCAGGAGGAACACAAGTTTGAGATCAGCTTGAACAATGAGAGAGAGAGTCCTAAATAAGTAATTGCAAAATTATTCCATGCAAAAATTGTAAGGATGCAACTTATGCAATATTTAGAAGGTTTCTATTTTCATTGTGCCTGTAGACTCAGAAAGTATTCATCAGCTGAAGAAATCCAAAGGACACCAGCAGAATAGACATAACGAAAGTGGAAAATGTTAAAGGTAAGATTTAAGATGGAAGTCACAAAATACAGTTCAAATAGGAAGAGATAGCAAAGCCTAAAAACAGCTTTTTGAGAAAAGCTTTGCAAAAATAAGATTGCCTTGAGGGAAGGGGGTTGCTGGGAAGACAGCCCAGTTTATAGAGTGCTTGCCACACAAACACGAGGACCTGAGTTCAATCCCCAGCACCCATATGAAAAGGTCTGATTCTGCACCTGTAATCCCCAAGGCAGGAGGCAAAGGCAAGTGTGTGCATTCCTGGAGCTTGCTGACCACCCAGTCCAGCATAAGTGGTGGGTTCCAGGTCATGGGAAGACCCTATCTTAAAAAAAAAATAAAATGTAGAGCAAGTAAGGAAGATTCTGCCTGCTGCCATGCTTGCACACAATATGTGCAAGCACACACATGCACAGATACACACATATGCACATACATGCACACACACATACACACACACAAACACATTTGTTTAAAAGACTATTTCCTTGCAAAGTCAATCAGAGCGGAACAAAGAAGTGCTGGGGAGGAAGGCTGGGAAATAATCGAAAGAATTAAACAGGGATCACAACTGGCAAAGCCACAGTGCTTAAACCCATGGAAAGGAGAGCCTGAAAAACCTTGGTGATAAATTGTAAAACCTAGACATAATGGATAAATTCTAGAGAAATACAACTTATCCAAGAAGCAGGAGGAAAACCTAGAGAGGCTAATGACCTTTAAAGAAATTGAATTATTAGCCAAAGCTCTTCCTGGAAAGAAACACACACATGCACAGACACACACACTCCAAATGATTTATCAGCAACTTCTACCCGATGTTTTAGGAACTTCTCTTGCAGATCATTTTGGAAAGAAAAGAAAAGTTGCCTGCCTCAGACCATCTGAAAGGCTACCATAATCTTAATCCCTAAGGTGGACAAGGATAACAGCAGCAAAGAAAAAAAATCAGTTGAATCTCTTGTAAAAGTCAGTTAATTGATATAAAATAAATCTTTTATTTTTCAGCAGAAAATTTCAAAATCTCAGAGGTCTGGTACAGCCAACATGGATTTTTTTTCTGTATCATTGTGTGTCCCACAGGAGGCAGCTGAGGCTCCTCAGTGTGACAGAGAGACCCAGGGTAAGTTCCTCTCTCATTTAAGCCCTGCAAACCACATGATTCCTGGAGTTACTGCCAAAGGACAAGAAGAACCTGGGGAAACCTTGCGGGATGATTTTAACCTCCAGGAACAGAAGTGGCTTGCATTGTTTTTGTGACCTTGACTTGTGTGCCCCACACATACTGACCCGAATTCACGTGAAGACCAGCCCTCAATAGCTTAAGAAGTACTGACCTTGGAAATGGGAAATTTAAAGACATAAAATGACTTTTAATGATATGTTAAAGTGAAATGAAGTCATATGAGTGGGTCCTTTAGTCTGACGAGAGTCCTTGTAAAAGATGGACATCTCAACAATATGGTCCCTAAACAAGACCTGCATGATGACACCACCAGCTGACAATACGACATGAATGGTCCTACCCCTAAATGAGAGCTGTAGTCAATCAATAGCTGAGGGAGGGAGAACCAATCTCTCCAGGGATGAGCCTCCAGATAGGGTACCCAACTCCAAGTAGTCATCCTTAAACACATGGACATAAGAGCAACACTGAGTGGGACTTAGATGTTTATATGTATGTCTACATATTGCAATAATAAATAATAAAGAAACAACTTGAGAGGGGATCAGTGGGCATGGAAGGAGATGGAAGGACAGGACAGAGGAGGAAGAGAAGGAAATGACATAAATACAATATTCATATATGAAATTTAACTTAATTTAATTCAACTAAAAATTTTTAAAAAGGATATAGACATATAGATATATAGATATAGAAAGAGAGAGAGATTGAGAAAGAGAGGAGAGGAGAGGAGAAGAGGGGGAGGGGAGGGGAGNGAGGGGAGAGGAGAGGAGATTGAACTCCAGCATACCCTGAGTAAAGGCCATATGGGCACACACTGTAGGGTAGCATCCGCAGTTAATGAGAGAGGCTTTGAAAAGAACATCCTAGCACCATACTCTTAGACTTCTAACATGCAGAACAGAACTATGTCAGCACCATAAGCCATGCCTTCTGTAGCACCACAAGCCACGCCTTTTGTAGCACCATAAGCCATGCCTTCTGTAGCACCACAAGCCATGCCTTCTGTAGCACCACAAGCCACGCCTTCTGTAACACCATAAGCCATGCCTTCTGTAGCACCACAAGCCACGCCTTCTGTAGCACCATAGGCCACGCCTTCTGCAGCACCATGGAGAGAGCAAATAAATGTTCCCCTCACTCCTTTGACCTCCCAATAGGGCAGCAAAGAAGGGTTGGAAGATTTGTGCTGCTCTGGTCCTGGGGAAAGGGAGTGGTGGTTTAAACACTGCTTACTCTCTGCACCATGAACACAAATATAAAAGTCCCTACACAATATATGTCCTGCGAATCCGTGAATTAAGGACAACCAGCTCAGAAGATGTGCAAGAACTAGGAAGATAGCTCAGCCAGTGAAGGCTTGTCACTTACATTTGAGGTCCTGAGTTCGATCCCAGGTAAAAGCCAGGCTCAGTGGCACTCACTTGTCAACACTGGGCAGATGGATCTTGGGGCTCTCTGGCCAGCCTAAATTACTGGTGAACACCACATTCAGTAAAATGATTCGGTTGCAAAACAAAACAAAAAACAAGGTGAGGCCTGGAGAGATGGCTCAGTGGTTAAGAGTGTGTTTGGCTCTTGTGAAGAATCCAAATCTGGTTTCCAACAATCATGTTGGGCACCTTACAACTGTCTGCAATTCCAACTCCAAGAGATCTAGCACCCTCTTCTGGCCTCTGCAGGCACCTAAACTCATGTGCACATTCCTGTTGACCAAGGTTTCTGTCCCGCCGGGTCCCGCAGCCGTTCAGTCCCAAAGAAACACACAGAGGTCTATATTAATCATAAACTGGTTGGCCTATTAGCTCAGGCTTCTTATTAACTCTTATAATTTATATTAGCCCATAATTCTTGTCTGTGTTACCCATGTGACTTGGTGCCTTTTTCAGCAAGGCATTCTCATCTTGCTTCTTCTGTGTCTGGGTGACAGCTGTAGACTGAGTTTTCCTCTTCCCAGAATTCTCCTGTTCTTGTTGTCTCACCTCTATTTCTTATCTGGTCACCCCACCTCTACTTCCTGCCTGGCTAATGGCCAATCATCATTTTATTAAAATACAAGTGACAAATCTTTACAAAGTATAAGACCATTGTCCCACAGTACATTCCCACATTGATACACACACACATGCAAATAACTAAAATAATAAGTAAGTCCTTAAAAAAACCAAAAAGATGAATGGCTTCTGAGGAACAATACATGGGTTGACCTCTGGCCTGTGCACACAAGCACACACACATGAAGAAGAGGAGGAGGAGAAAATGGAACAAAAGCACAAACTGCCATTTCCTAGGACAGGAAGTGAGGGCCCATAACTATTTAAAAAGTGCTAACTACTGTGATGTCCCCTAAGTTTGAACCCAGATCCTTTGCACTGGCTTCAGATGGTTCGTGTTGGTAAATAGATCATTGACAAAGAAAACCCTACCTAGACCCAACTTCCCACCCACCAAGACATGAGAAGGTGGGGGCCATCAGGCACCCTCACCCTCCACTGGGGTGGAGTGGATGTTGACAGAATCACTTTGAAAAAGCATTAACCAGTTACTGTAAGAATGTGTGCTAACCTCAGGCTCCAGGGACAGGCAGAGGTGCACAGAGCTTCCCACCTCAAACTTTCACTTACTTCTGTGTTCAAATGCAAAATCTGGGGCTGGGGCTGTAGCTCAGCTGATAGAATGCTTGCTTAGCGCTCCCAAAGCCCCAAGTTGAATCCCCAGTGCTACATAAATGGTGTTGCATATCTGTATTCCCAGAACTGTCAAGGTGGACTTCAAAGGATCAGAAGTTCAAGGTCATCCTCAGCTATACACCAAGTTTAAGGCTAACCTAACATACATGAGAAAGAAAAAGACTCTTTCTAAAAAAAAATCAATACTTCATGCCATGCCTTAAAAATATATTTCTTTAAAAAATGCAAATTCTGATGCGGTCACTCTGGAATCAGACCCTGAAATTCTGCATTTGACGTCAGAATCGCCATGCTGAGGACCATGCTACAAACAAGCATTCATAGTAGCATTTCTAATTGCCCAGATTCTAATTTCTACCAGTAGCAGACAGTGCAAATAAATTGCATAATATTCATGTCCTGGGACACTACTTAGAAATGAAAAGGAACAAGCCACAACTATTCCCATTAAAAATGCATGAATCCCAAAATACATTAAAGAGTCTAAGAAGCAAAGCAAGGGGAAAAAATCCACTGTATGGCTTCCTTATAGCATGAAGTTAGACAGTCGGGCAAAGCTAAATTAATGTGTTGTTGATGAATACCAGAGCACCCAGGAGAACTTTGTAAAAGGGGGGAAGGGTGGCGAGGAAGCAATTGGTGTGAAACTCTGGTAGCAGAGAGAGCCGCAGGAGGATAAAAACACAGGGGTCTTCTCCCAGCCCAGCAGTGCTCCGTTCCTCATGGTGGAAGTGAATGTATGGGTGTTTTAGTTTATTATTCTTCTTTAAACCATATGTGTATGTTTTACACACTCTTTAGAATAAGAAAGTAGCAAGAAGCCCTTTTGTGTTTAAGTCCCAAATGACTTGTAAAATAAACCTAGTGAATAATAAGGGAGCCTAGGTTTTGAGAAACAAGGCTTCCGTGCACAGCTGGAATAAAACACCAAGTCAGGCAGAGTTGGCTCACAGGGAAAGAGAGCTTGGAGGACATATTCTTGTTGCTTGTCTAGGACTCCCAGGGACTTGAAAGAAGCCAAGGAAGGGTAGAGGGACACCGTGGCCCCCACCAAGGTTCAGGCATGGGATAGAGTAGGTGAGCCCATTGTGTGGGATTGGGGTAGGATAGAGAAGTACTGTCCATCCAAAATTGCGTCTCCATCAGCTTGGAGACCTTTCAGAAGAAGCCTACTTTCCCTGTATGGGGACTCCATCAGTCCCCCACCTCTACACACAACACCATTGGTACAGGCGCACCCTACTGGCAGCTTCATGAACCACAGCCAGAGCTTAAACGTCAACGTTTCTGGCTTCAAACTCAAGGCCCCCCAGACAGGTGTGGTACTCCGGACAGATGCCTCCCAACCCCAAGCCATAGCTACAGGGCCAGGCAGAAGCCTGCCTCCCACAGCGATAGTGATGACATTGAATTTCAGTTGAGGAAGAAGCAAGATAGAAATACATTCTGGTGCACTATTAGTGTCAATACCATTAGGGCAATTATTTCCAGACTAGTCAGAGTCAATAAAAAAAACCATCGCAAACAAGCCGAGAGCCACCAGCATGTGGGTGCCTAAGGGATGGGCTGGAGGTGGGATGCACAGCTGGCTGCTGCTGGGACCACTGGGCCTGGCTGCTGTGGCAGAGTGGGGTGCACAGCTGGCAGCTGCTGGGAGCACTGGACCTGGCTGCTGTGGCTTAGTTCCTAGCTGAGGATCCTCAAAATCCCTGTCCCCACTCCCTGCTGGGTCTAATGTCTTTGAGAAACCCAAGGAGGCAGGAAAGTCGTTCACAGCAACTCCTGAAGCACATACAAGGAGCCTCACATGGGGTGCACAGATGGGACCTGAACCCCACCCAGCAGCCCTGCTTCTCAGAAGGCTCCTTGCCCCTGCCTTCCCAGCACCTCTTGGAGCTTGCTGATGATGTGTTTACCAGCCTATCATGGCTACACCAGGCTCTGAATTCTCTGCCAGGAGCAGACAGGGATCCTTACTGCCCTCAATAGAGCCCAGAGTAGGACTCAGCAAAAAGTCCAAGTGGAATATCGAGAGAGAACCCTGTCAAGGACATGAGCTATCTCAGAAGCTTGGCCCAATGTTCTGGCTTCAAAGGACGTGGAACAAACTGACCTTTCTTCCATTTACTGGCAGTGGTATTCTGGGTAACTTGCTCTATTTTCCTCACCTGTAAAGTGGACATTATAATGACCCTCACTTGCCTTCTCAAGGTGTGAGTTACTAGAGAGGACAGGTGTCAACTCAAGTAGCCCCGTGAAGGCACCTATCCTAGTAAGCATAAAGCATGGAGAATGAAGATTCCATGTCCCTATGCCCCCAACCCATCTAGTACGTGGCACTGAATGGCCATGGGTGACCATAGATGGCCATAAATTGGCTGGAGTTGGACTAAAGTGAAGCCAGCAAGATGACTGTGGCATACAGTTTGGGGACACACCTCACTTGCCAGCCCCCCTCACGCTGTTCCTACTAGACAAGCTATTTGCCTCCCCAGTGTCCCATGGTAAGTAGTAAACGAATGTTAGATACTTTTATCAATAAATATTCCTGGAACAATAGCCTACGTAGCCAGTTAGACAATGTGTGTACAGAGAGCTCAGCTGAGCCCTCCAAAGACAACACAGGCAAGACCTTCTGTGGCTGAAGAAATGAGGGCTGTCATGAAGGCTTTGGAGTGTCCCTCTGCCTACATCAGCTCTACTATCTCTGTGTCCGATGACATGGGGGCTTCTGTAGCTTGGAAATTAAAAGCACTCTAACCACGTGATAGAAAGAACTAGAAGGGAAGCTGGGAATCAAGACGTCTTGAAGGCTGAGTTATGAAGTTTGGTTATAAGCCAAGTGGGCTGTAATTCCATCACTTGGAGACTGAGGAAGGGGAATCATGAGTTCAAAGTCAATCTGGACTACAAAGTAGGAACCCATCCCCATGGGGTGAGGGGGAGAAATGAGAGACAAGAGAGAGACAAGAGAGAAGAAAGGGGGGAGGGAGGAGGAGGGACGGGGTGCAGGAAGACAAAGACATGCAGAAATGGAGAGGGATAGGGTAGAGGCAAAGGCAGGAGAAAGAGGGGGATAGGGAGGAAATACAGTGAGGAGGAAGGATGGGATGAAGAAGGAGGAAGGGGAGGGGAAGCAGGGTCTCTAGTTCTCACCTGGGCCTACACATAAACCAGAACTATGGTCAAAGTCTCCCTTCCTGGCCTTCAAGCCACAGCTGTCTCCATCACTTTGCCTTAGGCTCCCTCTTGACTTTGCCGATCTAACCTACCTCATCCCTGTCAAAGCTAAAGTTGCAGAGATGTCATCGTCCCCAGCCTGCAGTCACCTGCGCTTCCAGAACATACAAAAGCCCACAGGATAGACGGCTCCCTGACGCCCCCTGATGAAGACAGCTGTGCAGGAAGGGGATGCCTGAGCCCTGGAGCAGAAGTTATCAGCTCCTGAAATCAGCTGGTCCCCTGAGGCAGTAAAGACTTTTGCTCACCTAGCTGGACTGGAGATGAGATGAAGTCAGACAGGACCACACCCTGACCAGGACTGTCTCTTCCAACCCTTCCTATCTTTAGATCTAAAGCTCCTGTCGGTACCCTAAAGAAAGACTTGGGGCCCTTTAACCTGCCCCTCTCCCCCACTGTACACTGGTGACATCTCTTTGGCACTGTAGGATGGAACAGGTAGCCAAGTCCAGCCTGATGGGTCTGCCTGAGCCCTGGTTTTCACCCTAAAAACTCCAGGAACTCTCTTTCTCCTGGGCAGGCCCATTTCTGGTCCAGCGGTTCCCACTTGAGAACTCACGGGCTCCCGCGGCCCTCTTTTATAACACGTCTTGCTCCTTCATCTCCCAGCCTGGTTTCTCTTTCATCCAGGCTCAGAGGTAAAAGAGAGAAGGGGAGTCACCCAGGGCACCCCTGTGCAGAGAATGCAAAGCATTCCACAAGCGGCTCCTCTCCAAAGCAAAAGAGAAAGTGTCCACTTTATTCTTTAAAAGGATAAAGCGGGCTCCTTCCCAGCAGCTACTGACCTGGGACTTTAAACAAATTTGCATGGAACACTCCCACCCTCTGGCAGTATTCTGCCCATGTCTCCTGCTCTCCCCGCTCTCGCAGCTCTCCACAAAGGCCTGTATATCTTTTCCCTGGGCCTTTGCAGCAGAATTTTAAAGAGGGTTTTAGAGAGCATGTCATGACAAGCATTCTTCAGAGGCTTCTAAATCATAACACAGAACCAAGAGAGGCTGATTTCTTTTCCCAGGCAGTGATTCACCCTCCCTGCTTGGATACTTCCTCAGCCTGGCCACAAGCTCAGACACTGAAAGAAACTCAAAGGAACCCCCCCATAGTCACTCTGAGTAGCTTTCTCCCTGCCTTCTCTCTCTCTCTCTCTCTCTCTCTCTCTCTCTCTCTCTCTCTCTCT
>LOEQ01000364.1:1310479-1321611 GCA_001685075.1 Bramus lutescens
CTGCCTCCTGGGGAAGGCAGTGGGGGGTGTCATGGAAGGAGATGGGCCAGAAGGTGGAGCATAAGATCAAAATAGGCCACCCTTAGCCACAGCATCCCCGGCTACAGAAATGTAGCTCTCTCTCGGCATCCAAGATACCACAGGGAGAGAGGCATCCACACATACCCTCCCTCAATCCCAGACTCTCTCCTGGGATTCCTTGAGCCATGGCTGAACCCAGAACTCAAGACAGCCCCCGACATAGTGTTAACTCTCAATTTGAGCAGCCCTGAATCGCGTGGAAAGAGACTCTCGATGGGAAATTATCTGGATCAGGTTGCCCTGTGAGAAAGCCTGTGGCTAATTAACGTCAGAGGGCTCAGTCAACTGTGGGCAGCACCATTCCCTACTTGGGGCTGTTTAAGAGTAGAAAAGCTACCTGTACATAAATGAGCAAGGCCCATGCTATTATGCCTCTGTTCCTGAACTCCACAATGCTTCCAGTCCCTGCCTTGACCTCCCTGCAACAACAGATAAAACCTGGAACTGTTTGCACCACATCGACTTTTCCTTCCCTAAATTGCTTTTTGTCAGGGTGTCTGTCACAGAAACAGAAGAATCTTAGGAAAGACACAAAATCTATCGCACTGCCCCTGCAAAACAAGACACATCTGGTTCTAACTGGAACTCCACAGACAAAAAAAAAGTTAGACAATTCTACCCCTGTGGCCCTTCAAGTATTCAAGGTCCATAGGCACAGAAGCAAGTTCTGAGATCCTCCTCGTGCTCCAAGAAGAGACGCCAACTCTTGGGGGGAGTGGGGGACGGGAGGCCCAGCCAGGGATCCCTGGAGGTCCAAATGATAGGAAATCGACAGTAAGCAGAGGGAGCTTGGTTCCAGCAACTAGCAAGCTGCGGGTATTCGGTTTCTATGGCTGCTGTAATTACCACTAACCGAGGAGCTTAAAAATAACTCATCTTTGTTACTTTGTATTTCAGGAGGTCAGGAGTCGGAAATAGGTTTATGCCACTAAAATTGACAGGTGAGCCAAGCTTTCTTCCTTCTGGAATTGTCAGGAATGAATGCTTGCCTTGCCTTCCTAGCTTCTCAAAATGTCCAGCTTCCCTGGCTTCTAGGTCCTGTTCAGAGCTACAGCCTTGACCTCAGCATCAGATGTTCTATCCCCTTCTCTGATGGGACTCTTCTGGTCAACCTTGTGGCTATCCCCAGAGCCCGACCAAACAATCCAAGCCAATGCCTCCATTTCAAGATCTGCAACCATTTACCCCACACCTCTTTTCATCACGTAAGGTGACACATACATAGGTTCCAGAGGTGGAGGGTAGGGACCTCTTCAAGGGCCACTATTCTTCTTGCCGCATGGCAATGGGCTTTAGGCATGAGCAGGACCTATGGGTTGAAAGTGATGCCTGGGTCTTTCTTCCATCTCTACCTCCACACTCAGCTTCCTGTGTGTTAGTCTTAGCTCCAAACAGCAATTTAAATAACCTCCCTCCTCATATCCAAAGACAACCCTGCCCACAGTTCTAAACTATGGCACGACAGACTAGCAGATAGCCACAGGGGGGAGGGGGGTGAATCTCTCTTCTCCTTCCTCCCCTGTCATCAGTCTCTGTATCAACCCCTGGCATTAAATACGGCTTGTGGGGATGCTCGGGAGAAAGAGGGCTGGGTTTGGGGTTAGAATGTCTAATTTATTTCTTAGTCGGCGCATGGCCCATTTTGTGAGCCGAGTTGGTGATGCTGGACCCATTGGCTAGGAAGTATCCCAGTGTAATCATGAGGTCAGTTTGAAGGGCCAGCCAGACCAACCACCCTGAGGACACAGGAGAAATCCCAGCCCTGCTCAATCTGAGTCGTCAGCATTTCTAGCTGAGCAGGACTCTGGAAAGCCACCCATCCTGCCTGGCTTCACCCTAGGACCTTGAAGGGAAAGGTCTCTCCCTCCTGTGGTGAGATGAAGAATCCGGGGAGGGAAGAGATGACGAATGTGGTCCTTCTGGCCTCTGGGTATAATCAGGACTTCTGGGAATGCCTGTGGTCATATTTGCTGGAAGACTGCAGAATTAAGAATGCAACCCGAACTAAGGACCCATAGCTAAGAGTGAGCCTGCATCTCAGCTTGCCAGGGACAATGCTGATGCCCTGTGGTCCTCGAAGATCTAATAGTTCTCCTCACTTCCAAAGGGATCCCTGTTCGAACAATCAGTGTTGTGATTGCCCCAGCAGTAACAGAATGGAAAACCAATTTCTTTTCTCCGTCAACTATCCAGTTTATCACTAGTCCAGGTAGGGGTTACAAGGAAGGCAACAGTCCAGGAAGAACCCCCAAAACCACAGTTGCCAGGCTTCCTTGTGTTAACTTTAAGGCCAGGCATGAGCAAGCCTAGGTGGGACTCATTGGTTTGCCTGGTGAACCTGAGACCCTGCTTTGCATCCTTAGCACTGCAGAAGCAAATGAAATAAACAATGCTCAGGGTTGTAGACATTCTTCCTGTTCAAAAACGCCTGGGGAGCATGTGAGGTGGCCTCCTTGCAGTTGTCCCCAGCTTTGGCACCTTGTCTGCTGGGCCCTGTTCTCATTGCACCTTCGTCCAGATCTCTGCTGGTTCAAGGAAAACACCTTCACAGCCTTCCTCAGGGTTATTTATGGGAACGACTATTTCATTATACAAAGCATAAATGATGCTCTCTCTGTGTGTCTGTGTGCGCACGCATGGGCCAAAGGTCAACCTTGACTGTCACTCCTCCTCAGGTACTCATACCTTCCTGTTTTTTTGAATCAGGGTCTCTCTCCAGCCTGGGGCTTGCCGATTTTAAGGCTAGGTTAGCTGGTCAGGGAGCCTCATGCATCTGCCATCCTCCCCAGCACTGGTATTACATGTGAACCACCATGCTCAGTTTTTGTAGATGAGTTCTGGGACTTGAACTTGGAACCCCAGGCTTATACAGCAAGCATTTTACCAAGGGAGCTATCGCCCCAGCCAGTCTCTCCCCTCCCCTAGAAAATATTTTCTACTCAAGGTTAGTTGAATCCATGGTGGTAGCAACTTGAGACAGAGAACAAAGTAATTTTTGCACACATGCATTCACACATCATTGTGTGCGGATTTGCTTGTGCAAGCTCCCATCATGCACTTGCACACACACACACACACACACACACACACACACACACACACACACAGGTCTAACCTAAGCATGTACAGCTGGCTTTTCATGATTGTTTGTTTTCCTGAACTATTTGATATTCAGTCTCTTGTGTCTTGCTTCTCTTTCTCAACAATACCTTGGGGATCTCTCTGGGTAGCTCTAATTAATTGTTTTCAATAACATATCACATCGCCTGGTGTGAATGTTCTGTAATTTATGCACCCAGACCTCTGGTGTGAATATCCACTTTCTTTTCACCAGAATATAATTCCCCACGTTCGCCAGCATATGAATGTGTTACCCCTTTGCCCTAGCAATTCTCACTCAGATGCAATTCAGAAATCTCTAAGCACTCGGGTCCGTTAGAAGAAAACAATCGGCTGTCATTGTTTTCAGAGATGTCGCACTGACCGCTGAGCTGCCAGCACAGCTTGGTGTCCAAATTCCATCTATATTTGATCTCGAAAAGTGTCTCCAATTCTCATGTTTGCCTGGTGCCGTGCTGGATCCGATGAGCTGTCAAGGGTGGGTCACGGCATGGCTGGCACCTCTGTTCATTAGAAAGGCCCCTGGCTTTGGAGTCCGGCTTTAAACATTGACCCTGCTCCTTAAAAGAAGGGAGAGTCATAAAAATACTCACTGTCTCCTATCTTTCAAACCAAATAGAATCTGGGGTACCAACCACACAGAATGATCCAGGAAATGATTCCTGTCTGGCCCCAGGAACGTCCAAGCAGCACGGTTCTAACCCACCAAGGAATCGTGAATCACGTTGGAGAGTGAAGGGGTAAAGTTCAAGTCAATCAATGGCGCTGCTCTCCAAACCTAAGAAGCAAACAGAAACAGGCTATGTTTTCAATAATTGGTTGCCCTGTCTTTGTTTGCAGAGTATTGTGCATGCCAGGGATGCTGAAAGCACTTGGTTGCTGACAACATCCAGAGTGTTGCAAGCCGCAGGAGAGAGGCCAGGCCGGAAGCGCCCCCTCCCTTGCTTGTCAGGAGAGAACAACATTCTGGAGGCAGCGGTGCTGGAGGAGCCCAAATCAGCCTTGTCTTTGATGATGCTGGATGTTTGTCACAGGAGCAGAAGACTGATGGCCCCAAGGTCTTTGAGGGGTGATGACATAGGGATGCAGTCCCATGATGGGGTTTGCTGTGCTGTTAGGAAACAGATTCCAGAACTGGGGAGATAGCTCAGTAGGCAAACCTGAGTTAAGATCCAGGGACCCAGGCAAAGCCAGATGTTGCAACCCCAGTGCTCCTGCTACAGATGAGATGGACACAGGCGAATTCTCAGACGCTCAAGGACCAGCTGGCTGGACTACACAGCTTCACACAAGAGAGTCTCTTTCAAATAAGGTGGATGGAGAGGACCGTCAACCAAAGTTGTTCTTGGACCTCTGCACAGATGCCATGGCATGAGCATGCCCACACCCACATGAATATACATACCCCATACACACACAACCACAACCATACACACACACAACCACACGCACAACCACACACAACCACACACACACAACCACACACATGCAACCACACACAGCCACACACACACAACCCCATACACACACAACCACACACAACCACACACACAACCACAACCATACACACACAACCACACGCACAACCACACACACACAACCACAACCACACGCACAACCACACACATGCAACCACACATAGCCGCACACACACAACCACACACACACAACCACACACAACCACACACATGCAACCACACAGACACACACACACAACCACACACACACAACCACACACACACAACCACACATTGACTATTTTTTTAAGTGGCAAAGTGAGACCAGAGCAGCATTCTAGGGAGAGGGAGGGTCAGCAGTACCCTTCAAACCTCCCATGTGCCAGCCATGGGTTTAAGGTGGCAGTAGCAGTTGAGAGGACAATTTCCTATTGGGCATCAGAGTCCACTCCTCGACTCCTGCCCATCATGCTCCCACATCTCAGATGCCTTCACCCTACTTCTTCAGGCAGTTTCCACACCACGCATCTGCTGTGGGGTAAAGGCTCTGGGCCTCCCAGAATGTACCTGTTGAAGTCCTGGTGGGATGGTATTTGGAGATGGAGCTTGCTTCGGTTTTCAGATGGGGTGTCCCCTCAAGGCCCATGTTAGCAATTGGGAAGTGCTATTGGGAAGCGGTGGGACCTTTAAGACATTGGGACCAGGTGGAGGGATGGTCATTGGTTGTCATTTTGCAGGGGACTCTAGGGCTCTGGTTTCATCACTCTCTTTCATCCCTGGGCCATAAAATGAATGGGTTTTGTCTGCAACATGCTCACCCCATCGTGTGTTAAAATACCTGTAATGAGTTGTTTTCTGTCCTGCTAGACAGCTCCCAAATAATGGCATGGAGACATTATTATTATGAAAGCTCACCCTATAGCTTAGGCTTGTTCCTAACCAGCTCTTATAACTTAAATTAGCCCATTTATATTAATCTGTATTCTATCACACAGCATTGCCTCTCTTCCATGTTGCATTTCCTGTTTCCTCTCTGTGTTTCCTGGCATCTTCCATATGTCTAGATTCCTCCTCCTCCTCTTCTCTCTATCCAGAAGACCTGACTATACCTCCCGCCTAGCTATTGGTCATTCAGCATTTTATTACACCAATCACAGCAAAACATTTTCACACAGTGTACAAATATCCCACAGCACTCGCCCCAGGCCCAAGAGCAACAGAGCCAAGGAAGCTCCAAACCCATGAACCAAAAGAGACCTCCTCTTTGATCCATTCAGCATCAGTTACAGTGACACACAGAACACTGACTACCACAATGCTTTGGGGAAGTTAAGGTTCAATGAGGTTGTGAGGAGGAGGGCCATAAGAGGGTGAGTGGCCTTTTAAGAAGTGAAAGAGGCAGACCATAGCAGGGCACTACAAGAACTCGGTCACCTTTAGGCCATAAAGAATGTTCCCATAGGAACTATGTCCTGTGCCACCTTGCCCTCAAGCGTCTCCAGCACTGAGAACTCAGTGTCAATCATGTAGAGGTCTCAGTCTAAGGCTCATTGTCATGGCAGCCTGAAGTAACTGCATCATCAGCCTTGTTTTTGTCTTTGTGATATCTGGCACAAAGGCTCAGAGACTCCTTCACTCACTGCCGTGTTCCCAGGGGACTTAGACCATGACACATGAGGCAGTACCTTGGGTACTGGCAGGACAAGAGAGCTCAGAAAAAATGCCTTATGTCTGTGGGAAGCTGATCCGGGACAATTGTCTATATTCTCTCAATTATGTTTTAAATAAATGCTGATTGGCCAGTAACCAGGCAGGAAGTATAGGCGGGACAACCAGACAGGAAGTAGAGACAGGTCAATTATAACAGGAGACTTCTTGGAAGAGGGAAGCTCTTTCCTCTACAGTCCTGGCCCAGACATGCAAGAAGCAAGATGTGACTGTCCTGCTGAAAAAGGTACCAAGCCATGTGGCTAACATAGATAAGAATAATGGGTTAATATGAGTTATAAGAGTTAATAAGAAGCCTTAGCTAATGTGCCATAGTCAAATAGTAATTATATCTGGAGACACACTAAAGAAACGGACTTAATGACTATGGGAACCGGGCAGGACAGAAAACCCTCGCCAACAGGAAGCCAGGAAACAGGTAGCAGAGTGCAAAACCCCAAAAGCCACTCTCCAACACTCCCCAAATATTCCCATTCCTAAGGGTCAAACTTTGGTTTCAAAACCAGCTTCAGGGGCAGTTGCACTTGCTGCTCTTCCAGTGGCTGAATTTGCTTCCCAGCACCCACATTGGGTGGTTCACAACTCCCTGTGACTCTAGAGCTAGGGATCCAATGCCCTCTTCTGGCCTATGTGGCTATGTGAACACACACACACGGGGAGGGGGGGCAGGGGGAGAGGACAGCATCAGTATCCAAAGTCTCCAAGTTTTTTCCCTAAAATACTGTCCCCTGAGCCACAGCTCCAAACAGCATTTGTGAGGTTTTCTTTTAATGATCAACATGACACAGTTTAGGATCACCTAGGAAGAGATTCTCCTTGAAGGAATGTCTACCTTAGGTTGGCCTATGGGCATGTCTGCGAGGGATGGTCTTGACTGCCTTGATTGATGTGAGAATGCCCCACCCCAAAGTGGGCAGCACCACTCCCCGGACTGGCCAGCTGTGCACTAGGCACACACACATTCCTTCTCTCCCTGCTGTTGACTGTGAATGTAACTAACGGCTCCATGCTCCAGCCGTCCCGGCCATTCCAATTTCCTCACAATGATGGACTCTAAGCAGGAATTGTGACCTGAAATAAATCCCTTCTCTCTGTGTTGCTTTGTGTTGGGGTGTTATATCACAGCAGCAGAAAAGAAGCTGGGACATCCTTCTCCCAGCATTCCTGTCCCTCATGTCAGCATCACCTCTGGAATACGATGGGGAACCTTCCTTGCCAAGTAACTCAGCCCCCATCCTAAAACCACCCCTAGGGCTAAGCATGGTTGTTGGCACACAGTGGGTGCTCTGTATATATTGGGGAAATGATAGTTGGTGGCCATAGGCAGATGAAGAGAGAAAGTAGGAGGGCCCAGCACACACCTAGATCTGGGAAAATCCAAGTCCACTTCCAGCCTCTGCTTAAGGCTAATTCCCACCAGGAGGATGTGAGCCATTACTGCTAATTTCTCAGACCCAAGGCTTCATTCATTCATTGAAATTTCCAAAAAGGAACCATATTAATGGTCAGCCATGCTGTTCTCTCCCCTCAAGGTAAGAAGATTTATGGCCCAAACTTACATTTTATCGTGAACAACCGAATAAAAATGATCGATTTCCTTGCCCGCCTTACAGCATCCTTCCACGGTTATTAAAGTCTCTAAAAATGTTTTCTTTTAAAAAAATAAAAGAGATGAAAAGAAAGAGAGGTGGAGAGAGAGCCAGGAGGTGCTGGGAAGGCTGGTTACCAAAGCCATCCATCTTGTCAGCACCAGACCACATAACCTTGATGTCACGATATTTTCTGCTCATACCTAGATTTACAGTTTGCCAGCCAGCCAAGGAAACCAAAATGCTGAGATTCCCCCTTAGAGGTGAAAGATAGAAGATTATTTATTTATTTGTTTGTTTGTTTATATGTGTATGAATGCCTTGCTTGTGTGCATATATGTAGATCATGTGCATATCTGGTGTCCATCCACGCAGGTCAAAAGAGGGCATAGGGATTCCTGGAGTTGGGGTTGCCAACAGCTGAGAGTTTCATGTGGGTGCTGGGAATTGAACCCAGGTCCTCTGCAAGGGCAGCCAGTGCTCTTCTGAACTGCTGAGTCATCTCTCTAGTTGCAAAATGGAAGGTTCTTAAAGAGCCCAGGAGATGGAGCACCCCAACTCTAAAACTCCCACTGGGCCTCCCCTGGGCTCTTAGCAATTGTCTCTAAGCTGGGAATCCTTGACTTCCAAGAGCAAACAAAGAAGTGGATTTCAATCCCAGGGTCCCCAACATATTGGACCAGGGTCCCATCCCGCCCATCCCCTTCCAGTCCTTATCTGCAGGAGAACAAACAGATGTTCCTTCCGGAGGGCCAGAAACTTAGCTATTGGAAGCTTGAGCCATTGTACCAGATGCGGTAGAATCTAGAGAAAAGAGGGGATGCTTAAGCCATGGACTGGTAATACAGCCAACATTGCCAGCCCTCAGTAGTGCCAATGTGAACACAAGGATGCAGATGGGCAGTTATGGGCACTACATCTGTTCATTCTACTGGGTTCCCAGGAGCCTTTGGTTCACCATTTTGGTAATTTAATTTTATTAAGTGTCAAGCAATACAATTTTATGTCAATCATCTCTCTGGTATATTATGAATTCCTTCAGGACAAAAACATCACCACCATGCCCCCACCCCCAGTACTTTCTCTTTGATACTTCTACTGAAGCCATTTCTATTTGTATATGGCAAAATCTGGCTTCAAAATCCCATAATTCGGAACCCATTACTAGCTCACCCTGGTCTCTTTCCAAATTAGCCCTCATTAGTCAGTCTTCCAAGGCTTGTTTCTGCCTTCTACTTACAGTTTAGCTTGCACTCGGGCAATTCCACCCCAACCTGCAGTTCCCTACGCTCCCGGTGGGGTCTGGGAGCTGAGACCCACCATTCAGAGCATGGGCTTCCCCTGAAAGGTTCCCTCCCTGCGTCAGGTTTCACCTTCGAAGAGCTGAGCGTGCTGTGTGGGTGCATTTTTCCTGGTGTGGCCTGGAAGACAGCCATGAATCTGTCTCAGGCCATTTGACTTCGGCTCCCAATGCCAACCTTAACAGACACTTCCATCAGGCCCGACTCACCAACAATCTATAAACCATTAACCAGGCAGTATTAGATCTCCCTGCACGGCGTCTGCTGTGGGAAGGAATACAGAGGAGAGGAGGGGAAGGGGAGTAGTGATGAGGTGGAGTGGAGGGTTGGGGGCTGAATGGGGACGGCTGCTCTCTGGTCGGACCCTGCCATGCATGTAAGTTCAGAAAGCCAGCTCTATAGGAAGGAGACGATGGGGGGACCCAGACTCTAACCCCTGCATGGGCTCAGTCCAGAATGGGCTGAGCAGGTACTCAGTGACAGCCTTGATCAGGGGTGGGCCACAGACTGGATTCCTCCGGAGAGGAGTTCACACTTGTAATCCCAGCTCTGGGAAGACAGAAACTGCTAAATCTCTAGGGCTCACTGGCCAGCCTAGCCTGCTTGGTGAGTCCCAGGCCAGTGATACACCCTGTTTCAAAACGCTAGGTGGATGGTACCTGAGAAACAAAGCCAAGGTTGCTCTCTATGCTCTCTCTCTCTACCTTTCTCTCTCTACCTCTGTGTGTGTGTGTGTGTGCATGTGTAGGTGTGTGTGTGTGTGCATGGCAGTATATGCATGTGTGCACATGTGTGTGTGCACATGCGGGAGTGGCATATGTATGCATGCACATGTGTGTGCATGTGGGAAGGGCATATGTAAGCATGCGCGTGCGTGCGTGTGTGTGTATACAGAGACCTGAGGTCAATATTGGATATCTTACTTTTTTTAGGCAGAGTCTCTCACTGAACCTGGAGCTCACCATTCTACCTAGCCAGCAAGCCTGAGAGACCCCTGTCTGCATGTGACCATGGCAGCACTAAGATCACAAACGCTCACTGTCCCATTTGGCTTTTATGTGGACACTAGGGATCCGAACTCGGGCCCCTGTGCTTGTTCAGCAAACTCTTCACCCACTGAGCCATCTCCCCAGCCCCAGATACCATATCCCTAAACCACCCACAGACTCTGAGCACCAGTTCTTTCTAGAAAATCACAGCCAGCCATGGAAGGAAGGCTCCTACAAATCTAATGCCTACCATGTGGCACATCTGGAACAGATGACAGACAGGTACCATGACACCAGATCAGAAAAGTTCCATGCTGGGTATGTGGCACCCATACACTCAGAAGTTGACTGGGAAAGGCTCTTTCCACCTCGGGCCTCTGACAACACCTTCTTTTCATTCCCCATTCCCAGCTTTATTTTAGATTTGTCGTCCAATGTAACACTTGCTTCTGTGCAGTGCTGTATTGATCTTTGATCTCATAATCCAGATATACGGTGTGTAGCCTGCATCTCCTCACCCCCCACTGCCATGGTGACCCTGGATGAACCTGATCCTTTTAATGTGCAAGAATAAGACTCGTGTCACTGTGGGTCACTGACTTATTTTATGGGTCTAGGTGCAGGAAGCACACAATGCTTCTGCTTCTTCACACTACAAGGAGCCTCCTGTCTTCCTTGGGATTTTCCTAAAAACCAGACCTTGGTTGGTGTCCTGGTTGGTTTTATGTCAGCTTGACACAAGCTAGAGAAATCTGGGGAGAGGGAGCCTCAGTTGAGAAAATGCCTTCATCAGATTGCCTGTGGCCAATTCTGTAGAACTCTTTCTTTCTTTCTTTCTTTCTTTCTTTCTTTCTTTCTTTCTTTCTT
>LOEQ01000364.1:1322717-1333359 GCA_001685075.1 Bramus lutescens
GGAGCCATAAAGAGGGAACGTGAACGACAACTTCATCTGCTGTTTCATATGGTTCCTGACACGCTTCTCCCCAGGCAGGGCATGCTCTGAGTTTAGGAGGCAAATGTGCTTGTCATTCCCACCTCCTGCCCTAGCGGGGCATCTCACACCTCAGCCTGGAAACAAACACAGGCCTCACCATGCAAGAAAAACTGTGTGCTGGCCCTGCCCTCCTACACACACACACACACACACACACACACACACACAGAAATAAGTACATACACAAACATGGGCATAAGCATAAAACACATAAGTAAATATACATGTGAACTCATGCACATAAGGACACATGCATATACACATATAGGCAAACACACAGGTGCATGCATGCACATAAACATATAATACACATACATGTATGGATGAGCACACAGATACACAGTAAGCACACACATATGTGCATACTCACAAATAAGTATAACGTGCACATGTGCATGCACAACACACAAACCATAGGCATACATGAAAGCACATACATGCATGTAGTACCTGAGTACTGGTTGGAAATAATATCCAGACCCCAGCTTCTCCTGTCTTTAACAAGCCATGTGTCCTGGGAGAGTGGTCACAGAACTTTATTTTTGTCATCTGTGGTTCTGAAGAACTCTCAGTGATGCACAGCTTCCTGTCCAGAGAAGGTATCACCCATGGAAAGACATCAGGGGTGTCTCCTAATGGGCATCCATTCCTCCTGAGGGCACTTCCTGTCATGCTGATGCACTGGGCCAGCTGAGGAGAGAACTATGGCACAGCTGTGGCCAGGGGGGTGGCAGCTGACTCATCCTCTCTGCAGCAGAGACCCTTGCTTTCAAAAGACTCTCCCAAAACACCTAACCTGGGAAGCACCCTACCCTAATGGAATGGCGCACCGAGTGGTATCCAACCCTTGGTTCCATTAGTGGCTATAAATATATGTGCCCCACCTGACCTGTGAGCTGCTGCTGCCTTCAGGGTGGTGAATGGGAAGCTGGGAGGGGCACTCCCTCAGCTTGACCTCTGTTTATGACACTCGTGGGGAACAGCGACTGTCAGATTTGGAATAGAAGGACAAGACAAGGGGTGATAGACGGAACAGCTGCACAGACTTCTATGGGAGAAGTGCTTGAAAAGGAGAACCTCCAACAAGAACTAGGGTCCCCTGCCCCACATACAGGCTGGGGTAATTACTGGGCTGGATGAGAGGAGATGTAAGTGGGGCATCAGGGAGAGAAGACGTTTGCAGTTAGCCAGTATTAGGGTTACTAAGGAAACTGAGGCTTGTGGCAGGACCACAATTTGCTAATGAAAATATTAGCTGGCAGGTGCTTGTGGAGGTCAAGGTATTGTGAAGGCAGCCAATGGGGGACAGAATGGAATAATTAATCTAATACTCTTGCTTTGTGTTTTGTAAGAATAAGAAACAGATGGGAGTGCTATGGGTGGGACTTGGGGCATCGTTTTCATAGTGCTGTTAGCATCCTTTAACAGGATTATTTCTGGCTGACCTGGGACATCATCATGGGACAGTCTTTGGTACTGGAAATTTTGGAGGACGATGCTGTTGACCTGTCTTTTGGAAGTGTCATGGATAAAGCACTTCAGTCTCTGGAATAAAAAGAAAAGAGTCTAGGCAGTTAAATAGACAGAGTCAAAAGGTTCATTAGAGGGAAGGAAAAGGTAGGGGTATCAAGAAGGGAGGCAGCCAGAGAAGCAGATGTTGGGCAGTTGTCCCCTTGAGCCACGATGGCAGCAAAATGTGGGTACTTGATCTTGGAATACACTTGCCATCTCTCAGACTCCTCTGAACAGGTCTGCACAGAAGCAGCAAACAGTCTTCCTGGATAAAGAGATGGGTGCCCTGCTTTTCAAGCATGACCAGAGCTCTGCCCTTTAGGAGAATGACACCTGCAAGTGAGTCTATGTGGTTAGGGAGGGTTGTGTTAATGGTGTTCATTTCACCTAGGGTAGCAGAAAGCCTTGGGAAGCTGCTGGAGGCTAAGGATTGAAAAGGATGTCAGATATGCCTGTACAGATGGCAAAAGAAATATCTAGGGACTTGTCAAGGTGGGAGAATGTTTCAGGTTGAGGATGGAATTGAAGCAAAAGGGGAGCATTTATCTTTTGTTCTTGAAAAGGAGATTGATGCCCAAGTCTTAGAAGACAAGGGTGCAGACACTGAATCAGATGAACAGGAGACGGACATAAGCTAGTTTTCTACAAAGGAAGGGAACCTCCAAGGAGTTGAGACCAGAAGATGAGAAGGAAAGGTGCGAGAAAATGTTTGGGGTGGTGTCCCAGTTCTCTTGGATGAAGACCTCGTTTTAGAAGACAATATTCTCCAGCCAAGGCAGACCTAGTGAGGGACTGGCAGTGGAACTATAAATAGGGGGTCCCTGTATCCCTGGAGTTTAACCTTGATGTAGGTAGGAACCACAGATGGGGGATGAAGTGTGTTAAGTTGTCAGGTTCAAGTAGGGTAAGGGTACAGCAGGTGTCTGAAGGAGAGGAAGAGACAAGGCACACGGGAGTGGCTGGGGAGGTGTGACAGTATTTGTTGAGGTTAGGGGTAGGAAGAGGTTCTAAGAAGGTTAGGGAAGGGAGTCCCAAAAGCCAGAGGGGATTTTCCACTTGGCATCTGACATAATCATTGTTTGTGTGAATAGATTAATAGTGATTGGCAGAAAGCAATAGATGGAGGGTGGGCACACAGACAAATAGAGAAGTTGGGTGCAAAGGTGGCATAGACTAAGGCTCTGAGCTTACAGGATATGTCGAGGTGCACGTGGGAGATGAGGAGAGACTGGGTACAAAGTGGTCCTTATAAGGGGTCTGGGTAGATTCATGAGAGCATTGGTTCTCAGAATATATAGAGATGAACAACTGATTATCAGAAACACGTACACTGAGCTGAGGAGTTGAAGAGACAAAACGGCTCCTAAGTCAAGATCGTGGGAAGAGGGACTGGAGGAGCATTCAGTGGTTAAGAGCACTGGCTGCCCTTTCAGAGGACCCAGGTTTGAGTCCCAGCACCCACGCGATGGCTCACACCCATCTGTAAGCCCATTCCAAGGGAATCCAAAACATTCTTCTGGTCTCTGTGGGCACTGAATATATGTGGACCCAGGCATATATTCAAGCAAACATTCATACACAGAAATGAAATAAAAGTAAAGTCTCAGAAAAAAATGTGGAAAGAGTCAGGGGTGGGTGGAAGAGGCTGAGGCACCTCCAAAGGTCATTAATAGGAAAAGACAGGGAGGGATTTGCTTGGTTGCTAAGGTAAAATTCCATGGGTGAGTCTGTCCAGGTATATAGTGAGACTGGGATCTCCAGGGAGTAATGGGTTTGGGCAGATGAGCTGGCCCAAGAGTTGGAGGGGAATGAATTGCTGGGTCACATAGCAAGGCTTGTGAGAGCATCCAGCTGTTTGATTAGGGCAAGGATGAAACAGAGGACTCATGGGGGCATGACCCTCACAGCTGGAGTGGTTAGGCACAGGGAAGTTGCTCACTCATGCGTGTGTTCAAACATCTGGAGGTGGAGGTAGCAAGGGAAAGCAGAGGAGACCCCAAGAGCTTAAGGTCAAGTGAAAGGTTGACTTTGGCAGGGTGTTGGTTAAGGAGGGTGTGTGCCTGCTTCTATGGTTTCTGTGTGATTATTTTAGGGCTGAGCAGCCAGGAACAAACAAGCAGGCGCCTACAACAGATCTAGGCTTGCAAATTGCGAGGATAGAGTGTAGACCAGCAGGGGTTAGTGATTGGAGAAGGATGGGGAAAATATCTGGAAGGCAGAGAAAGGCAAAGGAAGCAGAAGAACTATATGGGGTGAAGTCACTGGGCACCAGAATTTAGGAAGGATTGTATCTGCCCAGGAGAGGTGCCAGGCAATGAGGGATCACCAGAAATGATCATGTAAAAGGCTAGCCAAACATATTGTGTAACACCAGACACATACATTTTGACTGCGAGTGTATCCTGTCCACTCTCATCATAGAGAGAAAGGGAACCCCAGGAGGAGTTCTGATTAAGTAGGTCCCCAAATCCAATAAAAATGAAACAGATTTGCCAGCAAGTTCATAGTGTCACAAAGTGGTTCTACAGTTATGAAGGAGGGCCAGTGACCAGAGGACATCGAGGCTCTTCAGTCTTCTGTTCTAAACCCAAATGCTCAGCCAAGCCTGAGTCAGGCGTCTGGGACCTATTGGGGGGTGGTAGAATGGAAAGTGTCCCCTTACTGAGTGCAATCTGACTGGCAGTGTCCTTCTCACCCACAAAGGGGACAGAGGCACGGAGGCGGCCTGGGTCTGGGGTAAGCACTTGCTCAATGGTCTTGTTGACCTCATTTGAAGTGGACCTCACGCTGACCCACTTCCCATCCCCTTGGCCTAGAACCCTGTGGAAAGGCGGCTTCCTGTATCTGGCGTTTGGCCTGGTCCCTTTTAAACGTTGGCTCCTTTATTCCTATGTTTAAAGACCTTGAAGGCTGTTTTAACTACGTCCCATTGAGGGTTCTGAGGGCCATCGTCAAGTTTTATGGGCTTTAATCTCATATCTGCAGCCAGGTGTGAGCTAAAGACCAGGTGTAGTACAAACACCCCTGTCTGAGTCAGCTGACAGGTCAGCATATTGGTCATGGCCTCTTAAAGACAAGGGGGAAATAGAGATGGGTTTTCTTTTGGCCTGTGAGTGATCACTCTGATTTTTGTTCATAATTGACAGCCTTGAGAGCTGCCTTTTCCACACCTGCCAGGAAGCAAGTGACCTTTAAAGCCTTTTTATCGAGAGCACAGAGGTGGCCCAGTAGTTCCAGTTAGGGTCAGCCAGGGAGTGTCAATCACCCTGACAACACCCTGTGCCTAAGGGTGGAGAGTGTCTACATGGACCAGAGCTACCAACCAGAGGTACTCACGGTCTTCAGGGCAATGGGTAGAAAAAAACAGTGACACAGATGTACCATGTCAATGTAAAGGATGGATAGGGTGCTGAGATTCCTTTCAGTGGGTAGAGAGGTCTGGAGCACAGGAGCCTAGATTTTTTTTCAGTCTGGGGTACGACTGCCAGAGGAAAAAGAACCTGAATGTAGGTAGGATCTCGAGGTCTGGCCACTTATCTCAGAGGGGGGCAGACTGAGGAGGCTGGGGGGGCAAAGAGAGAGAGATGTGAGCATGGGGTTGGATTTGGAGAGGAGAAAAGAGGACAAGTTTGGAGTAGGGAGGCTAAGACACGGAAGGACAGTGAAGGAGAGATTTAAAGGCTCTGACGTCAGAAGAAGAGGTCTGGCTCGGCAAAGCGTGACTGTGTTAGGCTTGGGTTGGAGTGCGGAGGTTTATGGAGGTGTGACACCCAAAAGGCAGAACAAGGCTGCCCTAAAGATAACGGAGAATGGAGACAAGCAGGGTTTGGACGTATGGAATGTCAGTCTGTCTCCGTGGTTAGAGGAAGCCTTGGAGAGCTCTCTGAATTTTGAAGTCTAAGACACCACTTTGGGGCAAGTGGTGACCGCTGTCCAGCGGATGCTGTGGGCAGGGAAAGATGAGACACTTTGTTTTAGAGGTATTTGTCCAGCTGAGCATTGAAAAGGTATGGAGGAGGCATCCCCAAAGGGGTCTCACAGAGTTCTTAAAGGGTTTTAGTTAGTTAAGTAGGGAGAGTGAGAGCAGACTCTCTGAAGACAGGCAGGACAAGAGGAAGGGGTGTCCCCATCACCTGATGGTCCTCCTGAGAGAAGCTGACAAGCGAATTGAAGGGGTCTCCACCCAGACCCATCACATCAATAATTACCTCTACAGCAGTTGGAGGAGACTGGCTCACTCAGCACCGGGGTCATCTGATGGATAGAGAAGAACAAAGAGAGACTCCCGGAGGGAAGAGATCTGACGCAATCGGCGATAAACTAGCTAGTGGTGTGACCCAGGAAAGCCATGGAGAAGATCCAGCTCAGGGAAGAGAAAGGCAGGAAAATAAGGGGTTGGGATTGGCATGGGAGGAAGGGGGCATGACAGGAAGGGTTTCTGTGAAGGAACTTGATCCCTGGCTCCTGGATGTTTGGGTACCAAGAATACTGTCCCCTGGATGGGAGGCCCTGATGGCAAGGGATGACAAATTCGACAGTGGCATGTGCTTATTTGGGAGAAGCACCTGCAAGAGGGGGCGGGAATCTCTGAAAGAACTGGGGCTCCTGCCGCACTTACAGACAAGGGTGATTATAAGGCTGGGTGGCAGGAAATGCAACTGGGGCACGGGAGAGTTGAGACATTTGCAGTTAGCCATTACTCCCCTTGTTGGGGAGCTGGGATTACAGTGGAACCACTGTTTACTACTGAATGTTTTGGCTGGAGGATGGTTGTGGGGGTCAGGATATCTGCCACAGTAGCCAAAAGGGGGCTGGAATGGCAAAAGCAGAACTAGAAGCATCCACAACCCTGGAAACTCGGTTTTGGCAGAAGAACTTTGTGAAGGCTCCTCCCCAAAGTTGCTTAGATGGCAACTCTAGACCCGAAATAGAGCCCTAAGGTTGCCACTAGCCTTTGAAGATGGCTCAGATGGCTGACTGGGTGAAAGACCCTGTCAGGGAACAGTAGTGCGCCACCTCCCTGGGCATTCATCTAAGCTGGTCCGCAGGGGTCATTTCTTTTCTTTGCATGTGTAGTGCTTGCTGAGATTGAGAGGCCAGTTTACAGCCCTGGCCATTCATAACACAGGCCTCAAACATTCCAGCACCAGGGCCAAGTGAGTGACTTTCACCACACTCCCGGTGGGGAAGCTGAGTCTCCAAGAGGAGAAGAAACTGAGGAAATAGCACACAGTGAATCCTCAGACAGCTTGAGTCTGAGATCCTCAGTGCTCACAAAGCCCTTGAACCCCTGAATCAGGGGTACCAAGGGACCCCAGTGCTACGCTGAAGGCGGGCTATAGCCATGCTGGCACCCAAGGAGGCCTGTCACCAGCAGACTCCTAGGAATAGAAGACACAGGTTCTCAAGGTTCACACACACACACACACACACACACACACACACACACACACACACACCAGTCATTTTGGTTCTACTTAAGGTCTCAAAGCCATCTATAGCTATCTATCCAGACTCAGGTTCTGTCCTACTATAGCTGCAGCATATCTGGCAGGCAGGATATGTTGCTGGTAAAGGTTTTGTGGGTGAGTGGGTGTCCAGGTTTCTCTTTGTGCCGCATATAGAGTACCTTTTCACACCAAAGAGACTAGAATACAGGGATGAAGGGTCCTTGCAATCACCAGTTGACGGTCTCCATATTCAAAGAGCTATGGGAATGTTGTTCTTGGCAATGGGGCCCTGCTATCAGCTTGCACAAAGCAATTGGCTGTAGACAGACTCCCTTGACCACCAGCTCAACAGAATGCAACACAGTTCTGCCGCTGTGAAACTCAGCTAGCTACAGAGATGCCCAGATGAGATTATGACCCTTTACTAGGTATCCTCACTAGGATCCCGTTCAGAGCTCCAAAAATTTTTTACTGTGCTAGATTTCCAAATACCCCCCATTCCAGTCGACACTCGTTTTTTCAACCCAGCTGTTCCTCATCTGATTCCACCTGCCCACAGTCCACCAGCCAAATTTATTCTATTTCCACCTCCCAAAGAGATCCACGAATTCTCTTAAGTCCCCCCCACTTTAACTAACCAAATTAAATTTAAACTCTTTATATTCCTTTTTTTGAGGCTTAAAATTTTTTTCTTTTTTTATTAAACATTTCCACCTCCTCCTCTCCTCCCATTTCCCTCCTATTCCCCCCTTCCCCTCCCCCTCACTCTCCAATCCAGAGATCAGTCAGGGTTCCTTNACACACACACACACACACACACACACCAGTCATGAGACGGAGGAAAGCCACATGACTCAAACTCCGGTCTGCCACTGTCCCTGTAGTTGCGTGTCCACTGTCCCCCCCCTTCCTTGCACCCTTCCCTTTTGCATCAACATTCAATCATCTTTCCCATTCACTTCGTCTCTTCCATTTTTATCTTACACCGCCTGTGAAAATTGGTGTGAAATAAAAAGGCAACTCTGACTACAGATGTAATCAACTGATTTGGCAGGTAGCCTGCAGATGCCTAGGAAGAGGGGAACCCATTGTCCACGCAGACAATCCCCTCCTCCTCCTCCTCCCTCATTTTCTTTCCCCACTTCCTCCCTTCCTGCCTCTCTGTCGCTCTGCTTTGTTGTCTTTTTCTTTTCAGCATCCTTCTGATCTTCATGTTACTTTCCGCTTTGTATTTAATAGGAATAATCCTGTCCATGGGCCCTCCCCTCCCATCTTCTTCTCACTATCTTATATGAGAAGTTACAGGTGTCTCTCTTCCCAGGTGTTCTTTAAGATGCTGGAAGAGGCTCAGAATTTCCCGGGACCTTGTCAATCATCCCGAGGAAGTGAGACCAGGCACAATTTCTTAAAGGATCCCAGTTTCCCATCCTGAGAAGAGATGGATGCCCTATATGGACACTAAGATGAACTGTTCCCTCTACATCCAGGGAAGGAGAAAACAACCTAAGCAGGACAATTGTATACAGTCATCCTTGAGTGTCCGCAGTAGATGGGTCTATTTGATGCTTATGTATCATTGCTCATTCCTGTACAAACTCAGGAGCAAGACCCTTCTAAACCAGTGTTCACATCCTTTGTGTGCAGTATTCAGAACCTCATTCCTTCATAGACCAAGGCTCAAGACCCTTAGGAACTACGTTCAAATCCTTATGTACTAATGCTCAAGCGCTTTGTCAACCAGCGCCCAAGTATGCTCTGTAACAAAGTTGAAGTGTGTACCAATGGTCAAGCCCCTTATGTACCAATGTTTAAATTCCTTACGTACCAGTGTTCAAATTAAGTATGTAAAAAGTTTAAGTCCCTTATGCATCAGTGCTCAAGTCACTACCATAGGGATGTCCAAGTTCCTCATGCAGCGGTGCTCTAACCATTGATTGCATATGATGTTCAAGTATCTTGTGCACCATGTTCAAGCCATTTTGCATTCCATGATCAGGTCCCTTTTGTATAAAAGTATGGGATTTGCGTGGGACCTGCACACATCCTTGTCTTTCCTTTAAATCTTTACAGACTGTTTGTAACGCCTGTCCCAGGGTCAGTCTATGTGAAACACTGTGGCACTGCACTGTCCTGGGGGAGGCCAGTGAAGATGAGGCCAGCATCTTCGGTACAGACATCTTTTCTCCTGGATATTTGAAATCACAGTTGCTCAAATATGAGGATATAGAATTAGTGGACCTGGGAAGCTGGGTGTTTTCACTCATTCATTTATTTATAATTTCTAATCCAGGCACTGGGAATCTAGAAACAAGACGTGCTCACACATGTCATCAGGCACACCAGTGCTAAACTAATGGTGGCCTCTGCCAATTTTTAGCCTGAAAGTCTCTTGTAGAACAAGGGATTTACTTATATTCACCAATATTGCTCTATTCCTTCTAGAGGGGAGATGGACCACTTCTTTGCACTCATTCATCATCATTGCCTCTGTTTTACCCAATAAGGGATGACGACGGACAAGCACGTTCATCTACTAAAGGCCAAGATCATCACTAAACACAAGGAAATGTGTAATTGGGATTGAGGTGTGTGGTATGAAGAAAACCATGGGGTGGGGGCTACAGAGGACTTGGGAAGGGGAGCGGTGATGGCTGTAAGGGTAACATCTTAAAGAAGCAGCATTCTATCCATGGTTCTAAAACTGGGGTCCCCTCAGCAGCTGCACCAGCATCAGTGCCACCAAGAAATAGGTAGCCCCTGAGAGCCAGTGCCCCCTTGAGCGTGCCCAAGGCCATGTCAGAGGTGATGGTAGAGGGTTCTTTGTTTCTTCTGTGCCTTTCGGTAGTTACAGGGATTTTTCTGTCTGCATATATTATTTTTGTCTATTTTTTTTTCAGAAGCCAATCTGGAGAAGCTCAACAATGAGATTAGAGGATTTTTTCCCCTCCTCTGCTTGGCAAGTTCCTGAATTTTATGAAATATAAACAGTCAAAATTTTATAGTCAGTATTTATCAAATACCATTATGCATCAGATACGCTGATGGGTGGCTTCACTATCCACGCACTCAGCAAATATTTACTAAGAACCTTCCCTATGCAGGCCTGGGGTGGAGATGAGGAGAGAACAGCGTGCTGCCTCAGGGAACTGCCATTCCAGGGATGGGCACCAGCAGAACCCACTAGTCGCCCTGGTGATATCAGTGCTCTTGAAGTTGAGGCAGGAGGATTGTGAGCTCCAGCCATCCCGGGCTTCATAGAAAAGGCCTGCCTCCCATTACCAAACAATAGCAACAGCAAATCAGAACTCATATCTAAGTCACCTGGGAAAAATAAGATGTCCCGGTGTGGGCTGGTTTTGAGACAGTCGAGGAGGCAGCTGGCAAAGGCTGGAAGGAAAGGGAAGAACTTATAGGTGGGCAAGAGGTGAGAGGAGGTGTTTCTGCCAGGCATTTGGTCACATCAAGGGAAAAGGTGGCTACTCCACAGTGTTGATGGCTGACTAGAGGGGCAGGCAGGCAGATACGATTGAGTGTGGGGAAGAAGCAGTGGTGCTGGAGAATTGTCTGTATTCTGTCAATCATGTATTTTAATAAAATGC
>LOEQ01000364.1:1343885-1355991 GCA_001685075.1 Bramus lutescens
GAAGAAAGCCAGCACCAGTGTCTTCATTCAGGGAAGGTGTTTCTCTGATTATTTCCAAGGCCATGAGCCATAGCATGTGAAATCATAATGTGTTTCCCCCCTCACTTTTTTATTATAAGAAATGGCCACCGTACACAAATAAGCAGAGAGCATAACGAACCCCTGTGTACTTGTCATGTGACCCCCACGGTGACATCATTCTTTTTCCCAGTTGACATCCTTCCATTTCATTTCTTTGAAGCTTTAGTCAAAGTGTGCAGACATTGGAAACCACAATCTTCATGCTCCAGTTTTGACAGATGGAGAGGTTCACATGAACCAACGCTTTACTACAATATGGAATATCCCCACTGTCTGCAGTGTTGCTCCCAGGAAAAGTGGGTTCCTTCCGTTAGGTAGTCCTATGTAATACGTGTGAGTGTGTGTGTGTTATTATATATGAGTTTATATATATATATATATGTATATATTCTGTTATAAATGAGTCCATTATATACCACAGGATTGTTTTCACCTGTTGTATAATAAAACCCATTTAAGCAGAACCACACAGCACATACGCTTTCAACACAGAATCTCTTCTGTTCGCTTTGAGTAACTGCAGTGAGGTCACCTGCCCTTCCACGTGCCTCCAGCCTCCTTGTTGTCCACAGGAGTCTTCTACGGTGTGGCTCCTTCAGGTTTTTATAGTGGTTGATAGCCAAGTTGACAGGATGTAGAAAGACCTGGAAGACACAGCTCTTAGGGTGTCAGTGAGGGAGTTTCCAGAGAGAATCTACTAAGACTCCTTCCGAGTGGCCAGCGCCTTACAATGGACAGCTCAGATATAAAGAAGTCCAACTCAAAAACAGTGCACACCCTGCCTGTCTTTGCCTTTCTGGGACAGTATGTGTATTGCTACTGCTGCCAGCATCTGCTTACACCAGACTCAGCGACTCTGTCCTTCCAACATGACGTCAGTGTCATTGTCTCCCTGGGAACCCTCCAGGGCTCCCAGCCTTTGGTACCAGCTGGGGCAGCTGGGGCATCTATTCTTATGGGCTGGGCAGCTATTGGGTTCTCAGCCTCTCCAGCATGTAGACGGCCATTGTTGGATTACTCAGTCCCTATCAAGCAAGTCAATTTAATAAATCACCTGCTTTAAAAGATTTATTTTATGATGTGTGTGACTATGGATAAGTGTGTACAAGTGAGTGGAGGTGGCGACCAAGGCCAGAAGCAGCAGATTCCCTGGAACCGGAGTTCCTGGAACCCTATGAGCCAGCTGATGTGGGTGCTGGAAACTGAACTTAGGTCCTCTGTAAGAGCAGTATGAGCTCTTAGCCCCTGAGCCACCACTCCAGACTCCTACCAAATCTCCCTTTAGAATGCATCCTATCTATTCTTTTTCTCAGATCGTTCTGCCTAAAGTGCTTGTGTGTCGACCTTTCTGTGATGGACATTTGTGTTCTCATCAGTTTGGGTGATTATGAACAGAGCAGCAGCAAATAATCACATACAAAATTTTATGTTCATAACTCTTGAAAACCCACCCAGTGATGTACTCCTGAATAAGCATACAAATAACTTTTGGAGACACCGTCAAAATGCTTTTAGAAATCGGACTAGGACACATGCTCTGTGAATAAGGTATCTGCCGCATAAGTGTGAAGACCAGAGTGCAGATCTGCAGCACTCATAGGAAGGCTGGGTAGGCATGCTGGCTCCTAGCACTCAGAAAACAGAGAGACGGGGGATTTCAGGGCAAGCTGGCTCTCTAGACTACTGTTCAGCCAGAGACCCGGCCTCCACAACTAAAGTGGCAGGTCTTTAAAGTAGACTCCTAATGTCAGCCTCAGGTTTCTACATACTCAAGCACACACACCCGCACACATGTAAACATGAAAGCCCACATACACATACATGTGGAAAAAGAATACAAATGCTTTTATAAATTGGCTGCAATGTTCTATGCTAACATTCTACACTCTCCTGAGTAATGCATGCTACTTCTTTTTGTTTGCTCCATATCCTTGTCAACACTTGGCATTGTCAGTCTTTCCATTTTAGCCCTTCCAGTGAGTATAGCTGTGTGGTATATCACATTGTGAGTTCTAATTTGCATTTATCTAATTACTATAAAATGTGGATTTGAATGTGTGTGTGTACTGGCTATTCACAAGCTTCTCTTTGTATGATGCGTCTTCAAATCTGTTTTCTCTTTGTACCCAAACATCCCTAATCTTATTATTGCACCCACTACGTGTTCCAAACCCAAGTCCTCGATCAGACAGGCATTCTGCCCACATTTCCTCCCAGTTCAGGGCTTGCTATTTCATTTTCCTAATCAGATTGTTGGATGTGTTTTTAATTTTGAAGAAGTCTAATTTGTAATTGTTTTATTTTACAGTTATTACTTTTGGTTCCTGTCTAGGAAAATCCCTACCCTTTTTTAACTACAGAAGCCTCTTTCTTTTATTTCCCTAAAAGCCTTTTAATGCGAGTTTTTAGTACCTGAGTCCACCATGTATCCCATATTAATTTCCGTGCGCTGTGTGGGGCTTCTTCCATTCCCGTGCGGACACGGCTTGTTCTAACAACGTTTGTTAAGATTTTCCTTTCCCTGTTCAAATGTTCTGGCATCGTTGTCAAAGCCCAACTGATCGTAGGAGTTGTAGAGCTATTTCTGACCTCACTATTCTATCTCTGTGACCAATTTGTCTGTTACAACGGCAACGCCTCGCTGCCTCTGTGACTTCATGGTGGGTCGTGAGGTTAGGAAGTGTGTGTCTCTTCATATTTTCCCTAGATTGGTTGGTTACTGTAGCCATGAGCTCTTTGGTTTTCCACCCTTATTGTTTTTGCTTTTGAAGATACAGAGCTCCGGCTGGTCTTCAATTCCAAGTCCTCCTGCCTCAGATTTCTGAGTGCTATGATTATAGGTATAGGCAGCCACCTACAAGCCAAGAAGCAAGCTCTCAGTAGAACTCAATTGCACCTCGCTCCATACAAATTTGAGAAGCATAGTCCCAAATTATAAATAAAATTAAAAAATGAAAAAATCTTTTAATTATTTTAAATTTTTAAAATTATACTTATTCTTTCGTGTGTGTGCACGCATGTGCACATATATCATGGTGCATGTACAGAGGACAACATTCTGAAGTCAATTGTTTTCCTCCACCATGTGAGTTCCAGGAATCAAACTCAGATCATCAGGCTTGGCCACAGACACCTCTATCCACTGAGCCATCTNCTGTGTGGCTAGCATAGATAAGAATAATGGGTTAATATGAACTACAAGAGCTAATAAGAATACTGAGCTAATGGGCCAATCAGTTTTATAATCTTATGGAGATCTCTGTGTGATTTTCTTTGGGACTTGCCAGATGGGGTACCGGGCGGGACAGAAACCCCAACAAGCTGGCCCTCATGTTACAAATGGCCCCCAATTTCTTTTCCTCTTTTTTTTTTTAATTTTTAAAAGGACTGAGCTGAAACTATGATGAAAGGATAATTTCCATCTTCATAACATTGAAGCCATGGACATAGCTCTTCATTTATTTATTTATGAAATAATTATTTCCAGAATTCTAAAATACATTGTAAAAAACTATTACACAGTTTTCATTTCTCTTGAAAAGCATTTGATGGTTTTATCTACAGAAGCTATGGTAGTTTGCATGTAAAATGGTCTCCATAGGCTGAGTCTGAACACTTGGTTCCTGAGCAGCTGTTCTGGAAAGCTGGGAATTTACAGAAGGCAGGGCTTCCCTGGAGTGTGGGTGGGCCTTGAGGTTAGGTAGCCCAGCCTGCTTCCTGTACTCTTCCCATCTCTCCTTCAGGACTGGGGACGCATGTGACAACCAGCCATATCATGCTGCCGTCACTATGCCTTCCCCGCTGTGATGGGCTGTATCCCCAAGAACTGTAAGTCAAGAAAAACCCTTCCTCCTTTAAGTTGCTTTTTGGAACCCATCCACAGGCCAGGAAGCAAGACCCCCTCGCTAGACCTCAATCACTCCAGCAGATTCAAGATTCAAGACCTATGATAAAAACTTCTGCTGCTTAACTCACAAATCCATCGTGTTTTGTTATGACATCACAAGAAGATTAATGTTCTTTGTCATTTATTTTTTAAAATATTTGAAATTAGCTTTAGTTATCTGTGTATGCATACGTACCTGTGCCTAGGTAAGTGCGTGTAAGAGCCAACTTCTCAGAGTCCACATGAGGGAGCTGGAGTAACAGGCAGCTGTGAGGTGCCCACCGTGGGTGCCGGGATCTGAACTCACTCTGCAAGAAGAGCAAGCTCTCCTAAGAGCTAAGCCATCTCTCCAGCTCCTCCTTTCGTTTTTGAAGAATAGTTTAGCTGGGTCTAGAATTCTGGGTGGCAGACAATTTTTCTTTCAGTTTCTTGTGAATCTGTGTTCCAATGTCTTCCTCCCCGATGAGAAGTCATCACAGCTCTCTGACCACTAAGGAAGTCTCTCTCTATTTTTGGATTTTTGTTTCTTTGATTGTGATGGACCCACACGTGAAGCTCTCGGGGTCTCTCCTTCCCTTCTTCTAGAACCACCAATATGGTCTCTACAATGGCTTTATTTAGTCTTGTTGATTTGTGAGGCTACGTTCATTTATTTTTTTACACTATCTTTTCTCTATTCTTCTCGGTGGATAATTTATATTGAGCTATCTTCAAATTAACTGTCTTTTCTTCTTCTGTCTCCAATCAATCACCAAGCAATTCAAGGAATTGCTCTCATTCTTTCATTTAGGTCATGTACATTTCCGGTGTTGAACCGCACCACCCAACACAACAGCAATGGGGTATCAATTTTAACTCACTCAAATGAAATAAAATTACCTTGTGATTCATTTCTAGTGCTCAACAACTCTGTTACTATTGACCATAGTGCTGAAAATACGGTGCGGAGAATGCTCTCCTTCATAATCAGGGGGCTTGGGGTCCTTTTGCTCGACCTAGAAACGGTGGGTTAGCCAGGAGAAGCTCTCAGGTGTTAGTGTTGGGCAAGCGTCTACATTCCTGGCTGTTTACCAGCAGAGGGCAGCACTGGGAAGGCAGGAGCAGTAACCGAGGATGCTCTCTGGTGTTACAGCTCTTGTACAGTCTTTGGCTAGCAGGACCCTTAGCCATCTGTCTAACTGAACAAATGTTCCAGCTCTTGTGAAGGTACGGGAAATCAAGATTCCTTTGTCCTTGGCATCAGATGGTGTTGCATCTTCCAAAGCCGACCCAGGCATCAGGATTCCTCAGCACCTCAAGTCTAACTACTGTGAAAGCTTCCAGGTCTGGGAAGTCTGAGGTCTGTGACCCTAGAAGCGTGACAGCACTCTGGGATCTTCGAGCAGCCCTGGCCTGTGTTCTCTCTTCTTCTTCCCTTAGAGCCTTCTCTCCTCCTCCAACCTTGGCAATTCATCTTCTCTGTTTCTGCCATCATCCGTGCGCCTGCCCTGGTCACTTTCCCAAATGTTTAGCTGGTGTTTCTTTAGTTGTCCATCAGTCAGGCCCCGCCACCTAGGCTGCTCAGCTGTCACCGAGGCTGCCACTCCACTCTGCTTGTCATCAGTGCCACTCTGATGCCTCTGCTCTCCCATTCTTCATCCTCAGATTAGCTGCACAACTAAAGAGAGGCAAGGAAAGACCACTCCAGAGACGTTTTATCGGGCTTAAGATTGCAAACTGGGAGAGACAGGAGTGTGTCTCCGAATGATTTGTTTGACCTACACAGCAAAGTTCTTTCTGTTTCATTCACAGAAAACTTGATATGTAAATGAGGGTTTGGATTTGCACCAATCACAGAACTGTGTCTTTGGTACCAGTCACAACAGTCCTGCTAGGGCACCAAAGGAAATGCCTCCCACTCCAGTCTAGAAGGCAATGGCTGCAGGGTCATGCAGAGTTCATTGTGGCTTGCATTACCAAAGTATCCAATACACTGCAGGAAGCAATCGGACCGAGGCTGCACCTAAAGGAACCAGAGTAATTAGACACAATTGTTCTTTGGTTTTCCTGAGTGTCTGTTCAGAAAAACAGTCTTGGCAAGAGGATAGTTCAGCTGGCTGCCTACCTGACAGCCCTTCAGCTCAAGGAAGAAGCCAGGGCAATGAGAGAAAGTCCAGCAGCTGCCAATTAAGGAGTCAGATTGCCCCAGCCCTCCAGCATCTTTGCTTATCTGCAGGAGAGTGAACAGAAAGCCTGATTACAGCAAGACTTGTCTTATTCACGCCAACAGTGACTTTAGTGGTGTTTCCCCAGTTAACAGCTGCTCGGTGCTTCGGAGAAAGGAGGTGCCGTAGTTACTTCTCTAACGCTGTGGCAAAACACCGTGACCAAGGCGTATTAACATGGAAAGGATATTTAACTGGGCTTATGGTTTTAGAGAATTAGAGTCCATGATGGCAGAGCAAGGCATAGCAGCAGGAACATCTGAGAGCTCACAGTTCAATCCACAAACAGAAGGCAGAGAGAGCTAACTCAAAATGATGTGAATCTCCTGAAAGTGCAGATTCTACCTCCAGGACAACCTTCTCCAGCAAGTTCACACCTCCTAATCTTCCACAAACAGCCACCATGTGGTGACCCATGTTTTCTAATATATGAACCTATGGGGATCGTTCTCATTCAAACCACACAGGAGAGTTTCCTTATCAGTCTCAATACTACTGTAAAAAGGGATTTTTTTAAATTTAATCTTTGTGGGTTAAAACATACGTGTGTATGAGTCATGTATGTATGTGTGTGAGCATCCATATGTGTGAGAATGGGTGTGACCCTGCCACAGTGTGCATGTCAAGGTCAGAGGACAACCTCAAGTGTCAATCCTCACCTTCCACCTTCTCTGAGACAGGGACAGTTTGCTATTGAACTTGTCATATACCTGGCTGGCTTGCCTGTGAGCCTCTGGAGATTCTTTTCTCTTCCACTGTGGTGGTTTGAATAGGAATGGCCCCCATAGACTCATAGGTTTGAATGTTTGATCGTAGAGAGTGATGCTACTTAACAGAGATGCTACTTAGCAATGTGACATTGTTGGAGGACGTGTGTCATTGGAGGTGGGCTTTGGGGTTTCAAATGCTCAAGCCAGGCCCAGTCTCTCACCGTCCCTCTGTCTCTCGGCTCCTTTTCCAGCACCATGTCTGCCTGTATGCCACTGTGCATGGTGATACCATGGTGATAATGGACTAAAACCTCTGAAACTGCAAGCCAGCCAGTCCCAATTAAAAATTTTCTTTTAGGGTGCTGGAGAGATGGCTCAGAGGTTAAGAGCACTGGCTGCTCTTCCAGAGGTCCTGAGTTCAATTCCCAGCAACCACATGGTAGCTTACAATACATGCCAGAACACTGTATACATAATAAATAAATAAATCTTTAAAAAATTTTCCTTTATAGGAGTTTCCATGGTCATGGTGTCTCTTTGCAGCAATAAAAACCTTAACTAAGACAGCCCCATCTCTCTGTAAGTGCATGACAATTAAGACGTATGCAACCTCACCCAACTTTACATGGGTCCTTGGGATTCAAACTCAGATCCTCATGCTGGCGTAGCAGGTGCCCTTATCCGCTGAGCCACTTCCCCAGTCCCAGTCTGCTCCTTTCAATAGTTCCTGTCTCTTTAACAGGATTCCCTAATTTGCGTATCTCTCCTATATACATACAATTTCCCATAAAAACATTGAACATACTTATAATGATATTGAATTCCTTATCAGTTACAACATCTGGATCATTAGGGTTGGTTTATATTGATTTTCCCCCCTTGAATAGAAGCAACTTTTGATGCCTTCTTAACTTCCCAGTGATTTTTGACTGGATACCCAGCAACTCAGGAAAATTGCATCCCTGGAGCTCCCTGAGGGACTCACGGGCAGCTCAACAGACTGGCAAATCTCTAATCCTCAGTTGCCATTACCACCTACAGAACCTCAGGGAAGGGCCTTGTGAGCCTTACAAGATCCAGGAACTTCCTGACACTTGTGAGTCACTTTCTTCCTGAGCCTTGTACATCTTCTCTATCTTTCTGGGTTCTTGGGAGCCTGCCCATAGGAGGGGCTGTTTCAATTCAGAGAACATTGCTGCATGACAAGGTCTCATACCTTGAATGATGGGGTCCATGGTCATCACCACCTCTGGCTGCAGTTGTCAGTGACTCGAAGGAGTATAGCATACAGTCGGTGAGCCTGGAACATTCCCTCCTGGGTGCACATGTCCCTTCCATTCTCCTAAAGTCCTGAAACTCTTAGGACTGAGCATAAACAGAAAAAAAAATCAAATAAAAACTAGAGATATAATCTTGGAGTGTTTTTTTTCTCCAAGGGAAGAAATTGCAGAGCAGAAACATCTAATCAACATCATTACCACATCCACCCAAAAGAATTCTCCTTAAGCCACCTACTCACACCCCCAGGTCACACGCCTACAGATGCCGACAATACAGCAATAATTTGACATAAGTTGCACACGTGGGTACCGAGAAGGCAGGTGGCATAAACTCAAAGCCTGATCCTGCCATGTTCTACCTGCGTGGGCTGAGAAAATAAAGTCGGGACCTCTCAGATCCACAGTTTAGTCATCGATGAAACTGGGGTAATAACAGCTGTCTTGAAGGGTGGTTAGGAAAGCTAAATGTTAAAGCATTGGGGGCTCCCATCGGGACACAAAGACTGTCAAGAGTTCACCTTCTGCCTCTTCCTGTAGCTCTCCTTACGGCTCAGCAGAGGTCTCTCAACAAACACCTGAAGTTTCAGTGGAGAGAACGAGAGATGAGCACGTCCGCAAAACTCCCCAAACCCAAACCTGCCCAAACCCAAAGCCAACTGGGGGTAATGATTCTCTAGACACTTGTCCTTTGCCCAGTATGCTGGCTGGTTTTGTTTGTTTTTTGTTTTTTGTTTTTTTTTTTTTTGTCAACTTGGCACAAGCTATGTCATCTGGGAAGATGAGGCCTCCATTGAGAAAATGCCTCTATCACGTTGGCCTGTGGGCACATCTGTAGACCATTTTCTTCATTGCTGATGCTGATGACCACCAGCCCATTATGGGTGGCAGTACCCTAGGCAGGTGGTCCTGAGTGGTCTAAGAAAGGCTGAATGAGCCAAGAGGAGCAAGCCGGTAAACAGTCCAAGAAACGCCGTAGCGCTTCATTCAGTTCCTGCCCTGACTCCCCTTCATGGTGGGCTACAACTGTAAGCTGAAATACGCCCTTTCCTCCCTAGGTTGTTTCTGGGCATGATGTTTAGCACTGCAATAAAATGCAAACTAGACCACCCAGAGCGCCCCTGAGCACCGCATGGTCTATTCCAAGAGAACTTTATTCCGTACCATAGCTGCCATGGGACCACATCTCCATAAAGCCCTCCAGCTTGAGAGACCATCCAAGGACTAAGTCCCTTTGAAACATTTGGTGGCCAGATAAGAGGAAAGTCACTCTGGAAAACTGCTACCCATCCCCTGTGATAATTAACATTGATTGTCAATATAACAGGATGTAGAATCACCATGGAAACAGACCCCTGACCGCATCTGCAGAGGGCTTTCTAGAGTAGGTTGAGTGAGGTGGAAAGTGCTACCCTAACCAAGGCTGGGGCCCTGGATTGGATGCAAAGGAGAAGAGGAGGAGCAGCCTGCCTTGTTCTCCACTTCTTGACCACAGATGCAACGTGACCAGCTGCCTCAACATCCCGTCGCCGCCATACCTTCATAAGAAATAGATTGCTATGGTACGCTTTCAATATGAGGTGCACTTGGAGGTCCCTGGAGTTACAGACAAACCAGAAACGCTAGGCCTCTCTCTCTCCCCTGACGGGCAGCTGCTAAACTTGGGACTCTATAAAAGTTACAGATGGTCTGCACATGGCTGAATCCAGCGTTGGAAAGTGGGGGCAGTTCTAAGCCCCAAATTGTTCCCTGGATGAGGTTGTGTGACTCGGGCCAATGAGAGGAGGTTTTAGGGTGGGTGCAATGGAATTTCTCAAGGCCTAAGGAATTTTAAATCCATTGTCTTGCACCAAGTCAGACTCTGGTCATTTCTGCATTTTCTCTGTGCTGGGTTTTTTCCTTGTGACATTGAGTATTTGAAATGGTTTTGCTTTCGCTGGTCTCTTGAATCCATTATTACCTTATTTCCAACACCTTCCTGGCCACCATGGACTGCATCCCTTCTAACTACAAGGCAAAAATAACTTTCTCTCCCTTACGTTGCTTTGCTGAGGGTGCAGGGGGTGGCGTTTTTGTCCCAGCGGTGAGTAACTAGGGTGCCTCCTAAGCCTATGGCATCAAAGCTACTGTTAGGTGCCCCTTTCTGCGATGAAACTCACTGGCACCTCGTTGCACTGCCGCCCCCAAACAGCCTGAATTGCAAAGAAGCGTCCTTCGCATCCAGCTTTCCCAAAGCCATAAGAGGCCAGCATTGTTGAACTACTTTACCGCCTCCTGAGAAACATTCTTTGGGGGTGTTGGATCCACCAGTGAGGCTGTGCCTCCCAGAATGTCAAGCAGACATTGACTCCTTGGTTTGTGTTAAGCCCCGACTGTGTTCTGTTCCTCATCACCCGCGCTTCACCTGGAGCAGTCGGAACCTCAGCTCTCCTCAAAAGGAGAGGCAGCCCCGAGGCTCCAATTACTCTCCACTGAAGAACAATGTCATCGCAGGAAAGAACGGGACACAGTGTGGCAAAGAGCTTCCCCTGTGTCTTCACAGGGACGGGGCTGCTACGCACCCAACATGTGCCTGCCTGGCCCTACAAACCATCCCAGTCACCAGAGCCTGTGGGAGGATTCATTTCTGAGCCTTCCCATTCATACTTTCAGTTGTGGTTTGAATGTGAAATGCCACCCTCATCCCCCAGGCTCAGATGTTTGACCACTCTGGTCCTCCCCTCAGGGCAATGTTTGGGAAGATCATGGAAGCGGTGAGGTATAGCAGCAGAAAGGGAGTCACTGGCTGGTTGGACACTGAAGCTTATGGATGAGCCCTGCTTTTTGTCTGCTTGCTGCATCTTGGTCCACGGAAATGTGAAAGAGTGGCCTCCTAGTCCTGCCGCCATGCCTTCCCCTCCATAATGAACTGCGCCCTGGAAATGTGAACCAAAATGAACTCTTCTTCCTTTGTATGGCCTCTTTTTAGGGCGACGACAAAACACACTCTTCACTAAGGTTCAGATGTTTACAGGTGCATGTGGGAATGTAGGATGAACTGTGCCCTGAAACCTTCCCTGCCCGTGGCGCCTGAGGCTGAGCCACCTCGGTGGTGAGTTATGTCTCTGATTCATTATTCTTTCCTTGCGTCCTTGAGCATCTCCCTCCAGGAAAGCAGCAGAGAACAAAACAGACTTTGGTCCTGCCTTGGGGAACCTAGATTCTAGCGGGGTGAGACAGATAATAAAGAGATGGATAAATCTAACATTTATCCTGGAGCATGCTGGGAGGATGCAGACTGATGGGGCCACGGCATTATTTACCGCAGAGTGCTTGGGGAGGCCCTTTCCAGGACAGGGATAGCTGAACAGAGATCCAAGGGCCATGGAGAAGCCCGGGGGAAGGGTGGTGCTGGGTACAAATGTCTGAGGCAGAAGCACCCTCGTTGTGTCTGCATGGTGATGGAGAAAGGGAGACAGAAACAGAGTAACCAGAAAGCAGGGAGGCAGGACACACTGTGAGGAATAGCAGGCCTGGTTTACCAGGGCCCTCCTCTGGGGAAGGCCAGGACCACAGCAATAGCTTCCTAACAAAAATGCCCACTGCTTAGGTTCATTTCTGTTGCTGTGCTAAAAATATCCTGAGCTAATAATAATAATAATAATAATAATAATAACTCAGGAGAAGAAAGGGTTTTATTTTTAGCTCACATTACACACAGTCCACCACTGTGGGAAAGTCTCAGAAGCAGGAGCTGGAGAGACCCAGTCACATGACATCCACAGTCAAGAGCAGAGAGGAACGAATGCACCCATGCTGTGTGCTGTGTGGCTTCTCTTAACTCTTGTACACGTCTCAGGGCCCAGCCTAGGGAATGGTGTTGCCCACAGTGGGCTGGATCTTCCTATACCAATTAACAGTCAAAACAATACCCTCGCACAGAGAGAGAGAGAGAGACAGAGAGAGAGA